>MU825441.1:0-364749 GCA_029204205.1 Desmophyllum pertusum | reverse complement strand
AATCTTCACCCTTTTATCGGGTAAGATATTATTACTGTCCTTGTATCTACCCATCATCGGCGAAACACACAATAACGACTTGTGTAAAAACCAAGCGGGGAAATTGCATTCCCTTATTGTTAGGTTGGAGCAACTGTAAATTTCTTGAGGGAGGAGGTTCCAGGTAACCGCAGCTCTGGTATCTGCCAACTTCAGTTCTTGATCAAGGAAACCTCGATGTTTTTAGAATTCTGTAGAATTGCATGAATTTAATAAAGTTAGCTTACCTCCGGAACCTTCGGTTGATATGCGCGGCCGTGGATGAAATTTCGACGAAGCTGAAAAACCCTCTTAATTGTGTTGAAACATTTTCCACAAACAATTCTGCCTTCCTCCGACCCAACAAATCGACTTTTTGCTGATTTTGACGGCCGTTTCCGTTCCGGGCTTTTGTTTCGCAACATTTTTTAAACGGGCCGAAGGAAAAAACAGTTCGCTCGCAAAAGTGCCACAAAAACACCCTTTTCTAAAACTTTATCTTCGCCATTCTGAAAATGAGGACGTGATGCCAGAAATTGCTAAAAAACCTTGTTAGAACAAGTGATCAAGAAAAAAAAAAAAAACAAAAAAAACCCGGAAGCCAACCGAGAAACCTTCCCTTCGGCCGCCCATCTTTGTTTATGACCTTATGGTGGCGCGCGCGTAACAGAAATCTGCGGTACTAGGAGAAATTATTAACCAATCAGACAAAAGTCTCTTTGTTGGGCCGGGAGGATGAGGACGGTGGAATGTCGCGGCAGAAGCATGATGCTCTCATGGTCTCAATATCTGTCGGCCGTACGCAACAGACATCCTGCAGTAATGCAGTGACAAATGGCGTGCTGTAAAATATTCAAGTCAGTTCTTGAAATAAAAGTGGAAGAGTTTTTTTTGACTTGTGCCAATTTGTTGAATAATAAAACAATTATCCTGCTCATCAATCTTGCAGAATATCGCCTAATTTCAGCCAACTCTTTATTTGGTTTAAAAGGCTTACATACGGTAGTTCAGCAATACAGTATTTTTTAACCTGGGATGGTATGAATAGTTGTATTATACAGTATGTTAACATGCTTACATGTACACGGCCATTGCCCTTGGCTATCGTCCCCAAGGGGATGACGCTCATTTTCGGCGCTCCTGATCACGGGTGACTCAAGCGGATCATGATCGATGATATAGATCCAGGAAAGGGGCCCCTCCAGGGGCAAACTATCCTGCAATGCAGGCAGTTTGTGGCTTGCGATCAAGTGTTTAGCCGCCATCTTGGATTCGCAACCCAAAGGGACAACAGAAATTAAGTCAAGCACTTTTTCAATGTGGGCTCCACCTTTTATGTAACTCTTGATCTGTACCTGGTATTAGTCCAATTTTTACTCAACCAAAAAACATTTTTAAATGGTTACATTTTTAAATATATTACAGTAATTAAAATTAATATAATGTAACACAAAATGAAATAAAATCCATTTTATTTTATTAAATTGTAACTGTGATTAAATAACAACGTTACAGTGATGCTCACACATTTTCTAGAAAATTATGCACACATATGTATTTATTAATTTGCTATTACTAACGGGCCCAATAACAATTGTTAAATGCAACATTATTAGTGTCAAAATTTCAAACCAAGTTCCTGATTGTCTGTTTGTTTGGTTAATGCTTTTATAACCTGTCAGAAATTGGCAACAACTGAACATTGTCTGTCGCAAATACATTTCAAGTACCAAGCTGCTCAGTTGAATAATTCATGTACCTCATTACATTATTGAAATATATTACATATTTGATCTTTGCCATAAATAATATTATTGACTGTAGTTAATTTTTCTAGTGTATTGTAATAAATAATTTGAAGGTGAAAATATATTACGATCACAATAATATATAAAGTTGTTTGGACTTCGATAATTTCTTAAAATAATTTTCTTGTAATAAAAATAAATATCATGGTAACCCCATACATAATAAATAGTGATAATCTTAAAGTGAACTTGTAAGGTTTTTTTCCAGATTATTACCTGTGACTAGTGCATGCAATTGCACGCAGCCATTTAAATATAATATTTCTGTCAGTGGCTCTTACAAATGTACACCTGTCTCAGAGATTACTGAAAACTGCAGATCATCTGACAAGTTTCATAAAATTAAATATTAAAGTTGTAAGAAATTAAAAAAAAAAACATTTATTGATATCATAAAGGAAATGAGCAGAGAGAGTGGCAGAGATTGAACCTACATTATTCATTAAACCTCATTTAAATTTAAAAATACAGAGAGCAAAGGAACAGACAGACATGAGTGTCTGTATTAATATTAATCGCCTTATAGATATCCAAACCAACGGGTTTGATAGAGTTAATCTTTGTGAGACTAAGTCTGATACGCTGGTTAGAGGTGTCTGTTTGATTGTACCTATTTTTTCCCTCTCTTACATACATGTAAATGTAAATCAGTTTGGTACAAAGCTTTGAATATTATATTCAAAGAAAGATTTGATAGTTGTATATATATAAATTATGTATTCATTCAATTAGATTCTAGTTTAATATATCAATAACTCAATTAACCCTTTCACTTCCTATAAGAGCACCAAGACAAAATTGAAAAAAGAAAAGAAATATCAGATTTCAGCTTAAAAAAATATTGCACAGCCAACAGTGCAGTACCACAGGATGAACTGCTCAATGGTTGTCATTTGTTTGGTCACGTACCACTACATACATGTGTAGAACCACACACATGTAACATTACTTGAGGTTTGACTCAGGGAGTGAAAGGGTTATATTTACACTGTAAACACAAATCTTGAAGTTGAAGTTCATCAAATTGATGAATGAGTGCAGTGAATTTAAGAATTTAAAATGAACATTAATTTGTTTTCAATAATTGAAGGATTTTTTATACAGTCATGTAAATAACATCAATATATTAATTCATTGTTTGCCTGTCATAACAGTACATGCACACAGTACATGTAATTATGCTTGTCAGTTGTCAAGACGTCAAAGAACTAGATAATAATTATTATTATGCGGAAATGAATCAAATTGACCTGAGAAACACCAACTATTGGATTTAAAATTTATCTCCTTGTATTCAAGTACATTTTTATCAGTATGATAAATTTCACCATAACCGCCAGGCATGGATCCAGTAAAAACTTGACCGGTTTCCTAGAGTCTGAGCACCAAAGGCACTGCCTTATCGATTTTCACTCTCTAAATATCGAGTCATTCAGAAAATCTGTCTGATTTCTGTAAAAAGGTGGAAACCGGTCTGGATCCACGCCTGACCAATGAACAACAATAATTATTATACTGTAGTCATGCATTTTCACACCGTTATTCACTTCAGTCATCTTTATCATCAACTGGCCTTGCAATCATCAACCACACTCGCCGCTCAATACTCTTAAATATATACACAAGACCAAGACTAAGGGCTTTTCCACTGTTGATTACATTTGACCTCATCAGGATAAGCTGAGCTTTTAGAGGATCAAATTTCATGCTCTTTTCAAGAATTTCAACCAACCATGCAAACGATTGTTTGACATGATCAAACTGCGCCAGAAACAACACGACAGAACACAGCATTATAAAACAAGGAACAAAATTTTGCTCCTACAGAAAAAGCCGGCTGGAAGATAGTATAAGGCGTCTTTATAAAACACCATGTATACTACTTTAAAGAGTGGCTCAAAAACGTGGTAGAGGGGTTGAAAAATCACTGCAAAAGTTGTTGAAATGCTTACAAATGCAGCCCACATCTCTCGTCCAACAGCAATCAGAGGTGAAGCAAAGGAGGAAAGGATGACATATCCTGGCTTGACATACGCAAGCCACTGTTTAGTCATTTCCTCGAACAAACTGTTTAAAAACTGAATGCACTTGTCCATTAGCTCCACGTGGTACTTTAAGGCGTCGATGAAGGGCTGCACATACGCTCTTATGAAATCAACATGGCGGTAGAGTTGCCACAACGCCCACAAGATGGAGAAGATCGTGTACAGCGTGATCACTGATTCGATTAGTCTGCGCACAGCTGGCGTGTAGACTCGATGTGGAATGTACGGTGTCCAATCGGGAAGCCCCTCGCGTAGCTTCTTCTCGCTGCAAATCATGGCGCTTGCGCTAGCGGCCACTCCCCTCGTTCCTACGTCCCTTGACACTGCTTCGCCATCTGTAGCGGACTCCATTTGCTTTGCATGCCGCAGAGAACGAAGCACATCCCTCACTTGGCCGGTGTAATTGACGTGAAAAGTCGCCTCTACCACGTAACTGCTCGATGACGCAACGCTGGCAGCTTGGTGCGGGCCATCGATTTCAATAAGGTTTTGGCATTCGACAGTGAGAGTTCCCGTCATTGCATCGAGGTAACCGAACTTTGCACTGACTCGCAGATCCGCCGCGGATATATTTTGACAGTTAAGGAAAGTGCAATGTTCATGGTCGAAGTGCTTTCGATCTTTGTGAAGGAACTTCAAGTTTTTTGACAGCGGTTCGTATTCCAACCAGCGCTCTTCGTTTCTGATGTCAAGTTTCCCGCATCGTATTCTTTGAAGAGGAACACGTGTTATTTCGTTCGTAAATGGCAACGGCGAATTGATAAACGATGTCGGACTACTGAATAGAACGCGTTTTGAGGGGAGAGGACTTTCAACAATTTCTTCCCCATCGTCGGCCATTTTGATTTGATGTAAACAAACATTTTGCGCATAATTAAGAAAGTACACCGCTGTACATGATTTGTAACTTGAAGGCTCAATATTAGGCAGAACGAAGGGTCCCGGTTGGACTCTACAACAAGCGACTGTCATCGAGTTAAAAGGAGATTTCTTTAGGAGATGCGACTAGCAAAACGTAGCAGATACATCAACAAGTAAATGGAGAAGGTATTGTGCTAGGTTTTTAGTTTTTGGATAAAAGGCGCGTTGTGTGAAAATAGAACAGATGTGACACCGAGTTGTGACCGTGACCTCACGTGAAAATGTGCTTGCAGATCAGATTTGGTAGATCGAAATGTCTTACCAGTGAGATATAACCTTGAAATGTCACAACGTTCGTTCTGATTTCCAGATCTTTCTGCATGCACATGTACAGTGTTGTAGGCCTCAATGCCAAAAGCATTTCAGCATGACAGCAGCTACAGCTTGAGCAACATTAATTTATTTTGCCCCTATTTCCAGTCCCCGCCCCTAATAAATTAGATAACTACTACAGTGGATCCATTCCTTTAGGAGGCGATCCAGTTCGAACCTCTCCAATAAGAGTAAAGTGTATGGATCGGCGCACGTGTACGGTCGGGATTAATTAGTGGAGGTTCAACTGTATTTGACTTTATTGTGCTGGCACGCAGCTCAAACTAGTGCACACATTTTTATTTGGTCGCGAGGATGCATGCTTTATGTACATGTACAGTAGTACTTATCAATAATTGGTCCATGATTGTTCTTCCCAGCTACATAAAACACCACATGTACATTTTTAACCTCCCATGGACACCTCTCTTAAATGGACAATAAGTTCTGGTCCTACGGGTATCCGCTTATGAGAGGTTCGACTGTGCATCGCTTGAAGCAAGCCGCATGATGGATGTTTTGTCAGATCAAGTGTGCAAGATGTTAAGTACATGTATGCAATGATGCTTGATGACCACATGAACTTAAATAAGTCTCAGGTTGATATCTGATTCATTAGTCACGTCCTTGGCTCATCCAGGGTTGTCACTTCAAATTTGTGTAACCCTGTAGCAGTTTATAAGCTGAGTTCTATAGATGGTACACTACTGACACTGTTTTCTGCGGCTCTTATCATTGCCAAGATGTTGTCGATGGTGAGGGTCGGTGTGGTGCCTTTGTACATGGTGTAACAAGAGATCTCAGTCTGGAGATCACGCACACCACATGTGACACATGATATCATGTAAATTTTTCACTGATCTTATGTAAACATTAGGACTTGACATTAGAGCTCTCTTGCAGCTTCGTGAGGTAAACGAAACATGGTGTCAGAAGTGGGATTCTTTTTATTGCAATTTTTGTGGTATAACATAAACCCTTGAATAAGCGCCTGGGACACTGATTTCAAATTTAGGGGGCGCTTATTCAAGGGGGGCGCTTATTTTATTTTTCCCAAATCTTGACTAGACGGTCATTTATTTTTGTAAATATAACATTTGCGCCTAAACAACAACATAACCTGAGTGTCAATAAACAAAGCTGTACGTATAGTTCTAAATAGCGAACCCTTGGTATTCAATATTAGTTTGGTTTGCTGAACAACTCACAAACTGAAACAAGTATTAATGTGCAAATCTGTTCATATAGTATTCAAGAGTAGTTCAACTTTGATGCTGAATTACCAATTTGATTATACAAAATGATGAGTGATAAACATGACCAACACAATACTCAACCTTTGTTATCTCAGTTTTCAACCAGAAAAAAAAACTGAAAACAGAACAGAGGGATAGGGGAGGGGCGCTTTCTCTGGGGCGGGGGGGGGGGGGGGGGGCGCTTATTTAAAATTTTGGCAGATAGGAGGGGCGCTTAATCGAAGGTGACGCTTATTCGAGGGGGTGCTTATTTGAGGATTTACGGTAAATAATCATAATGATTGTTATTTACAGTGAAGAGCACCCACTTGTTGACACTCAACAAAGTTTTTGATTAATTTTTGACATCTTTTTGAAAACTTTTTGATGGCTTCCATTTAAACTAGCAAATCAAAATTAATTGCAAGAACTGTGGGATTTTTGCAGTTCTTGCAATTCTTGCAATTTGATTGCAAGAACTGTGGGAACATTGAAATGACTATCTTAATAAGACAATAAACATCTTTAAAATACAAAAAAAAAAAAACTGTGGGAGGCGGATATGTCGATCAATAATAATTTATTGTTATTGTTAGAATGCGAACGCAGAGCTTCTGCTTGACATCTCCGTCTCTCATTGTAGTTCTTATAGATTTTGATTGGCCAGCTGAAACGAAAGCCATCAGAAAGTTGTCAAAAAGATGTCAAATATTAATTAATCAAAATAAACTTTGACGAGTGGCAACGGTAGGGCACTCAGTTCACTGTAATATGACTGTACAAATTAAATATATATTTTTTCTTGGACAGGATCCAGAGCAGAAGGGTGCCCTTGACCTCAAGTCCGAGGGAAATGCACATTTCAAAGAGGAAAAATATGAATTGGCAGTGACTTGCTATACTCAAGCATTGAAATTGTTCTCTCAAGATGAAAAGGAGAAGGAGAAGCTGAAAGAGAGAGGCGTGATTCTAAAGAATAGAGCAGCTTGCTATTTAAAGCTTGTGAGTAACACTTGCATGATTATATACCTGCCAACATTCATTGAGTCTCATGCCTGTGAATCAAAAACATCAATCTCACGTGTACAGACCAATAGCAGTTATTACAGTCGAGCCGCAGTCAAATATTCTTTTGTTTTTTAAAAAGTATGCAAACGAGTTAGGCTCGATTTCCGCCACTCTCTCGAGTCCGGGCTTCATTCTGGCTCATTTTCCCGAACAGCGGCTGGTAATCGAGCCTACAAATGAGGCTAATGGGCCAATACAATGCCAGATTGACCCTTTCGCCTCGTTTGCATGTCAAATGGCAAACAATACCAGATTGACCCTTTGCCTGTCAATTAAATTGCTTACATCTGTAATAAATGTAATTTTTCACGTTGTTATTGTATTATAGCTGTGCGTTGGTTGGTATGTAGATTATGTAATCCTTTCTATTTTCCGCTGGTATGCAGGTTACGTAATCATGTTACAAATTGAATATTTAAGCAGTTTGCAGTTAGGAGTTGTCATTCGACGGCATCTCTGTTTTTGATCGTTTCAATTATGTAAATTTACTTTTAGTACATTAGTTTATATGTGCTGTATTACTAATGATATTAGTAAAAACACCGTTTATGTCTGATCAATAAATGAGATGCCCCCTCCTATACCATGCGCATATGGTCTGGTTTTGTTACTTATACTAAGTTAGAAATTATTTTGCTTTCGTTTCACTGCAGAGTGATTAGACAACAAGGGTAATTTTCCACTGGCTGAGTGAAACGAAAAAAGTGGAAAATGTTTTTCTCACACACCGCTGGAGCCTGGGTATAGGTCATGTGACCAGTGAGGCGGGCAGTTGTTTTTGTTGTGTCCGCCATTACTGACCTTCCCACCCACCCACCCAAAGAATTTCAGTTGTATTTTGTTGTATTTTTTAATTTCGGCGTTATACAATGTAACTAATGTACAAAGCTTGTAATTTTGGAGGCTTCCCAGTTTTAGCATGATATGTGGATAGTTTTTGATTTTATAATAAAGGTCAGGCTTGCGGCGGTCGGCTTGACATGGCTACCAGTGGTGTGTGAGAACTGCTATTTCTCACACCTGATTCATAAATCTGGACCACTAGTTCCTTAATAATTTATTAGTTTTAAATTTATTAGTCAATTTATAAGTTCCGCTACTTGATTGACGCAATGCTGCCCTGGGAGAGGGCGTGAAATCTGCAATCTATGGGATAGCATCCCATCCAAGTTCGCTTATCTTTCAGTCTCTTTAGGGCTTTTTTTCATGCACCCCATCATGTTAGGTGAGCCAGTCAGTCTCATGTACAACTGGTACATATAATTACTGAAAATTAATTCCCATTTATCTTGTAGGAAAAATTTGAAGAAGCTGTAAATGATGCAACAGAATGTAAGAATGTTATAATAATTAATTAATTATAATTATTATTAAAATTTTACAGACAAATACAGGTATTACTACATTGTACATAATTTCTATATATGAAGAGGAAATTGGAAAACTAAATAATGTGACATCATGCTTCACTAGTACATCTTTGTACACTCTGGTACTTTACACATGCATGTACATCTCTCAAATTTTCAAGATCAGTAGGCCCAGGTGTTCCATCATTCATTCATTCTTTCGTTCGTTCGTTCGTTCGTTCGTTCGTTCGTTCGTTCGTTCGTTCGTTCGTTCGTTCGTTCGTTCGTTCGTTCGTTCGTTCGTTCGTTCGTTCGTTCGTTCGTTCGTTCGTTCGTTCGTTCGTTCGTTCGTTCGTTCGTTCGTTCGTTCGTTCGTTCGTTCGTTCGTTCGTTCGTTCGTTCGTTCGTTATTTGCAGGCTTGGTATTAAATATGTGGGAGAAAATGTCCATTATGTTAGAATATTAAAATATACATGTATCAAAAATCAAATTTTATGGAGGAAATTATTTGAGATCAGATTCATATTAATAATATGCATTAAACAATGTACTGTACATGTATAGTGTGTAAGTTGACTGGAGCCGCAATTTGCCACTTTACAAAATTAATGAGAAGCAATTTGGGGCAAGTAGCATCTCGCAGTTGCTTGTGGGACCATTATTGAGGATACATTGTCAAGCTGGCTACCGTTTCGTCTCCAGTAATGGTCCCACAAGCGACTGTGAGATACCACTCATGACGGCCCAGATTGCTTCTCATATCTAAAGTGGAGAATGGTGAATAAATATAATTGTTTTTTTTTCTGGCTAGCATTGAAGATTTTACCAAATGATTCAAAGGCCTTGTTCAGGAGATGTCAGGGACAGGAGAAACTGGGGAGACTGGAGGGTGCATTCCGAGATGCTCGTACACTGATCCATATTGAGCCTAAGGTACTGACAAACCACAAATTTAACTACACAGTATGTGGTGGGGGGGGGGGGGGGGCTACTCCTCAAAACTTTCCCTACCCAATTTTAGACTTGATCCTTAAAAATCCCCCCCCCCCCCCCCTTTTCAAGCCAAAATGGCAAAAACCTATACCTTATTTCAGATAAGCAGGCAGAACATACCCACCAAAATGCAAAATCTGTACCCATTTTCAGACCATAACAGCTCAAAAACCAACCCATTGGGGTAGGGCATACCTATTACCTACAGCTATAAGTTATCTTAAGAGCTTAAATATAGGAAGGTACTGTATTGTTATTATTGTTATTACCCCTCCCCCCGCCCCAACCCCTCTCCGGGGTTAGACTCCAGATCGAGCAGTCTGGGTTCAAGTGCTGGCCATAGTACATGTATAGTACAGCTAAGTTATCAGGGCAAGGTGTCAACAATTTTGCAATGGGTCCATTATACTTGTCTGAATACAATAGATCAACAAATCCTCAAAAGATTTGCATTAATTTGTCAGGTTAATAATAATATTATTAGTCGTCGACCTTGTCAGGTAGAGGACGTGGATTTTAATTTGCTAATTTTAATTTGTAGAATACCATTGTACAGGAGACTCTTAAAAGGCTTGGTGCACAGCTACAAGCAAAGGTACATTGACATGTTAAGTATAAAATTATGCATCATTATTCTACTAGATGTTCACTATTGTACCTAGTACATTTAATTATCTAGTGTCATAGGCATGCAATGTGTGCAAAGTGTGCTTATGACCCTCTAGTCAGATAATTTTGATAACTAACTTTAGGTCAAGAGAACATCGAAAATTTGAGAGCATATTATTACACAGTGACTGTAGTATCCCATGCTACACTGTAGTGTACCTAAAATCAAGCTAAAATTAACCAAATTGGAAAATTATTATTAATAATAATTAACATTAATATTATTATTAATAATATGAGAATTCACCTGGCGTTTTACTCATTTCTCACATTTTTAATAATTTTAATTCATAATTTAAATAATATATAAAATTATATACAAAGAACAGGGTGAGTGTTTACGTAGTATATAAAAAACGAGTGCGAGGGTTTCATCGTGGTATCCAAAGATCGAGAAACACGGCCGAGTGCTTTTATTTGTTTCAAGATCTTTGGATACCACGATGAAACCCGAAGCACGAGTTTTTTAGATTGCTTCTCAAACAAATGCTTTAAAAAGAAAGCACTAATGAGTGAAAAGTTGTTATTTTGCATTTCGAGCATGATGATAATCTACTTTAATGCACTAAGTCATTCAAGTAACTTGTAGCTCAATGGTAGAGCGTCCGACTACCGTGCAGAAGGTCACAGGTTCGACTCCAGCTGGTAAAACATTGAATTATTTTTTTCTTTGAAAAATGCTTACATGATAATTATTTAGTTTAAGTCTAAGTCATATAAATGCCGCAAGAATCTGGATATCCAATAAAATTGCATATGAAGATCACTAGTGATCTTCATCTGTCATTTAATTGGATATCCAGAATCATGCACGTGACTAACGTTCCCGCCACATGGTCTTCACCGGGTATCAAACCTCATACACGTGACGAAATGCGTGGCTTCTCATAGGTTAATTAGCTCATGAGTTATTAATGAGTTTGAGAATGTCTTATAATATACAGTAGTCTGTTACTTTATTAAAAAGTGTCACAGACAGTACTAGACAAGTGGTGTTAATAATTATTCAGTGAGCAACGGGTGCTTTACAATGCATCTTCAGGTGATTTCCAACAACCGAACCCTCAATAACTCAACAAACTTTCCACTAACTTGAACCTCCCACTACATTTAACTTGAAGTAAATTCATTTTCCCTTCAGGTCATTTTCTTATAAAACAAATGAACAAGTTTGAACTCCCAATAACTTGTAATGCATGTTTTTCAATTGTAGACTGATCGATGTCGTACCACTGATGGTCTTGTGGATGAGATGTTTACTTCGCTGTTCAATAATGAGGATACTGACGAGAAGAGAATGCAAGTATGAGCTCATGACCAATTATTTAGTTAATATTTCACTCAGTGTACACTTGTACTCCAATATGGTTTAATAGCAACATTAGGAGGTTCCCCGACCCCATACCCCATGTCAGACCGCTCTTGACTATTACAATGTAATTTTTTCTTCTCCATCCCCAGGGGGTACTCATTATTTACTGGGAGGTGCGAGGCCAAATTTTTAGACCCAAAAATGGTCTCATTCAGGCTAAAACTAGAGCCAAAAAAAGTCCAAAGGCCCAGCCAACACTCTCAAAATGTGCTGGCAGCTGGCTATTTTGTTGTCAGCGATCAATATAATATTATTTGCCGCTTTGTACTTCAGACTGCACCCATCTAGCAGGCGAGGGGACTCTGCCTTTGCGTCCTACTACTATGAAACATTTTGAGAGGGGCTAATTAATTAAAACTATTATCACCATTTTGGCCACTTGGCCATGATTGATTACTAGTCGACTGCAAGATGTTTATAGTACTTACTAATAATGACTAGTAAGTAAATTACAGAGATTCACGGGAGATTCATAATTTAAAAATATATATTTTTAGTAATTAAAAGCCGTTTTTGTTGGTTTTCTTTTGTTACTGTGTAGGCAGTTAAGAATCTTGTGATTTTAGCCAATGATGAGCCAGGAGCACAAAGGATATTCAGAGGAGGTCAGTGCTCTTAACTTATTGACTGAGACGGAGGCTGGACAGGATAATAGTTGGCTATACATACACATTATGGTCATGTATAGGTCATCATGTTATATATGGTACCGTAATAATAATTATTTGTCTGGCATCATGAATGAGAGCTGGATATTTTCCTGTGTATGCCAGGTTGGAATAAGTTGTGATTTAGGTAGGGCTAGATACACACGCACTGTAGCCTATATCTAAATCACTTAAAAATTATTCCAAACCGGCTTACACCAACCATACACATCAGCCTGCAGTGCGCTGTGCTACCGTATTTTTCTGTAAGATTGCAGGCAGGATTATTGGGTGTGTTGGTAAGATGATACAAATTACATTGCGCTGCCAATATACACTTTGATCAGGGAGAAAAAACTCTCACTGACTCCGACTCTAGTCTTGGTCTTGACTTTGCATCGCTATACTGTATAATACACTGTACATGCCATGTACATGTATGTTAAATGTGAGAATTTACTACAACTACTTCAGCTGTTCTCAGCTTTGGAGTAATTAATAAACCTTCTAATACTATGAGCTCAAATTTTGTGTCATTTGTTAAATAGTATTAAAATGAGATGGACATGTGATGTAGAAATGCAAGTTGACTTTTGCTCATGAATGGGAGAGGGAGAGGGGGGTGGATATGTAATAACCAGTCTGCTAGCTTTTTATTTTACTTAATTTATGAGGATTTAATTTGCCAATAGCATTTTGTTCAATCCCCATTCTTGACTTATACTTAGGCCATCTTTGCTCCTTCTGGGGAGCATATAGGGCATGGACTGTGGACCTCCACTGGACTCAATTTTTTGGCAGTTCTCTTTGCCTTCCTCCTGGTTAAGTTCTTCTTAGCGAGCTCGTCTAGCATGCTGCGCCGCCAGGACTTCCTTGGACGGCCCATACCCATTCTTATCATGACATTTTTACGTTTAATACCTGGCAGGTGAATTACCCAGAGTCGTATCGCTGTTGAACAGTGGATCTGATGAACAGACTGTGGCAATGTTGAAAGTCCTCAAAGGAATATGCACCAACTCTAAACTAAGGGTAACTTGGAACTAGACGTGCAATTATTTAACAATTATTATTATCTAAAACACGCCTTTCTAAATTAAAATATTTTCCATGCATGTACTGTTATTTACATTGTACTGACAGTAGCATGGGTGTGTTTAAAACATGATTGCAATATTGACAAAATAATAATTAATCCCCATCAATCATCACTTTTACATTTTGTAACCTGTAGGGAAAAAAGAAAGAAACTACCAGTGTCGACTGACACAGCAATAGAATGAGAGCAGTCTCTATTTTTCGCAAAGTAAGCGAGGCGAACGCGCGAGATTTACGACGCTTCCTCTCGCGCCCACGCAACTCGCGGCTCGCGCCGCTCGTAAATCTCCCGCGTTCACCTCACAGACTTTAGCGAAAAATAGAGACTGCTCGCAGTCTAGCACAGCAATTAGACTTTGTCATCTGCATAATTAGGTCAAAATGTACAATGCATTTGTACAATCAACAGCGTATTAATCTGTAAAGGGCTTAAGCCAAATACTCACAGTATGAGTAGCAAAAACCACACAAAAGCCTCCGAGTGCTCAGTCGCAAGCAAAGAGAAAGTAAGACCGGCGAGTGATGGGAGGGGAGGAAGGGTGGAAGTGAGGAGAGCGTGGTTTTGAAAATACTTTACTTACATCGTACAGTCAACTCTTGTTATAGCGGACACCTTCGAGACGTAGTTTGGAGTCCATAATAGCGAGAGACATCCACAATAGCGGGAGTAATTTTCAGTCAAACCTCTAATAGCTTCCGCCGGGTGGAGGGCTGGATTTTGTCTGTAATAGCGGGTGTCCGCAAGGCGAGAATTGACTGTACTCAGAACTAAACATGTAGCATGCATACTAAATGGAAAAATTAATAAAATAAATCACTCAGTGTTTATAACAACAAAGCTCTTAGCATCTCTGATTCTCATGTTTAAGTAATTTTAGCCATGTTGAGTAAAATAATATTGAAATTAAAAATAATATTGTAATTTGACAAGTTAATTATCTTGTGTTTTTAGACGTTATCTGTGCTGAAAGAAGTTTCCTTGTCAAGGCTTTTAGCTCTGGTTGAATCAGTAAGTCGACACGTGTTATTTTGTTATTATTTCTATACTCTTGGATATGTTATCACAACGGACCAGTTGGCAATTTTCGAACCACTTTGAATGAAGTACACATCTTAGAGTCTTAATTTGAGAATCAGATACCATATTTTCTCTATGTAGCCTCCTCCCTCTATTATTGTAAGCCCCCCTTCTGAGTCCCTTCTTTCAGGGTAAAAATATTAAAAATATAAGGGTGTGTACCCCCAGTCATACAAACCTCT
Organism: Desmophyllum pertusum; assembly: GCA_029204205.1. Taxonomy (NCBI): domain Eukaryota; kingdom Metazoa; phylum Cnidaria; class Anthozoa; order Scleractinia; family Caryophylliidae; genus Desmophyllum; species Desmophyllum pertusum. The sequence continues at coordinate 349,953 of MU825441.1, read as the reverse complement.
CTAAATTTTCCAGTTTTCAACTTCCGTTTTCTCGACTCAGGTAGAACCTAACCTAATGAAACTTTGTATGGTTACCAAACAATAGGTGGTCTTTCAGGTGCTGGTATTGATTTTCTGCTCAGTTTAATTTTAATCATTTTGAATTTGCGGCAGCCATTTTGGAGAAAGGTCTATTACCCCCCCCCCCCCCCCCCCCACATAATAATCTTTTTATTATTATTATAAATAACCATACAATCTTCTTTTATATCTTCTAGCCAGGTGATGAAGTGGCAACAGCAGCTATCCTAGTTCCACAGCAAGCGTTGGATTCACTTATACCAAAACCACCTGACAAGAAAATCAACAAAGATCAAGAGCCGCCAAAGGAATTAGGTAATCTTGCATTTCCTTGCTTGTCAATTTGTATCATCTCAGTCTACCTGTGTATTGGTCAGTATTTATAAATTTATAATGTAAATTCTAATTTTATTATTTTTTAGAAAATAAAGAGGAAATTCAAGGTCTTTTAACATTGCTAATGGATGCTGTTATGAGCGAAAAGTGAGTTTGAGATAATATTGTTTTACGCAGTACCCATTTTGACTTTGTCTATTAAAAATAAATGTTCAAACATCAACATTAATTTGGTTTGACTTTGGTAAGTTATATGTTTCTTTCTGATATCCCTTCTAAATCTTGTACCTTTCCATGCCCATACATGTAGCAATTAACATGTACTGTACATGTTCCACTGAGTTGTACCTATACTCTTCCACACACCTAGCAACATGTACGTACATGTACTCACTGATCTTTTTCGTTGTCGTTATCCTAGAGTTGGTGCTGAGGGTCGCGATGCAGTCATTGATGTTCTTATCAAAGTTATTCCCAAAAACAAGCTGGCTGTTGAACTTTTTGTCAAAGTTGGAGGTACGTACAGCATATACAAAATGGCACAATTATCATTTAATTTTAGATCGTATAAAAAGATCATTGGCTTAGCAACTCTGTGGTTTATGAGTTATAACTTACTCAACCTGGCATTAAATGTTTTACATTAAAGCAATTATGGCAACTTTATATCATACATGCCATTGTTAATCATAAATTGTAAAATAAAATGTAGAACAATTCAGCACTAAAATGACTGGCCCCAAGCTAGGGAGAAAATGCGTTTTGTTTCTCAGAAACCCTTATTGTTCCCCAGTGGGGGAGGGACAGGAGGGCAGGAACCCATGAGTAAAGAAGTTGGAAAGTCAACTGGAGGTGGGAGAAGAGTCGAGGGCGGGAAGATGGATTCCCAAGGTGGCGGGAACTGACAGAAATACATGAAGCAGCTGAGTGCGAGCTTCAAATCCCGGCCTGACCGCCAACCAGGGTATTTAAATACTGGTACTGTAAGATGGAATGGAATGGAATGGAAACTTTATTGCAACTCCCTACAAGGGTTTAGTTTCAGTTACATAACTACTCAAGATCATGCTGGCTGTGAGCTCAACACCACCTTAATTCGCTTGTCTTAGTTCAGATGATTCCATCATTGGGTGGTGGCATGAAGCTGTTGGTCTTGTCTCCTACATCTCCTCATATTGACATTAGTAGGGGACGTTAAAGAACTCATATCACTGTTTGAAAAGAGTAGGGTCCACATAGTCGACCCCATTTTACAAGTGGTCTGGCCTGTTCACATGTATTCATGGTTGGGTGGGTGGGGGTGAGATTGTGAATGGACTGATAGCGGCTGACGTAAGCGCCTTTACATGCTGATGTCCGATCTTGAGCACCCCTGAGTTCAAATTGTAAAGTGCATTTTGAACACAAGGAAAATGTGCTTCTTAGCCTATATAAATTAGCCATTATCAAATCACCTTCAGAGGAGTTGTGAGTTTGTTTTTAACCTTCCCTGCTTTCTACAGGTGTTCATAAGCTGATGGATGTTGCTGCCTGTACAGCTTCTCTGGAGTCTGAGGATAAGGAAGCCCTTGCAGTGTCTAATAACACACGAATGCACATCTCTGTGGCACTGGCAAAAATGGTTGACTCTTTTAGGTGAGTTTAACATGATGTCAGACCAAGGAATTGAAATTATTGTATTATTTCTGTCTGAGAATTTGATGGTATAGGTGTTTAAAAAGGTTTAAACAAGAAGTTTCGGTATAAAAGGGGCCTGGCCTGTCCATTCTCAGACCTAGATGTCAATCAACCATCAAAGCGTAAACAGCTGACAAACAACCTGCGCTTTTTCTACGACCATTACTGATACAAAATGTTGCATTTTTTCTAAGAATGTTCTGTTAAAACATTAGAAAGTTATATCTTATTTTTGTTAATGATATATTTTGGTTTCATGAGATTTCAAAGCATGTTTAGTACACTGTAAGTAAGTTAAACTGGCTTATCAGGCTACAATCTCGGCCTAAAACCTTGAAACACTTCTCTATTTTGGCACCCTGTTCCCCTTTTCAATGTTGCTACATCCGCTAAATTGTTTAACTCAACGGATAGCAACATTGAGAGGGGTGCGGGTCCTACATGTTTCAAGGATTTTTGTCCGAGATTGTAGCCTGTGAGCAAGCTCACACTTGTGGTCCATGCACTAGCGGCAGATAATCACTTTCTTGCCTACTCCCTTCGCTCACCGGCTAGTGCGTTAATATTCATGTTTCGCACATGGACCCCTCACAGCCTATATCAGGCTGGCGCTTTCTCCGGTTTCCATAGCATGAATGTGACTAGAAGTATTGCAGTCCACTGGATGGCATGTGATGCTAGTCCATTGCAGGTGACCATTCATCCTTTTATACACCTGGGTGGAAAGAAGCACTGTATGTTAAATTAAGTGAGCACACTGACCCCGACCAGGGCTTCAATCCAGACTGCTCGAATCCAATGTGCAAACCATAAGGCCCCTGAGTCTTCTGCAAGGTATACATCAAGATAATGGGCATGGTTTCTACAATTTTATTTTCAGTTATCACCACAAGGAAAAGGAACCGCTGATGGAGGATGGAACAGCGGCTATCAGGTACATACATTACTAATATCACAGAATGAATCTGGAAACTGTTTTTCTCAAACTCGTTTAATAATAATTATTCATCAAGTTAGAACAAACGATTTTATTTATATCCTCAGTTTTAGTTTCCATTGAGAAGATATATCAAACACTTGAGACAGTGTTTCTTCACATTTCCAAACACCTCGAATTTCATTAAAATAATCATTATTATATCGCTGTGCATGGTATTTTCAACTCTCTTCTCGTTGTTTGGAAATGCGATTAAACACTGTCTCTCGTGTTTGATATAATTTTAATACTAAGTCTTAACAATTGAGTCCATTAATAGCACAGGCAGCCCAGGCTCTGTATGCGAATATTAAATATTCAATGTTGATCAGTTCATGGCGGCGATTTGAATATTTATAGCAAATGTATGAGAAACTCACGAAATACATTCTAAATGCTATCTTTTCGAAGGAAACTAACTAAAACTGACTTACATTGTGCAAGTGTTTTGTTATTTTGATGCTTGGGTGTTCCTGGTACCAGTTTAAAGCCATTTAGACGAGTTTTGCTTTTTCAGTTGACCGTCCATTATGAATAATTTAAAGGCCGGCGACAATTATGTGAGAACGGATCCAATGGTCCGCACTCGAAGCTCAATAAATTCCACAAAAATGCTCCAGTCTCCTCAAAATTACCTTCATTGCAGACGTCCATGCTTTTAGCTTCTGTTCGCTACCCCTAGGGTTCCAAGGTTGACTTTAATTGCTCGAGAAACTCTCGTGTTCGAGCTCTTGTCTTTAATATTTTCTTTCGCGTTGTGCGTGTCCCCAACGTCTGAGACACCTCATTTGAAATTCAGCGACATCGTGACCAAATTTACGTCGACCGTGGAGAGGCATGGTGCAATTGTTTCCTTGCAAAAAAAAAACACCATGGGATGGTCCCTTCGGTCGATTTGACCGGAAAGGGAAGGAAAACAATCGGATACAACGTCGATTAAAAATTCTTTTTTTTACTTTAGAATCTCGCGCTGACTCTCTAGTTTCATTCAGTTTTTTTTCGGTGTCAGAACTATCCTCAGTCAGGAGCTCCTGCCTCAGTTGAACAATTTAAAGGCAGTGTTCAAATACAAAGTGAAACTTCAAAAATTCCTCGTTGCGATTAGATTGGGCCCACTTTTAGCAAAACTCAAGACTGATTTCGGCTTGTTTTGGAGTAAGCGGGTTTATGCTCGTGATTATAAACCCTACATGATCCATAAAATCTCTTTCAACACGTTTTTACAACGCAAGTTGTAAATTAAACCGCCATAAACATAGACAACGCTTCAAGCGGTCGATTTCAAACGGCATAAAAAAAGCACGCCGTTTAATAGCTCCGCACGTGCAGTTTTATGCAAAACAACTGACGTGAAACATCCCGACCAAACTCTGGGTTTTTCGGAGAATGTGAACCGCAACGAGGAATTTTTGAAGTTTCACTGTGTATTTGAACGCTGCCTCTTTAAATTGCTCAACTGAGGATAGTTCTGACACCGGAAAAAAAAAAGAATGAAACTAGAGAGTGGCGAGATTCTAAGGTAAAAACAACGACCGAAGAGACCATCCCATGGTGTTTATTTTGCAAGGAAACAATTGCACCATGCCTCTCCACGGTCGAGGTAAATTTGGTCACGATGTCGCTGAATTTCAAATGAGGTGTCTCAGACGTTGGGGACACGCACAACGCGAAAGAAAATATTAAAGACAAGAGCTCGAACACGAGAGTTTCTCGAGCAATTAAAGTCAACCTTGGAATCCTAGGGGTAGCGAACAGAAGCTAAAAGCATGGACGTCTGCAATGAAGGTAATTTTGAGGAGACTGGAGCATTTTGTGGAATTTATTGAGCTTCGAGTGCGGACCATTGGATCCGTTCTCACATAATTGTCGCCGGCCTTTAAATTATTCATAATGGACGGTCAACTGAAAAAGCAAAACTCGTCTAAATGGCTTTAAACTGGCACCAGGAACACCCAAACATCAACACCCAAAACACTTGCACAATGTAAGTCAGTTTTAGTTAGTTTCCTTCGAAAAGATAGCATTTAGAATGTATTTCGTGAGTTTCTCATACATTTGCTATAAATATTCAAATCGCCGCTATGAACATCAACATTGAATATTTAATATTCGCATACAGAGCCTGGGCTGCCTGTGTTAATAGCAATGATGGGAAAGTTAAGAACAGTGTGATTCAATGTGCCATAAACTGCAGTTTGATGCACATAAAATGAAGTTTTACCGCATCATATATTTATGTATATCATGTTAATATTCGTATTGTTAACATCCACTGGTACATTTTATTTTAAACTTATTTCCTCTTGGAGCTTCATTCATCAATGACGGTCAACTTTCTCGGCCGCATGAACGCAGGACGCTTGACTCTACATTGTGCCGTGATTGCAAGAGTACAAATTTGCATTTAGCAACTAGATAATAGTTTTAATTATATATATAAGTTATAATAAATGATTTTGCATTGTTTTCCAGTCAATACCTCGCTCAAAGTAGTCCACAAGCACACATCAAGGGAGCCACAGCCTTGTGCTGTCTTTTTCAGGTTGGTTTTATTAATTGCTTTCAAATAAATTAACAATGATTTTTTAAAGAACTCCAGTGTAATACTGTGTTTATTTATACACAAGGTCGATTTTCACCATGGCATTCTAAACTGTAGGCATCTACGGTTCTACGTTTTAGTAATAACTCCATCCACATTATAAACTGTACGCTTCTTAACGGCTCTACGTTTTAGTAATAACTTCATCTACGTTTTAAACTGTACGGTCTATGGCTCTACGTTTTAGCATTGGCTCTACGTTTTAGTAATAACTTTCTCTACATTATAAACTGTATACTTCTACGGCTCTACATTTTAGTAATGACTTCATCTACATTTATAAACTATATAATTAATTTGTACATCATAAAATGACTTTCATGTTTAGGGAGTACCTGAAGCAGCCTCTACTGTTCTTGGACAAGAAGAATTCTTGGCAAAAATCCTAGCACTTGCTGAAAGAAAAGACCATGTGTCGCAGGTCTGAACAAGAGTTCGTCTATTTTCATTTAAATGTTTATGAATGCTTTTCCTGCTGATTAATTGCTGATTAATTGCTGTTAACTTTGTGAGCAGGAACACCTGTACCCAAGATACATGTATCTTAGAAGGGTGCGGTTTAAGTGAGAACTTTGAGGGTGCGGTGGATGTATAATAATAATTTATCTAGCATCAGGTATGCAATGCGTGCATAGGCCTATGTTGCTGTTGTCCTCTGCACGCATTGCATGCCTACGATGGTAGATATTTGCATGCAAAGAGCTATATCAATGTAGTCCTCTGCACGCATTGCATGCCTAGGATGCTATATAATATTGACAATATGACTACATGTACTGTACATTGAACTTAGTTTTTGGAGGACTAAGGTGATTGACAGTGGCTTGAAATGCTTCAGAATTTGCATGGTATTGGAAGTGGTAGTAAAATAAATACTTTTTTGTTTTATTTACAGATTGTTGCATCTGAAACGTTAGCCTTGGGATCATCTGAAAAGAAGCTAAGCACAGTACTCAATTTGCGGGTAAATAGTTATTATCCACTCATACAATTATTGGCATTTTTAGTAAACAAGAAGCTTGAAGAAGAAGGTATGGATTTGTCTTTGTAGGCCCTCCCTGTGTTGAAAGACTTGTACCATTTAAAGGATGACAGCATACGAGTCAGAGCCTTAGTGGTAAGTTATTACAATACTTTGGGGAGGGGGTCTCCCATATGAAAGCTACGAGGGTGGTCATCATACCTCTTAGGGGTGAAAATTTGTGGTTTGGTACCGCCTAGGGTGTAAAATCTGAAATTTTAGCTGACTATTTTACTTCACATTGTAGCCTCCCTAATTTCTCATAGGACATTAATAAGAAAAGTACACTTGATATTCCGACTGGAATAATTTATTTTCCCCTAAAATTTGACTTCATGTATGAAAAAAGGTCCGCAATGCGTACAGACATGTTTCTGATGCAGGTATTGTTTTCCAGCCCTTTGACTGTTACGTGTTTACATCTTTTTAGGGTCTTTGTAAACTGGGCACAACAGGAGGAGGAACTGTTAATGATCAGACATTTGCAGAAGGAGCCACATTAAAGTTGTACAAATCAGTGCGAAGGTGAGTGCATTTTGAACTGATAAAATTGTTACTCCAAAACGATGTTTCAAGTAGTGCTGCCAGCCTTTCATTACATTGCACTGTTTTTATTAGACGTACTGTTCACTATACACCTAATTGCAATAACGTTGTCATATCAAAACGCAAAAAGCAAAAAGCCAAATAGGAATTAATTAGCATATAATCATCATAGCTTGCAACATTCACAACACGCATGTTTATAGCTGTATTATTAATCATGTAATTGAGAGAAATCATTTGCATCAGTTTCTTGGTGTCATTTTGATTCAATTCAAGACTGATTCATCTAGCGAAGGGTACTATGAAACTATGGATATGAGTGACGAATTCGAAGTAGTAATGAACCCTTTCGTTACACATCAGTGTTGCATGTGCACAATCCAGGGACACCCAACGACGGTTTTCTCCAAAATGCTTTAAAACACTACTTTAGGCTGTCCGGTGTGCATTTTAAAGATCTATAAATGAATTCTAAGCTGCGCTATAAAATTTATATCTGTTCGGTCATTCTAGGGGAACTTTAGTCTTCACGAATTTATTAGGGCTTTTTTAGTCATTTCCCGAAAACCTCAGCTCTTCCTTGCTGATTTTTCCTTTCCGAAAATCCTAGCTGACCTTTTTTTGTACCCAAAACGAAATTTTTATCTCTCCGAAAATAATAGGCATTCATTTTCCCATATTAAGAAAGTTCGAGATGATATTTCCCTAAAGAAAACTCCAAACTTTAATTCGAATATCTGAGGCGATTATAGGCCTTTCGAACAGATATTTCACCGAAACGATCCATTGGGTACCCCTGACAATCTTACTGAGTATTACAGAATTAACACCTGTTATCATTCCGTTGTGCATGACTGCTTTAATAATTATTAAAATGCGCGAATGTAGATCACATGGCTAATTAATTCCTATTTTTTTTTTTTTGCTTTTTGCTTTTTGACATGGCAACGTTATTGCAATTAGGTGTACATCTAGTACATGTAGCCCTGAAGGAACAAACCACTGGGCCTTGGCTTTTGTTGTTCCTTTCTACGTTAATTTGCTTTACAGCACGTAGAGTTGATGTAATACTTTGATCCTATTTAGCTTCCTGACGAAATCTAAGAAAGACATGGAGCTGCGTAAGTGGGCAGCAGAGGGACTGTCCTTCCTTACGATGGAAGCTGATGTTAAGGTACATTAACAGACTTGATATGCATACTAATCATTTCAATCAAGCCTCTCACGCCCATTAATGGGGCTCTAACGTTCAAGTCTGTGGATGAAACCCTGGCGTGTGACCATTCAAATGAAAGCTATTGAGCAGTACTTTCATGTGTGCTGTTAACTATGCTGTACAAGGTGGTTCTTACTTCTAAGTCTGTGGATGAAACCCTAGTATGTGACCATTCATTTACAGATGAAAACGTTTGAGCAGGGTTTTCATGTGGTACTGTTTATTATGCTGTACAAGGTGGTTCTAACTTCTAAGTCTGTGGATGAAACCCTACATGTATATAGTGTGTGCCCACCCATTCAAATGAAAGCTATTGCGCAGTCCTTTTATGTGGTACTGTTTATTATGCTGTATAAGGTGGCTCTAACTTAAAAATCAGTGAATTATACCCTAATGTGCGACCATTCAAATGAAAGCTATTCAGCAGTACTTTGGTGTAGTATGTACAAGGTGGTTCTAACTGTACAGTGGAACCCCGATATAACGCTCACATATTCCCAGTTCCTTGGCACTTCCTTATATCAGGGTTCCACTGTAGTTGCTGGCGGCCATACAAAACAGCAAAATTAATGAATGATTTTTATCAATTCTCTTGATATTAGGAAACCTTTCTTGAAGATCAGCAGGCCCTGAGATCACTCATGGAACTAGCGAAGGTATAATTATTTTTAAGAAATATAATGCAACCCTGTTATTCTGGCTCTTAAATATATGAAATTGCCTGACTGCATTTATTATTAGCTTTTCTTTACACCAAAAGAAGGTGCCAGTAAAACGAGGTGGTCATACGGCGGTGTTCTACTATACAATAATTGCTTTTTTAGTTTTGAACTGTAAGACACGTTCATGTAGATAGGTTCTCTGAAAACAAAAAGTTGTAAATGGCCTTCTTGGGTATGAAAGTTAGTACTAGGTAATAGTACGAATTATTACACCCCATCCTCAACTTACAGTATCCCTACATGTAACTGTTGAACTATGTTAATCTTGCTTTTGAGTTGTCGAGGCCCAAAAATGTTAATTATCAAGCACATAAATTACGAATTCCAAAACTACCTCGTAGAACGCAAATCGCACCCCCCCCCTCCCCCCAAAAAAGAACAATTATGTACCTAATGCAGCTCCGTATCACTTGTATTCTTTAGTACTCCGTCCCTGGAATGTGATATCGGTTGCTGCACCAACTAACTATTTTATTTTAAGTCGGTACACATCAGATAGCGCTGATAATAAATAGACACTGTCAAATTTAGTTGTTTATTTATTTATTTATTTATTTACTGTTTGTTTGTTTGTTTGTTTGTTTACTTACTTTTTTTCAGGCTAAGGACAGTTCTTTGTTGTATGGAGTATGTCAGACGCTGGTTAACCTGACTAACACGTTTGACAAACCAGAAATACCTGATGAAATGAAACAGCTGGGAGAATTTGCCAAAGTCAAACTGCCAAAATTCGCTGAAAAGGTGACACAGAGAGTATTACCTCAATTAAAAGTGATTATTTTTTATTTTTTATTTTCTTTTCTTTTCTTTTCTTTTCTTTTCTTTTCTTTTCTTTTCTTTTCTTTTCTTTTCTTTTCTTTTCTTTTCTTTTCTTTTCTTTTCTTTTCTTTTCTTTTCTTTTCTTTTCTTTTCTTTTCTTTTCTTTTCTTTTCTTTTCTTTTCTTTTCTTTTCTTTTCTTTTCTTTTCTTTTTTCTTTTCTTTTCTTAACTTATAATGGGAAATTAATGCTCCATGACGGATGAATTTCAAGAATTCCATAACGAAAAGGCAATTCAAAATACATGTAATGTCAACAGTTTTTTTCTGCTTGGCAGCGATCTGACTCTGTTCTGTTTTTCTTTATTTTGTTCTTCTTTTCATCACAAAAGTGTTTTCTTTGTCATTCACGGTGATTACCTTCATCAGAAATTCCCTTGTAACTCGCGTTAATTTCCAATGTTAAACTCATTGATGATCTATCGAGTTAAAACAAATAAAATAAAAAACAGTTATAACAGTGACGGAGGTTTGGATACCCGGTCTTAATTAGAATAGATTTTTACGATTTTAGTTCTCCGTTTACTCCTTAGTTTATATTTTGATTGAGAAGATATATCAAACACTTGAGACAGTGTTTCATCCGATTTCCAAACACCTCGAATTTCGTCCAAAATACTCCGCTGCACGTTGTATTTTCAACTCTCTTCTCCGTGTTTGGAAATCGGACGAAACACCGCTATGCTTGTTTGGTCGAGATGGCGGGGTATACGAACCTCGTTCTTTTTCTACGTGTTTATAAACACCAATCAAAGATTCTTATTGGGTAACTCGTGAATGAATAAATTAATATGCATAAATTAATAGCGCGATTAAAGTTTACAGCCCTTCGAGCGAGTGACGTTTGTCCACCAAATGCTACAACCCGTTCATTGCTTTCGCATTCACTATACTGCCTCAGTTTGCGCTTCATACAACTCCCCTTTCTTAAAATCCTGGATCCGCCCCTTGCCAATATGCAGTCTGTAGTTACTTACAGCATCTCTTATTTATTGCAGGATGGTGAAGAATATGTCAAAAAGAGGATCAGGAAACTTGTTGAAGTAAGGCCCAAAATAATATTTATACGTCGCATTTCAGTCGCACCGAATGCAATTCAAGCCGCAAAAATCTTGCTGGTAGTACTTGAGTTGGGTTGACTTAACTTATCCTCATTTCCCCTTTGGAAGCATAGGGAGTCCACCATAGCTATCCACCTCACTCTTTTCTGGGCCAGAGTTTTCGCTTCCTGCCAGGTGGGTTGACAGCATGGAAGAACATGTTCTACATTGTAATTTGTGTGGGCATTGCGCTGATTTGAAGCGACTTGGGCCATTTTTGGGGGGACTTGAATTACATTCGAAGCGACTGAAATGCGGCGCATACATTGGACCTAAATATGATATCATAATTGTTTTCATTAAATGTTTGACTGGAAATCTAATATATCCATTTAATTGCTCGTTCCGAAGTTCAAAACGTGACTGGGCCCTAGTTTACCCATTGTTCAAATTTCGTCATATTAAGAAATGAATCCCATAACGCCTGAAAATGAGTAAGTTTACCAAGTTTGGTTATGATACATTGTATATTAACCAGGCTGTGAGCTGGCAAAGGTCGCCCAAAATTCCATACAAACGTCTGTATAATTCGGAGACGGCGTCCCCCAAATCCATACAAAGTCTCTAATTTTTCTGATTTTTGAAAGCCTTCTACATGGTTGAAATCCAACGAAACAACCTCAAACTTGGTAAACCGACTAATTTTAATGTGACCTTTCTTGTGATGGGCTTCAATTTTTAATTAAATTAAAATTAAAAACTCGTTCCCAGTCTCCATTTGATCTTCGGAACGGGCAATTAAATATGAGAAACATAACTGAGTGGATAACTGTAAAATTATATGTCTTGAAAAGAACATGACCCATTCCGATTGTATATCTCTTTTGTGAACAGGAAGGTTTGATATCAGCGCTTGTTAACCTGTCAGATACAGAGAGTAACACCAGCAGAGAGATGATATCAAGGTATATCTTAATGTCAAGTAGTTACCTATAGTCGTTTCTAATGAAGTGTTGAAGTAAGTGTCAAAATATTGATGGGAAATGAAAATTGTAAGGTGAAAGACAATACAATTTAAACCTACAATACTGGCCAAAATGTTTTGGGACACTTCTCATTTTAGACTGTTTTCGTTTAGTTCGTTGAAATCTAGCGATAATTGGAGGCTTAAAAAATAAACTTCAACATGGTTCCCCTTTTCCCTCCTATGCAATGTTGAACCTCAAAAGCCGTCGTTTAAATTTGACTTAGGCCCAGTTCAGACGCCGTACTTCACATGAGCCGAATCGAATTCGAATTTAGGCCGACCCAAATTAATTTAGACCGACTGAATTGATTCAAACGCCGAGCTTAATTCAGCCGAACTTAATTTAATAGGGGAAAATTGCTGTTATATTGAAAAATACATTATAATAATTCATGCATTTGTTTCGGCTCGTGTGAAGTTCGGCGTCTGAATCAAAGCCGGTCCACAGCCGTTATTCCCGGCTGAGCCGATCCGAATTCAATCAGCCGTTCCGAATTGATTCAGACGCCGTACTTCACATGAACTTAATTCATCGAATTCGACTCGGCTCATGTGAAGTACGGCGTCTGAACTGGGCCTTAGTGTTCAGTCTGCTGATTCAACATTGCAGCAGGGGGGGGGGGGGGGGGGATAACATTTAAAATCCATTTTCAGGCAAAATGTGTGTCACTGACTGTTTACTAGCTTACATTAACCATCATTTATTTCCAATACAAACATTAATCTCTATCCAAAGTTTGGTATTGATTCTAATCAGTGCTTCGTTTCGAAAATGAAGCATTTTGAAATTTGTGATGTCCCGTATGAACTTGTTTCTAAACTGTCACAAAAAACGGATATTTTTATTAAATTTGTTTTTTAATTTTTTGGCGTGGTAATAATTTAGAAGTCATGTCTAAAGAGCTTTGAAGTGAAAACTAATGATATTGATAGTACTCTACTTCTTGTACAATTTTATGACTGCCATATTGGTGCCCCAGAGAAGGGGCACCAATATGGCGGCTGCATACTATTAAAATACTCTAATTTTCGTAATAACTCGGTTTTAAAAAAAAATGCTACAAAGCTATAATTTGGAACAAGAGTTTCGTTCTGTCTGCTCTATAACCTGTTAATTTTCTGATGTTGTTCGTGCAAGCAAACGAGATTTTTGTAACATTGATGAAAACAAGCAATTGTATTGCAGAGTTTTCACGGGGATCACAAGTGAGCAAGAACACAGGGGAATTACTGTGCAACAAGGTGGAGTAAAGGTAAAGATGCTGACAGGTTATGGGAGGAGAAATGTGCTATGTTCTATTGACTAGTGTGGGATCGGGTTGATAAAAAAAATTAGAACAAGACAGAAGTTGGGGGTGGGGTGGGGTGGTGTTGTTAAAAATCAGAGCAAGAAAGAAGTTGGCGTTGGGGTGGGTTTGACAAAAATTAGAACAAGAAAAGTTTGAGGTGGGGTAGGGTGGGTTTGATAAAAATTAGAACAAGAAAGAAGTTCAGGGTGAGGCGCCCCACTCTGTTGATGGTGGAATTTAACTTAGCGGCATTCAAAACAATTATTTTTGTAAGAATTGTTGAAGTGAGTATTGTTGTAAACTGCACCTCTCTATTTCTCTTCCTGTATCAAAAATTTCAAATTTCTGCTTGTTTCCACTGGGATGTTAATACATGGTTGTTCACAGGGACTATCATTTGCATGGAACCATTTCCTATCCACAATCGTGCAGTTTGCATGCAACATAATGTCTGGTGTTTTGGATGTTTTTAGGCTCTGATGTCTCTTGCTGCCCAAAACACAGAAAAAGGAGCAGACTTTGCGGCACAATCCGTGGCTAAGATCGCTATCACAATGAACCCTGAAGTCGCATTCCCTGGACAAAGGGTGAGAACCAATACACAGCAGTTAAGACCTTGTCATAATGCTATTATAGAGTTAACAATTCTGGTCATGGGACTCGCCTGACTAGCCTGCGAGCATGCGCAGGCTCTCTTGTTTGGGATCCGTTTGATGCAGCACGAAGCTGCGAAGCGTGAGTTTTGAGCCGGCGAGCCAAGATTGGCGAGAGGATTAGGCGTAACTCGCACCTTCTCCACTCCCGCGAAACCCAAACAAGAGAGCCTGCTCGCAGGCTAGTCATGGGATTCACGGGGTTAACTTGTGATTTTATTTTTTCTTGACAGTCATTCGGCTTGATTCGTCCCTTACTGATGCTATTGCATCCTTCTAAAACGGTAAGCCTTGGCCTTCATTGATTTACATGAATAGTGCAGTCTTAACAAGTCAGTGCATTTTAATTGCTGTTGAAACACCCTTGATGTATCCTTGAAACATTCCACATATTCAAGTAATATCTGTGCTAGATAATGAACAAAGAATAAAAAAGAACAGGTCACCATGCTCGCGAAAGAGATGTGATCAGCCGAAGGTACCACATGATTGCTTGCAATATCATCTACGAAAGACGCTTTTAAGGAAGCACTTGAAATGCTGCAATAGATACTACATAGACCATAAGGAACGATTAAATACAGCAAAGTTCCCTTAAGCGGGCACTCTCGGGAAGCAGAAAAAGTGTTCGCAACTGGAGCTGGCCGCTTACAGTTTGTATGTGTAAGAGTTCAAACGGGGTTTTATCAAGGCGGCAGTAAAGACATGTAGAGCTGGCCGCTTACTAGAGTATCCACTCAGAGAGCTTCGACAGTGCTACGTTTTGTCTCTTAAAATGTATTCAAGTTAATTTCTTATTTCCCGATTGGTTTGTCTTTGTACTCTGACAGGGTTTACAACAGTTTGAATCTCTAATGGCGCTGACAAACTTGGCCCAAATGAACGACGAAGTCAGGTAAGACCATACAGTGATCAATGCACACATGTGCGCTGTACCATTTCAACTCGACAGTTTCTATTGTATTTGGAGACGTCTTTTTGATAACAGTACGTCTGGGTCCAACTTTGTTGGCGAGGCGCCTTGCTCTTCATCTAAAATCGCTTCTTCAACTTCAATCACGTACCCAGGGACGTAATTGAATCTAGAATCATCTGAAGTATAGCTCGTCTCGGAATTGGAGTCACTTTTTGACATTTAGGCTCAAATAATCAGCCAGAAACCCGAATAACTCGCGTCGAATCCACTCTGACTCCCTTCTTCTTTGTTGTGCGCTTGAGATGAGATACTGGGTCGACGTCACTAGTGCCAGTCCACTAAGGCGCGGTTTGTAGTTCGAAAACCGTGATTTCAATCGCGTTTTAAGGTCATTCCTTAGTATTGCACTGCGCATCCTTTCTGCGCATAATTTCGCGCGTAATTAGCGCGCGCACATTAAAAACATGGCGGCTTTTTCTTTGTGGCAATGCTCGCCAGAGAGGTAAATCATCGTTTTCTCGTAAACTAGCGTGGGGACCTATCATTTTTTTTCGCAAATTTAAGTCTAGTAATCATCTTCTTTCTATACAAGGAGTATAGACCAATTCTCAGTGCAGAAAAATTAATAATCACTGGAAACGTGATAAAAAATACGTGTTTTTGGTTGATTTTGTAAGGAATTAGGAGGTATTTTTAGTCGATTATATCTCTTACGCGAGGCTGGTGACCTATTCTTTTTATTCAATATTTTGAAATATTACATAAATATGTTCAACTAGGGAAAGTTTCAGAAACTTCCCAGTGTAACTTCTATTTCGATGGAATAACCTTAAAAATCGAGAATAACTTCAAATCCCATTATTCTGCTTGTTATGGCTTATTTTCAATGTCTACTTTTGAGAAAAAAAGAAATTGGCTAAGCGTTATAGGCACTTTAAGCAACGGCAACGACAACGAGGACGTCAAACTAAAGATTTAAAGAGCAGTACAATAGCTCTGCACGTGCGTTATAATTTTGGTACATTTCTTAGCCGTCCTCTGCAAAACAACAACGTAAAATGACCAAATTATGGGTTTTCGGAGAACGTGAACCGCAACGGTCTCTTTGTATTTGTACACTGAACTTTACATATTCAGCTGAGGGTAGTGACAAACTGAATGGAACTAGAGATTCGCAAGACTCTTATAATAAGTAACATATAAATTCCTTAAGTTTAAAATTTGACGTCGTCTTCGGCGTTGCCGTCGTGGTTGCTTAAACACCCTAATCGGGTGATGTCCCCTTTTTTGACCAATCACAAGTGATTGTATGGGGGTGGATACCTATGACTCCCGGTCAGAATCGAACCCAGGCCACATTGGTGGTAGATGAGTTCTTACCCAACTGTGCCATTCTCGGCTTAATTGAAGACTGCTGCTGTTAATTTTTTACCAACTCTTGTGTGTGTGTGTGATTTTAGGCGACATATCGTGAAGGAGAAAGGGTTCCCCTTGATAGAGAGTCTGATGTTTGATGAATATGATATGATCAAAAGAGCAGCCACCGAATGTATGTGTAACATGGTTCTGTGTGAGGAGGTAAGAATGATGTTAATAGAAACGTACTCAAAGGGGGTTTGTTGTAGGTACCGTTTTGGGCAACTCGAATAGAAATACATGTAGTCTCCTTCGCAGCCGTTATTTGGGTCGTCACGCAACGCTTCTAGTGAGGAGAAGCATTGCGCGACGACACAAATAACGGTTTCGAAGGAGACTGGTGGGGAGAAGCGTCGCGTGACAACACAAATAACGGCTTCAAAGGAGACTAATAAATACGCAGCTATTGTGCCCTTCCCAGGTGTTATATGGTTCGTGACGCAACGTTTCTCTCGATGAGAAGCGTTGCGTGACTAATCCAATCAGAAGTTAATGTGAGCATTTGCTAACACACGGAAAGTTATCTCGCCAGCTGGTTACCATAGAGACACGTCATGTTACTTAGCAACCATTGACTCAAGTCGATTCTCAGAGACAGGATACACCTGTTTAGCTTGTTTTGTTGTTGTTGTCCAATTTCAGTCAATGCAAGCCAGTTTGATACACGCATATTATTATTATTATTGTTGTCAAACCACAGGTATTCAAGATGTACGAGAAAGAAGACGCACCCACAGAGAGAGTGAAGTTAATGACTCTCTTGGCAGGAGAGGAGGATTTTGAGATGTCACGGTGAGATATTTACATCTCAAACTCATTAATAATTCATCAAGTTACAACAAACCATGACAGAGTTTTGGATATCTGGTCTTAACTAGCATAGAGTTTGACGATTTGTGTTCTCCCTTTACTCCTTAGTTTTTGTTTTGATTTATAATATATCAAACACTCGAGACAGTGTTTCATCCGATTTCCAAACACTTAGGCGACGCCATTGAATATTCCGCAGTTTTCGCTGCGTCACGTGACGTGTTAAGACAAATCGTGCAAGATAAAAAATATTTGATGGATTATGAAGATAGATATACCAACTACTGAAATTGTATTATTTTATACTTCAATGATTCTTCAATACCAACATTTCTCTCAGCCATTCCTTAGATTATATAATATTAATTATAAGGAATGCTTTTCTGATATGTTGCCACTTCTGCAGAATACTGAAAAGCAGCTAATTGCAGTTGTTTCTCTTTCAGGGCGGCTTCTGGAGCACTAGCGGTCCTCTCTTCCAGCGAGAAAGTTTGCAAACAGATCATTAAGGTAGAGTTCGGAAAGATATCAATTATTCGTTTTGTTCTTTTAAATTGACTTTTTCATCTCTTTAATACTGTAGACACCTATAAATCCGGGAATGGAGAAGGGCTATTTCCCCCAGGCATCTCTGAGGGGAAAGTTTGTGTTTTAGATGAAAGGGTTATTCTGCAGTGGAGACTATGAAATGAAAACGTCAACAAATTCTTACATATTACGCCAAAGTGTACCGTTTTATTAATGGACAAGAAGATGTGGCACACTACGATTATTAGCTATCATTCTCTCGTTTTGAGAGGAGCAAATGAAAAATAACCGAGTGGTGAGTATCGTGGGCTCGATGGGGCAGTACACTCAGTCCGACGTCATAGTAGTTTAAATTGCTAAATGCAAAAGTTCATAGGGCTGCTGTTTGATTCCAAAAGTGTTCTTTCCTCTTTGATATTCACGCTCGTGTGTTGAAACTTTTCGAAAACTTTTTTCATTTTCTAGATATTTTCTAGATATTTTCAGGCTTTCTTTACGCAACTACTTAAGTTGCGTACATAACTTCGATGGTTTGTCATGTATTATAAATCTTCCACCCGCAGTTAAAATGTATGATATTTCATATAATCTACTTCATACATCTTAATCTTCTAACGTGTATATTACGAACTCACAAAGTGACCAGCTCTCAGTTGGCTTGATAGCTCAGTTGGTAGAGTACTGCACCGATATCGCAGAGGTCATGCAGGGTTCGAATCCCGTTCAAGCCTGAATTTTTTTCAGGCTTTCATTTCGCAAACTCATTAAGTTGCGGACATAACTGCGATGGTCTTTCATGCATTAAATCTCTCACCCGAAGTTCAACTGAATATATCATATTTCATGTATCCACTTCAAATATAATAGAGCGGTTTTCATTTGAGTGTCGTAAAACCAAAACCAAAACCAAAACCATGATTGGTTTTGGTTTAGCATCTGATTGGTTGAGTAGGTGGCGCGAGATTTTTAAACCAATCACAGAACGTAGTAAAGCAAAACCAATTTCAGATTACTTTCGATACTCAATTGAAAATCGCTCTTTAATAAAATATAATAAGTCTGTAATTTCAACACAATGGTTTCCCATTGCTTTCACTGAAACGCAGTTTACGTGATTTTCACTATGCTCACACAATCTCGTGAATTTGACAAGGTGACCATTTAACCCTTTAAATCCCAAGAGTGCTAAGTTCAAACCTGAGGAAAAATTCTTGAATTTCACTTTGCAAAATTGTCAAAAACAAACATCACCACTTGAAAGTACTGCTCAATAGCTTTCATTTGAATGGTCACACACTAGGGTTTCATCCACAGACTCAAAAAGTACAACCACATTTTGTGACTCAAGGTTTGACTCTGGGCGTGAAAGAGTTAATACAGGTCAAAAACAATAAAAACAGCTCACTTGGACTTGCAGAAGGGTGACCGCGTCCGCTTAGTAGAGGTGACCGCTTAACAGAGGTCAAGTTTACAGTGATTAAGTGGAGACATTTTCAGGACGTTCACTACTGACCGCTAAATAGAGGCTGACCGCTTAATACCGGTTTGACTTGATTTTGATTCGCAGTTGTCATCATACATGGATGTTCAAAAGCAGCTGCTGGTATCTGATAAAAAGGAGCTGAGACACAGGTAACTTTTGGTGATCCTTCTGTCTTTTTTTTTTTTGGCCGTTTGATATTATTTCGAGTTATTTTAAGTAGAGAGGTTCTGTTATGAAGAAAAGCTAAACAGAGAAACTTGCTTGATGCCTGATGCAGGTGTTGATGGTTATTTTGAGTTCTCCAAAAGCACACTCTGGCGAATATCCTTTATAATCAATAACTTTAAAGTTGACTTAAATGTGTTTTTTTCTTTAATGTACAGAGGAGCTCACATTGCTGCCAACATGATAGCCTCCAACAAGGAAATAGCGACTAAGGTAGGGACATTACGGGAAAAATATTGATTAATTAACTGATTGGCTGATTGATTGACTGACGGACTGACGAACTGACGGACTGACGGACTGACTGACTGACTGACTGACTGACTGACTGACTGACTGACTGACTGACTGAATGACTGACTGACTGAATGACTGACTGACTGACTGACGGGCTGACTGACTGACGGACTGACTAACTGACTGATTGTTTGATTGATTGATTGATTGATTAATTGATTGATTGATTGACTGGCTGACTGACAGACTGACTGACTGACTGACCGTTTGTTGATTTTATTATTTGTTTATTATAGTTGAGTCACTTATGAAATTGATGGATTCATTGATTGATTTTTTTAATGACCCACCTATTGATGTACAGTGGAATCCTGATTGCTCGAACCCTCGGTTTCTAAAAAAACCCGATAACTGAAAGCAAAAATCGTTTCCCTTGGATTTGTTTCACTGTAATTTTACCCCCGATATTTAGAACTTCCGATTTCTAAAATCAATTTTCGTTTCCCTCGGAGGTTTGAGAAATCGGTATTCCACTGTATTTCAAAATATTGAGCTATCGATGTTACATTTTGTTTTCATCTCAGATGATTGAAAGTGAAGTTCTTGAGATCCTGATGGTTTTCTCCAAAGACACCGATCCAGAGACGTCTATGATTCGAGAATGCGCCGAGAGGGCCCTGGAAAGTGCTGTGGAGCTCAACCTTATAAAACAAAACGAAGGAAAAGACTCCAGTTGATAACAGCAAAAACAATATTAACTGGAATAGCTAGAAAACTATCAAATTCCCAAACTTGCAAAGAAAAAAGGAAATTGTGTTCGAAGAACAACCAAAAGCAACGTCATTGTTTTGCTATGAGCCTACGTTCCCCTTGACCAGCGGTTGAAGCTCTCGCCTTTTACCCGCTGGTCAAGGAGAACGAAGGCTCCAGGTACGGGATTGAAGCAGATGAAAAAATCGTTTTGACTGTTGCACGACCATAACGAATGAAATTTAGGGCCATGCATGCATTTAGCATTATGCTGAAAATTATGAATACAATAGAAACATAAATATAACTGCACAAGAACACAAGAGAAACAATACACAAATAAGATAAATTGAAGACCCAAATTAAAGACACTACTTATGCATATGTTAAAACGAAATAAATTGGCAAAGAAAACGATTTGAATTTTAACGCGACTAAATACATTGTTAGCAGTGAACCACTTTAGAGAGACGCTTATTCTTCATGCCTCAGCTCCAGGTTGGTTTTCTTGGACCCTTTGAGCAATACATAAGTAGATAGAAAGGGACAGTTCTGGGACAAAATGAGACACTTTAACTATAAAACAGCTAAAAAAGCTCGCTCGCTCACTCACTCGCTTTTTAGTTTTTTATAATTTAAATGTCTCATTTTGTCCCAGAACATGTCCCTTTCTATCTACTATATATTCTAATCTATTCCAACAATTAATAATCTGCTTTGAAAGGAAAAGAATTATGTAAAATCAAATATAACTAAACAAGTATTTTTTGCAAAGTAAAAAAAACATTTATTTTTCTCATTAAAAATGGATTATAAAAATCTTAAAGAGAAAGAATTAATTAATATTTGTCAAGAACGTAAAATCAGATTTATTCCAAGTATGGATAAAAATGAAATGATTGAAATTCTTCAGATGAATGATATTGACAACACACTTATTCACCCCAATGTTGAAATAAGATGTTGTCGTAACAAATTAAGTAAATATTGGAAATTTATAACAGAAAAAAATCAATCTTCAAAGGATGAGCGTCATTATTCTTCACAAACAAAAATAAATTTAAAAGAAAAAAAGCTTTATGATAAATTATTACTAAATTTAAATGTTGTAGTTATTCCGCAAAAAAGAAAATAATTTTGAAATTTGATAATTTCAAAATTAAAACTAATTATTTCAAATCAATTTTATAATGTCCCCAAGCAAGAGTTGTTATTCTATCTTCAAGAATAAATATTTTATCATCATTTGCAGATAAAGCCACTTTATTAATTGTTTCAGTAAATACTTCATGTTTATGTGAACTAATTACATTCATTTTTCTCATTAGCTTAATTTCACTGAAAAGACAATCTTTAAAATCTTTATAGCAAAGATTTTTGTCAACAACAGGTTTTTTAATTCCTTTACATCTTTTAAATTCTTTTTCATCACCAGACTGGTGCAACATATAGGAATAAAGTTTAGGCCTCAATCCAACAAATTCACTTATGATTTTTCCACAAGCTTCATCTTTCATCATTCCTAAAACTTTTTTATTTTTTCTTTGAATTCCAGAAGGGTGATCTTTTGGAAAACCAGAAGTATCAAATCTTGTTTCTACATCATCTTTAATATCATCATAAAAATCTTTTGTTTTTATTTCATACATCAGAGAATCAGTATCAGTAAATAATAATTTAACCCTATCTCCATATTTTGGTTTGATATAATCATAATTAAATTCATACATTAATGTTTTTGAAATTTCAAGAATGCTCATTCCACAATAAATTGGTTTGTTAAAAACTATTTTTTTTCTTTTCATATGGATTGCTATTAGATTTTCATCGAAAATTGTTAAACGATCGAAATTTGGTTTTGCAGATAATTTCATTGCTTTTTTCCGATTGTTAACTAATTTTACATCAACTCGTTTTCTAATGTTTTCCATTGTTTTTCCAAAAACAGAATTATTCATCAACTTAAAAAAATCTTTTTCAAAATCATTTTTTGCAATAGTTCTTAATTTGTTGTTTTTATCGATATAACTTTCCAACCAAGGTTTTTCAGAAAATGAAATTCCACGATGAATTTTTTTTAATTTCAATCCTAATTTTAAATATTGTTTAAGATTCACATGATGAATTACATATTTCTCTTTATTATAAAGATTTGGAACAAGTTTTTCCACCTTTCCCAAAATAAGTTTTTCTGGGGCAAGTGGGTAATCATTATGCAAATCATGAAGTTCAACTGGATATTCTAAATCCACTTCAAGAATACAGGGAATATTTCTCCAATTTTCAAAACTATTCTCATTCCCATTCGCTTCGCTCATCCACTCAAAATCACCAACAGGCAGATTTTCACACATTGCCCACCCATAAAGACTGTTTGCATCTAAATATTGAATGTATTTAGATTCTAAATCTGGATTATATTTTTCTCCCATATATTTATTATTTGCTTCACTATATCTATTTGAAATCATAGAAATTCCTCCACGAGTTCCTTTTTCAAACATTAATAACATATCAATATCTGTGAGCAATTCAAGTTTAACTCCCGTTAATTTCAAAGCAGCATCCCAAGCTAAACCAGGAGAAGTATAATACCAAGCTGGATCGAGAGAATAATTTTCTAAACAAACATTTCTAAATTCTTCAAAAACATCAGCAAGCAAAAGAACATCAGTTTTCAAATATAAATCATGATATTCTCCCATATTTTTCATTTTAAATTCTTTCCATATTTTCTTTGCGTGTGAATAATCTTCATCACTTATACCACAATCATTTAATTTTGAATAAAATTCTTCTTTTAAAGGAAGTTTAGTTTCTTTAAATCTATCTAATATTATCCATGTAATCATAAGGATAAACACCTTTTCTGGAAATTAAATTTATTTTTCTTCAAAAACTTTTTTGGTTTCTTTTAGTTTATCAAGATCTAAATTCTCAACTAAATTATTGAGAGAAGAAGCCATAAATTTTAAACTATCTATAAATCTAATTTCATTTTTCACTTTAACTTCTTTTCCTTCTTTTATGAAACTATCAACAACAATAGTTTTTGAGAATGAAATATATTTTTCTTCATTATCAGGAATACATTTTATTTCTCCTTCACTCTTTCCAAGATTCTTAATAAATAAATGGGAATCATATCCAGATAAATTATGAAAAACAACTGGAATGAATTTTGGTTTTTTGAATTTTAAATTACATAATTTATGAGCAGCTCCACGATATTTTCCAGTGAAATGACAATGATCTCTAACTGGTTTATCTTCATCTTTAAATAAACCTTTACAAATCCAACATTTTTTACTTTCTTCAAAATCAATAAAATCTTCTTTTGTCATAATCATTGGTTTTGAAAAGTCAAATTTTTTATAAATATTCTTCACTTCTTTTTCAATCATATCAACAAATATTTGACTAACATTTTCACCCGCTTCACTCACTCTATAAATCACAGGTTTTTGAGAAAAAAGATTATCATCAAAACATTTAATGTGATAACAAAATCCACAAGGTTTATGCTTTTGGTATTGAATAGTTGATTTATTTTCTTTATAAATTGGTTCAAGCAAACATTCAAAATCAGCGTATATAATGAATGGAACTCTTATAGAACGATTATTATTTTCAAATTTAACAAAACTATTTTTTTCAGGCATTTCAATTTTTACAGCTTTATTATTTGAACAATATTCTTTGTGTGTTTCAAGCAAATCTTCTCTTGAAAAATGATTTAAACATCTTAAACAAAATAATTTTTTACCATCATGTTTTGAAACTTGTGTTGACAATAATCTATTCATATTATTAATCAAACAATAATGATTCTCTATTAATAACAAATTAATTTCATTTTTTCTTTTCTTAAAACTAGATATTCTGAGAAGATAAATTTCACTTTCATAACCAAACACATTTACTGATATATTTGAATTTTGTTTTTCAAACTTCTTTATTTCATTCAAATCAACAGGAAATTTAATATTTTTAAAATTGAGTTTTTCAGATTCTATCTTTAATTTTTTATCGATTCTTTCAGGATGAACTTCAATAAGATTAAGTGCTCTTGTTATACACCATTTAAAGCATTGGTTATCCTCATTTTTAATATTAATTACAGCTTTCTTATTTGCAATAAATGCTGGAAGTGGAATATAAGATGAACCATTTAATGGTTTAAATTCAGCGATTTGAATATCAAGATATATCACTTGTTGAAATCTCCAATTACTTCCTCTTTTATTAAAATTCTGAATTTTTTCTTTAATGGTTTCAATAAAATTATTATATACTTCAGATTTATTTGTAGCTTTAAGATTTACGACTGTATCTGAATGGAAATAAGCATTTAGAATTTCGATATTACCAGACTGATCACTTGAATCTTGTCTAATCATCTCACAATTTAAAATTACTTTGATTATTGTTTGTTTATTTTCTCTCATTATTCTAACAACTTCTCTTTCAGCTTGTTGCATAAACTCAGCTGCCCCATATTTTTCAACTCCTTCAATTCTGAATTGTCTCGCAAAACCTTTTAATGCACTGGCTGTTTCTTGAATTTGAAAAAGATTTGGATTAATGGGTTCAAAGGGTGGGGCGGTATATATTATTTGTGGAATTTCTGGAATTTGGGCGAGCGAAATCAAAACAATTAATTCTTGTTTTCTCAATTTTGAATATCTTTTAAGTCCAAGCCGTTTAGCTTCAGCTTTTAATTCGGAAACTTTTTTGCTTTCCATTTTTAATACATGTAAAAAAAAAGAGATTTTTTTGAAAACAGAAATGTTTTTTATTTTTACATATATTAAAAAATGGAAACACAAACTCTTATTCCTATATCTTCAAAAGAATTCAGAGAAATAGTTAAAGGCTGTGGAATAAAATATCGAAACAAAATTCCAAGTAAAGAATTAAAAGCAATGTTTGGTTATTGCCCCATTAAAAGAGGAATAAAAGTAGAAATTTCTGACGAAACTGGATTTTGTCAGGTTTTTGAAACAACTAAAGAAGCAGCTAAAATTTGTGGAATATCAGATCCTTCTACAATTAAATATGCATTAGATCATGATAGGCCTTATGTAACGAGAAGAATAGATAAAAAAAAGTTTTATGTGAAAGAAATTTGCTAATTTTTTTTGCATTTAAATTAAAATTATTTTGCAAAAAAAATTATAAATAAAATGTTTAATGAAGAAAAGTGTAGAAAAATATTCGAAAAAATTTTCAAAGAAAAATTTCCTAATGTTAGACCTTCATGGCTGATGAATCATGATACTGGTTTCTTGCTTGAACTCGATGGATATTGCCAAAGTCTGAAATTAGCATTTGAATACGATGGGATTCAACATTATGAATATCCAAATATTTTTCATAAAAATCAAACAGAATTTTATCGCCAAAAGATGAGAGATATGATGAAAAATTATAAGTGTAAAATTTTTGGAGTGACTCTGATAAGAATTAAATATGATGTTGGAAATATTGAAAGTTATATAAGGAGAGAATTGAAAAATAAAAAATTTATTTGAGTGATGAAATAGCAGGTGAATTTTTCAAATTTTGAAATTTGGCAATTTCAAAATTTTGGCAAAAAATTTGAAGTTTTCAAAATTTTGAAAATTTCTCTATTCTCGAATGATGAAAAGTTTAACTTCATAATTTATCTCTAGATATAAACAAAGAAAACCCATTCTGTCTCCGGTCAAATTCGACTCTTAGTTCCTTATGTTTACGAGTGATCCGAGTTTTTTTTTATACTCTTTTTTTATTTCTTCTTTCAAAGCTTCAACATCGACTTTTTCGCCGTTTCTTGTTTCGCTTATCACACGGGATCGCAGCTGGTCTTTCAATGAATTATATTGTTCAACCTCGCGTAAAATCGAGTTGAATTCTGAATCACTTATCAAACCGTCATTCAATGCCTTTGAAATCAACCTGCTGATAGAAAGATGTTTTGCTTCAGCGAGAGAGATGGTCTTTTCATGTTTTGTTATTTTTTTATCAAGCCTTTCACTGCTGAGGATAAACGCAGATGATACTGAACCCATCAGAACAGCGACAGCAGCGAGAGGAGCGCCGGCAATGATACCGATTCCGCTCAGGGAAACCACAAGTCCTGAAGATGTCAACATAACTGCTAATAATCCCGTGAGAGAGGATGAAGTGTAAGCGATAGATTTTGCTCTTTTATATTTTTTACAAACCTTCTTATAATGAGAAATTTCATTCTCAAGTTCTTTCTGACAATCACAAATCTTTTTCAATCTGAAGTCACTCACATTATCCGGAAGTGATGGATAAAGTTGTGGAGCGCTTGGAATTATATTTTGATTCGACATTTTAAATGAAATTATATAAATTCAATTTCAAACTTCAAAGGCATATCATTAAAGTCAATCATCTCACCATTCTCATCTGTCACGAATATTCTCATTGAAGATATTTGATTCCTGCTTGTTATTTTTCTCACCACGCTCGAGCTTCGCTCGTAAGTCACTCTTTCAAAAGGTTTTCCAACGATGTCAAAACAACTTAACATGTCGGAAGGTGAACCATTGAATAAATTTTCATATTTATCCAATAGATCACAATGGATAAAATAGTTGTTGAATGTGGTAAACCGATTAATTACAGTATTTGTTTGTAATCGTCGATCTTTTTTATCTGTATGTTCAAGTAAAGAAGTCAGGTCGCGATCGAAAATAATTTTCCTTTCATGTGGATTTTCGATGTGTATTAAACCTTTTTCGTCATCAAGTTTGACTACGACTTTTTCTTTTTCAAATATTTCTTTAATTATTTTTCCAAGACTTTCAAGATTATAATTTCCAGGATAAATTTTATATACAGATGCAGTGTTCTGTGAATCGAAAAAGAGATTTGTCCAATTTGTTTCAAATTATACCAGGAGTTGTAAAGAGAGCAACTTATTAACTTGATATATTGAAATTTCCCGAGAGATTCTTTAAAATAAACTGTGTGATCATTTGAATTTGTAATGACAGTTAAAACAACCATTTTATTAGAAAACAAAAACATTATTTCATTTTCAATAAAATGGAAATGTTGAAATGGATGCAAACATCTGATAAAGCAAAGAGAATTTCAAGAGATGCTCAAGCAAAAGCCTGGAAAGATTTTAAAATTAAATATCCATACGCAAATATCAGCAAGTTTGAAGCAGAAACAGAGTTTATTGACCGAAAATCAGCAAATGCTGATATTCTTTTCAAAGCAGGTCCCGGTTATCTGAAAAGTGTATCAGGATCAGAACGAAAATATTGGAGTGATGAAATGAAGAATGCACTTGGGGTTCGCTTCGCTCACTTTCCAATTGAACTTATTTTCAATAATAATTCAGATAAACCTGTACCTGCTGTTATTTTGAAGAAAATCCAAAAGAAATAAAATGAAATGAAAAAATAAAAATATTTGTTACACCAACTGAATACTTCATTACAAATTTCAGAGAAATTTTCATGGGAACAAAGATTCAACATGAGTCAGGAGGAGAATCGAAGAAATGGTTATCAGGTCCAAATATGTCATATTGGCCTCAACAACTTAACTTTGCATTTTGGTGTGCAACAACAGGATGTGGTATTTCAAGAGATTTGATAAATAAATTACCTGAGCAAATAAAATCATTCTTTTTGTTTCACATTTATTTCACAACGAGGAGAATATTATATGAAATGGGTGGAATTCAGAGTGAAGCTGCACTTCCCGGAGATCCAACTTTCAGTCAGATAAAAAATAATTATGACATTCCATCTTTCAAAAGAATTTGTGCAGAATTCGGTATTTCTTCGAATACAGATTTTAGATTCAAGAAAGGACGAAATCATGGATTGGGAAGTGTTTTCATTTATTATTCATATTCTGGACCTGAAGCAGTAAATTATCCTTATCCAGGGAGTAGCAAGTTCAGTGATGAAGGTGGAACAGCTGAAAAAGGAAATCTTGTCTATTTCATCAGAAATGATAATCCAAAGACAGAAAACCAATTTGATTATTTCATGCTGAATAAATCTGAAGGTCTCACACAATCTGGAATGGCAAGAATAAATCAATCGATTGAAGCATTTGTTTATTGCATTCTCGGTTCACAAGTCAATGTTAGATCATCAATTCTTGGAAATTCAGGAAGTGCAAAAGAAGCTCAACGAGAATTTTTAATTTTAATGGAAGATTCAATCAGACAGCCAGATATATCAAAATCAGTTCAAAGATATGAGTTAGCGATTGATGAGGCAAAAGTCAGACTTGATCTTGCGATTTCTCCTGGAACTTGGCTCATGCCTTCAAATTTATTAATAAATACTCAAAGCGTTGTTGGGTATAATAACAATCTGAAAAAAGCAAATGGAGATATGAAACTTGGAGTAAATAATTCTGTTAATAAAGAAATTAAAAAAGTTGGAGTTAAACTGATGAATGGGGGTGAATCAAAAATTAAGAGACCAACTTCTCATCCTTCAAAAATCCAAATTAATAAAAAAGTTATACCTGATGAAAAAACTTCAACAAATAAACAAACTTTACCAAATGAAAAAACTTCAACAAATAATCATGAAATTTTAAAAGCTGGGTTATTTATTTCAGCGGCAGCCTCAGCGTTTGTTTTTTATAGAATGTTGTAATTATTTTTCTCAAAAGAAAAATAATTATTATTTCATTTTCTTTTTAATCCCTTCAACTGCAAAAACAACAACCCCTAAGATAAGAAGCCAAGCATTTTTACCGAGAAAAGAAATAACTTCTCCAGCTGTCTTAAAGATAAAACTTGCAATTGTGCCGATAAGACCAGGAAGAATATTGGCGAGTTTTTTCCCAAGTTCTTTCAGTCCATTTCCAACTCCTTTAGCAACAGTTGATAAACCTTTTGTCAATGAATTCACAATCACTCCAATGGTTGTACCAACTGCAATGAAGACAGCAGCGACTGTAAATCCATATTTTTTGAAGATATTTTTCACTCTCTCCCTAAGTGATGCACCTTCCTCAAGTTCTTCTCTCTCATTCTCGAGATCATCAATTTGTTCTCTTTTCTCAATTATTTTTTCTCTTGCTCTTTCTCTCACTGTTGGTTCTCTATTTTCATCATTTAAAATAATTACATCTTCTCGAATAGATTCTTGAAGTTCCTCAATTTCTTTATCTTTTTCAGCAACAAGAATTTCTCTCTCTGGGCCAAGAGTTTTCATGTCAGTTTTTGACAACTTTGGGTTTAATGTTACATTATCCTTTTTAAAAAGAAGTGTTTCACCTCCTCTCGGTCCTTTGACAACAACCTTACCAGGATATTTTTCTTTTGAAACTTCAAGGATTAAAAAATTGCTATTTTTCCCATATTCAGGATATTTTTGCATCAAGGTTTGATTTACAATATTTATTTTTACAGAATCTGAATTAAAAACACGTCTTGAAATATTTCCCTCAATAAAAGAAGTTTCAGCGGTTTCAGGTCTTTTTTCTTTTTCTCTATTCATTGTTGTCATTGCAATTTCTTCACTTGAAGGCCCAGGTGTTGAATTATTAAGTTGAAAAGGATTTGTTTCTTCCTCTTCATCATCACCAGTCTGGTCACGATCATCAGTATTTTTTAATAAAGGATCTTCTTCTCCATATTCTTCCATTTTAAATAAAATTATATAAAATGGAAGTCAGTAAAGAAATCAATCCAAATTTTGAACAAAAATTGTCAAACTCTCTTAAAGCAGATCGAACAGTTCACAGGGTTACTTTTAATCCAAACAAAGCATCTCCAGGTGAAACATTAAATATTCCAGTTCCAAAACTAAATGATAATATTGTATTGGTTCCAGGATCTCTTGCATTAGTATTTGATTTATCAGTTAGTGGACATGCAAATAATTACCTTGTAAACAATGTATCAAGAGCATTGGTTGATAGATTGACTGTTAAATTTGCTGGAGAAATCTTGCAGGATACAGATGGTTATGATTTGTTGAAGTTATATGAAGACCTTTTTTTAACTGAGAATGAAAGAATAAACATGTTGAGAGAAGGAATTCATACTTCCGCTCTCTCAAGGATTAGATGTAATGCTGGAGACAAGAAAACTTCAGGAGTTGATAAAGAGAAAAAGTTAAATGAAGTTTATGGAAATAAATATAGAATACCAATAGATCATGAAATTTTAAAAGATCATGGAGTTTTTTTCCCAAGAGCTTTAAGCGATGAATTGGTTTTTGAACTTAGACTTGCACCAGCTGCCAGTGTTGTGAAGGGATCTGATTCAACAAGTCTTGGGTATGAATTAAATAACATCCAGCTTGAATATGAAATAATTCATAGTAAAGAGCTTGCAGATAAAGCAATTTCAAATTATCAGAATGGGAAGAGATTCATGTATGAACATATTACTCATCATAAAACAATCTCAGTTGCGAAAGGAACAGATTCAATCATCAATGAAAGTATCAATGTTCCGAGAAGATCAATGAAAGGACTTTTGTTATTATTTTACGAGCCATACACAGCAGGAGATAGATATAGTGAAAAAACATTCAATCCCGATATCACAGAAGTAAAAGTTGTTGTGAATGGAATTCCGAATAAAATTTACAGTCAAGGAATGAAAACAGGAGATATGTGGGAAGAAGTTTTTAGAAGATTTGGGAAAGAGAACAGTTTTATAAATGCAGAAGACTTTTATGCTAAAGATAGATTTGGGTTATTTGTTGATCTCAGAAGTCAGAAAGAAAACGATCTTCACGGTTCAGGATTAAGATTAGTTAACACGAAAGAAGGAGTTCAGCTTACAATTAACAGGAAAACATCAGGAACAGGAAATGTAAAATGTCATATTTTCATATTATCTGATGCTCAGTTTAACATTGTGAACAGAGAGCTTGAAAGTGTTACTTATTAATTAAATTATTAAAAAATGAATCCTGATAATATTCCATTCAATGCATTAATAGTTGGACCAACAAATTCTGGAAAAACGAGATATTTGGTAAATCTTTTAAGTAATGAATTCAGATTTAAGTTTGATTATATTATACTTCTTTGCCCCACATATATTCATAATAAAACTTATGAAAATTTTGCTGAAAATGATAAAGACGTTTATACAATAATTCCAAAGCAAAATGAAATCAATGATTATCTGAAATTTATTAGTTACATATTCGAGGGTACAAATTCATTGATAATTCTTGATGATTGTGCAGCTTCAGAAGATGTAAAAAAGAGAACTAATGAATTAGTAAACTTAGCATTTAGTGCAAGACATAAAGGAATCAGCGTATGGGTTCTAACTCAGCAAATGACGAGTATCACAAAACCTTTTCGTGAAAATATTGCAGCATTGGTATTATTTTATACTCCATCAGCTGCTGATATGAAAAAAATATTTGATAATTATGCAGGAGAGTTAGCCAATGGTGAAAAAATAGAGTTATGAAAGATCTTAAAAAAGTTAAATATTCAAATCTTGTTTTCTCCCTGAGACATCCTTATGGTATTAAATTAAATAATTTTTTCATTTAAAAATGGAAATAAGTGATGTCATAACTGATGACCAGTCTGATATAATGAATTTACTTGAAGCTGAACCTGAAAATGATTCAAGCAATCGAGAACAGCTCGCAGTATTAGTTGCAAGTGGGCAAAGTAAAGAGATGATTGGAGTTTATTTAACTCAAGATCAAGTTAAGAGATTATCAGAAAAAGATGTTGAAAAATACTTTAAAAGATATGAAGCTTCATTATCCTCAAAAACTTGTGATGCGATGGTTGATACAATTATTCAGCTTTCATGTAAAGCATTGTCTCATTTTCTTCCTCTTGATAAAGATAAGTTATTAAATGATTTGAATGAAAATTTTCTGGTTAAGAGAGAACTTTCTATGATTGCTGGCAGATTGAGTTTGAATTATGGAAAATATATGGCAGCTGTGAGTGCTGCTCTATTAACTGCTAAGAATTTAAATCTGGAAAAACGAGACCAAACTGGTGAAGAACCTGAAAAAGAACTTAAGAAAGAACTTGAATAAGAACTTGATAAGAACTTAAGAAAGAACTTGAATAAGAACTTATTTAAGAACTTGATAAGAACTTGAAAAAATAATTTATTTAATTAAAATGGAAGAGAACAAAGTAGATACAGACGAGAGCAAAGTTAAAAACTCAACAAAAACTGAAGAGAACGAAGCAGCACAACAAGTTACATCAACTATTAAGAAAACAAAACCAAAAGACCCTGGAAGAGTAGCAGCTGGTAAAAAACTCGCAGAACGTAATAAAAAAGTAAGAGAAGCAAAACTTAAAAAAACAGATGCAAACACGAATAAAACTAAAGAGAATAAAATTGAAACTGAAACAACATCACCATTACCAGTATGGTCAATAAATCAAATGATTTCAATAGCTGGTATTACTGTTTCTCTTGTGGGATTATATTATAAGAGAGAAGAGTTGACCAGACTGGTAAGCTTTGTTAAACCAAAAAAGAAGCTAAGCTCGAGTGAGGTTGAGAAAGAAGCGAAGCTCGAGCGTCAGCGAGAAGTAAACGAAGTTAAAGAGTCAGACCAGACTGGTGTGAGCGAAGCGAACTCAGATAAAAAAGTACCAAAAAGTTTTGTAAAAAAAAATGGATTAAATTAATTTTTGTCAATAAAATGTCTGATAATAAACTTGTAAAAACATTAACTGATGCTGCTACAATAACAGGTTTGGCTGCTGGAATGGGATGGATTGCAAAAAAAGTAATCAAAGAACCAATGACAAATGATCCGAGTTCAAGTTTTATGAATTATTTAAAATTCACGGTAATAATTGCAGCAAGTATAGCAACAAAAAAATATCTTGAAGATCAAAAAATATTACCTAATTAAAATGTTAAATTTGATTACAAAAGGAGCTCTTAATTTTGCTGCTTTTTGCTTATTAATAGAAGCAGTTTCTATGATGATTGAAGAAATCATAGAAGAAATTAATGAACAATGTAAAAAACCTGAAAATGTTTAATATCTTTTAGATATTAAACAAAATGGCAAGCATAGCAATAATGATTGGAGGAGCGATTATCAATGCAACCGCTTTTGTTGGCGGAAGTTATTTAGCAAAATATTTTAGTGACCAGACTGGTGGATCTGATCCTGAAGAAGAAAAAAAGAGACACGATCTTGCTGTTGAAAAATATCAAGCTGCATATGAGAAGTATGAAGAAAATCGTACAAAATTGTTAGATTGGATTGCGACAAATGACAGAATAAAACATCAAGCAAAACAAAATTTCGAAAACACTGATTATGCCTTGAAGTTATATAACAAGATGCATCACGATGATAAAATTGAATTGAGAGAACCAGAGTTTAGTAATTTTTATAAACCAAGTCAACAGCAGAAGAAGGGAGAAATAATTTATGTTGGAGCATCAGCTTTAGCAATAGGTTTGGCAACAAGTCATTTCTTATAATAAAATGTCAAATAAAAAACTTTCAAATGTTTATTATTCTCCAAAAGGATTTTGGAAGGGATTGGCAGCTGTGAAAAAGTTAGCTCAAGAATCGGGAGTATCAGAAGATGTTTCAAAACTCTGGCTGATGAAACAGGCAATCTGGCAGATTTATTTGCCAGCTCCGAAGAATATCCCAAGACCAACTTTTGATGTTCAATCACCAAATTCTGTTCATCAAGCTGATCTTCTTTTCCTTCCTCATGACAAGAAAGGAAGAAAGATTTTCAAATACGCATTAACGGTTGTTGATATTGCAAGCAGATACAAAGCTGCTGAACCTTTGACTTCAAAAGATTCTTTGGAAGTTTCAAAAGCTTTTCAAAAAATTTACAGAAAAACATCATTGAAATGGCCAAATGTTCTTCAAGTTGATCCTGGTCGTGAATTCATGGGTAATGTAACAAAAGAGATGGCAAATCATAATGTAAGAATAAGAAGAGGAAATGTGAACGTTCACCGTGATCAAGGAATAGTTGAGAGATTTAATCGAACTTTGGGTGAAAGATTATTCAGTTTTCAATATAGCCAAGAAATGAATATGAAATCTGGTGAAAGAAGTAAAGAATGGGTTAAAAGGCTTCCAGAAGTTGTAGAAGCATTAAATAATGAGACTACTCGATTGACGGGAAAGAAACCCGTTGACGCAATCAAAGAAAAAGTGGTTGATGCAAAGAGTTCAACTTTATATAAAAGACCTGTTGGTTTGAAAGAAAAAAAACTTGATTCTTCAGTGAATGTGAGATATCTATATACTGCTGGTGAACTTGAAGGTGGAGGAAAGAGAGCAACTGACCCAAATTGGTCCATTAAAGTTTTTAATATCGATAGGTCAATAATAAATAAAGGAGAACCTGTTCTCTATTATTTAAAATATGGTCCCAAACGCGGATTCGTTCGTGAAGAATTAATGATAGTTCCAAATGGAACAGTGTTGCCTCCAGTTTGACATTTTTACAGAAAGTCTGTAAAAATGTTTAAATCAAAATCATTTTTTTTAATTTTCTTCACCAGACTGGTCAGATTCTTCTTCCTGATTTTCTTCTTTAAATTCAGAGAAATAAGATTGTTCTTTTATTATTTTCTTCATAAGAACTTCTTTTGTTTCAATAGTAATTGTTTTATATTTTTTATTTAAAAAGATTTGTTTTACTTTCAAAATAACTATTCCCTTAATAAATTCCCCAATAAGTTTATTTGGATTGAGAATAACTTTTTTCTTGTTTTCATATTTACAAAATTTACAAAGAATTTCTCTTTTATCAGAAGAATAAAGTTTTGAATAAACTTTTTCATTTTCCCCATTTCTTGATTTGATAATATTGAAATCTTCTTTGCTGAATTTTGCAAACTTAGGATTAATTTCTTTTATTTCATCTTTTTTCGTTTCTGCAAGAAAATATATTCTTTCTTTAATCTTTTCAAAAAATATTTTATTTTATTTTGAAATTGAAATACCGAGAGAAAAATTATTTTCATTCTCATAGATCTTAAATGTTTCTTCACATTTAATAATCATATCTTTATTTTCATATTTAATTGGTATGATTACATATTCAGATGAATCAATTTCTTTTAATTTTGGACTTTCTACAGTTATCTTTTTTGAATCAAATGATGAAATTGTAATTAGTTTATCCATTTTTAATATTAGAAAAAAATAAATGTTTTTTTTCAATTTGCAAAAAATATTTTTCCAAAACTTCATCCAATGGAAAAAGGTTATAGTTTTGAAATTAATTCAAAGAATTAATTTCAATTATTACCTTTTTTACTCGCTTTCATAATGCAATTGTTTTGAATTAAATTCTTTAAATATTCCCATTTTGAAATTAATTCATTGAATTAATTTCAATTTCAACAATTATAATCACTTCCAGGATCTAACATTTCATCAAGCGCAAAATTTATATCAAATATAATTCCACAATCTAAACATTTATCAGTATAAAGTCCATGATAATTAACTGATAATTTTTCTCCAGGTTTCATACAAGTTCTACAAAATGGCCGTTTCTGAAGATTCTTTGTATTTATTTTTTGAGTTAAAGTATTATTTTGTCTAAGGCTTTTGATTGATTGACGATTTTTTGATTCCATTTTTAATATGGAGAAAAAAAATGAATGTTTTTTTTACTTTGCAAAAAATATCTCTCAAAATATTCTATTGAATCTAATTCAATTTCTTTCTTTTAATTAATTCTTTTCCTTTCAAAGCAGATTATTAATTGTTGGAATAGATTAGAATATATAGTAGATAGAAAGGGACATGTTTTGGGACAAAAATGAGACATTTAAATTATAAAAAACTAAAAAAGCGAGTGAGTGAGCGAGCGAGCTTTTTTAGCTGTTTTATAGTTAAAGTGTCTCATTTTGTCCCAGAACTGTCCCTTTCTATCTACTACATAAAACACGCGAGAGACAGTGTTTCATCCGATTTCCAAACCCCGAGAAGAGAGTTGAACTGAACATACGACACGTAGCGTAGAGTTTGGAAATCAGATGAAACGCACTCTCGAGTGTGTGATATATCTTCTCAATTTCAACAGTTCATAGGTTCGAGTTCTGTTGTGTACGCTATATAGGAATGTCCCGCTGGACAGGGTTTGGTTTTTGAGCATTTTTGTCCTTCACAGGGTAACCCATACGTTCAGAATAGGATAACGTTGATTGTTATGTAAGTCGTGAAAATTAAAAAATAACAAGCTTACACACAAGCCAAGTAAAATGTAATTTTATTCACCTGTTTACAAGCGAGCGCTGTGTTTGAAAATTCTGCTTCGATCGCTTCGAGTAAACTCGCGGTCACTGGACTCTAAGGCCTATAAAGAGTCAACACACGAACCTGCGTGACGAAAAACGTGACTGCCTGATGTAATATTGCATCATGCTAAGGAAGACGGAGAAATTCTCTTGTGGTTAATTTTAGCTAATGTCAATTACATCATGTTCAACGAGGGAAAAAATGTGTTTTCGCTCAACGTGAAAATAAATTGTGTATGACATATATGCTGTGGAATTGTGTTAAGAAAAACTATTATGTTTTTGGGACCGGGTTTTATAGTTAGTTTACTGGTTGAGGTGCATGTATTAAACAGTACAGAAATTCTCTAGTGGCTATTTATTTGCATGTCTCCTGACTGCTAACCTGCGACCAGGCGTTCTTTTCCTTTTCTTTCTTTTCGCGGAGAACGAGAGCGCGGAGAGAGAGAGAGGAAAAGGAACGCCTGATACAATTATTTGCCGATTCGCTTTCCACCCACTTGTCAATGATCTGTCAAGCTGTCAATTTTCAAAATCTACGTTACAGTTCGTGACATTTGTACACTAGCCGTTCTCTTGAATTCGGTCTTCTGACCTTCTTTGCTTCAAGTGCATTTCTAACGGGCAAGATATGTTGTATTATGAGGAGGATTTTGAAGTAGAATAGAGCCTTCGACTGTGTTTTTACCATCAATTTCATTCCGAAAACAGCACTGACTACGATTGCGTTACACGACACAAATTTGCATACTTAATAACGTCCTAGACATGTCTAGTCAGTCGTTATGGTCGAATGATTCCATGATTCCGTTTAGAAATTTGAATCAAATAACCATTTTTTAAGCGGAAAGCTTCAGCCGTTTTGAATGTAAGATCTTTATATTGGCTTAGTAATGATTCAGAAGAGTCCTACACTTCACAAAAGGCGGTAGCGGAGTGGGAAAGTAGAAGGCCTTTCTTGTACTTTACTCGTGCGTGCACGCCGGATTGACAAAAGCCATATTAGGTATGCATGATTGACGGAAGTGTATTGCCAACGTCACAGTATTGTTTTTCAACCAATCAGGAAAACATTCAGAATCTGAATGTTTTACATGAGATCCGGCAAGTAATTGTATCGCAGGTTACCTGACTGCTTGAGGTGCATGTATTAAGGTTACTGTAAACCTTCGAGGGTGCCTTCCGGGAAATCTTCCCTATGCGCGCTGTTTTAGAAGAAACCCTCGAAAACTATATATCACTGTAAAGGTAATAGAATGAAGAATCCGATAAAAGCACTATTTTTGTCCGTTTTTGTTCTGTTAGGCGCGCGCAAGCCTTCGAACGCAAAACTGACGGTGTCTGCTTAACTGAGTTACAAGCCTTCGTGTTACCGCGGACATCAAAACAATCTGGACTATATCATTCAGGAGATAATGGGCTAACAAAGTGTGTGAGGCTTTTTCAATACTCTTATTGGTTCCCGAAAAAATATATTTTAAAGTTAGACAATGGATATGTTTTCGATGCGTGTCACGCGCTGGGACGCCACGCGAAAAATATTTCGAATTTCGTTAAAGCCTCACACACTTTGGTGCATTAATGTCTAACAAACATTTTGGCCAAATTTTATTAAAATCCAACAAATCTACATACCCTGTTAATTCATTTGAAGAGAGAGAATTCACACAAAAACAAATCTGGAGTTTTCGGGCAGAAAAGATTTTTGTAGTTTTCACACTTAATCAAAGCGGGTGTGAATGCGGTCATGCCGCCGACCAATGGAACACAACATAGGAATCCCCCAGAGAGCCTCGTGACAAGGCAGTCTATTGAAATTCACGGGAAACGACATTTCCATGCTTAGGAGAATATTGGGGAAAGTGAAGTCTGGCGCACAAAATTCATCGGCCAAAATTCATCCACCGAATCAGTGGAAAAGAAAACAACCGCAGCGGAATGCACGGGAAGAACAAAGAAAGAAAAAGGCTCGCGAAAGTGGCGTCGACGAAACTGGAATTCAACCAAAGCAAGCGTTGTTTGCAGCTATAAATGCACGCGGGTATTAAAGCTTTCCTTGATAACAGCCCTGTCCTCTCTTTTTCTCCATAAACGGCGTACGGAAGCGTAGATTTTGGTGTTATAAATAAGACAAGTATAAACACAAGAAACAAAGCGACGTGAAATACGAGGCGCGGGGTGAGATTGCCATGAAAAAACGTCACGGGGAGCTCTGCGGTTGACACATTCTAATTGCCTTATAACACCTTAGTGGATTTTTTACTTTTATTTGAAAACACGTTTTTGCCGATAACTCGCGCGCATTTCAAGTTTTTCAAATTATTCTTTTTGGAAAATGCAGAAAAAATAGTAGTCTTTAATTTGGCTTGAAAAACAAATTTTGCAAAAAATCGTCCCTTGAAGGTTGACAGTAACCTTAAACAGAACAGAAATTCTCTAGTGGCTATTTATTTGCATGTCTCCTGGCTTCGTTTACAATGTAATGGGAAAACCCCTCTTGATCAAAAGGTCAGTCATGCGTTTTTCCTCGTAAATAAATTGACATACTGTAATTGTATGAAGAAAAACTGTTATTTTCCATTTTCTAATTCAATATTTCGAATGTTTCTTTAAAGAGTACTGACACGACACGAAAATCGAAATTTTCTCTAAAAGTAGAAATAAATTCTACAGAAAGACTGTGGTAGAGAAATTCTCCAGTGGCTAATTGCTAACGAGGCAGCTGAGCCAAGAGGCTCAGCTGCCGAGGCGGCCATTCATAAATTTGTATATGGGTGAAAATATCTCGATAGACCGTGAGTTTTGTTTTCCATATTTGGGTGTAAGTAATACCCCATATTTGGGAGTAAGTAATACCCCGTTGTTCATAAACAGTGTCGTTTTCGTGCATGATCACGAGGGCCGAGGCTTGTAATTGTACAGGTGAGTATTAAAGGTTAATATTTCTTCATTGAAAGGGCTTTTAGTCACCTTATTTCTCTTTGTAAATTGAATTGTAAGCAACAGGTGATCAAGGAACTGCTTGTTCGCTTCTCAATTACGATCCAGTGTGTTCTTTCGTCGATTGACACGTTCTTAAGACTTAAGATCAAAGAAACGAACAGAATACTTCGCCGTTACAAGCCAAAGCCAAAAATAGTTTAGCAGAGATTCATTTTCAGGGTTCATTCAGTGTTGTTATTATTATTCCTTCATCACCACACACGCTTGTTTTATATGTAAACATTCATTCGTCTTCAGTTCTGTCATACACGAAACTCTTGGAAAGAAAAAGACTTCAGTTATTTATGAAGTTGCAATTCTTGGACTAAAATTGTCTACAGTTAAATTATCAAAATAGCTATGAAAACAAAAGGTAAATCTTAATTTTTTGGAATGAGTCATTACACAATATAAACATCTGACAGTCTGGCCCCGTCACGCAACGCTTCCTTGCTCCGATAATAATTTTAAAATTCTTTCAACTTTCATGCAACTAAAATGACAAAAATTTTGAGCAAACGAAGACACATCTTTGATTTCTAAGCAACTTTAGGATGGGGTATTAATTTTGTTATCTTGTCATCAAATAAACTGGGGCTTTTATGTTG
Organism: Desmophyllum pertusum; assembly: GCA_029204205.1. Lineage (NCBI taxonomy): Eukaryota > Metazoa > Cnidaria > Anthozoa > Scleractinia > Caryophylliidae > Desmophyllum > Desmophyllum pertusum. The sequence continues at coordinate 309,758 of MU825441.1, read as the reverse complement.
TCTGTAATATTTACAATGTAATGCTGGTCAGATTTAATAATTAAGAACGCATATGTTTCATGATCATATATATTTTAAAGCTTTCTATCAATTATTCGCTCCTCTATGTCGTTGGCACTTTAGTGGTAACTATAACTAGTTGTAGACACTGTCGGATTGCGTCATGTCAACCGTGTGGATTTCGCTTGTTTCTTTGTAAAGAACATGAAAAGAGCACTTACACGATACGAAAATCGAAATTTTCTCTAAAAGTAGGAAGAAATTATCCAGAAAGCTTGTGGAAGAGAAATTCTCTAGTGGCTAATTTTAGACAATGCAATGCAATGTCAACTGGGGAAAGTGCAGTGACTACGAAAAAACAAGTAGTCACGCCAGTCTCGCTAAAGTCCGCAGTTTGCGTGAAACCGGAAGCCGATTCCCCGCTGGGATCGAATAACGCGCAAAGGTCACACCGCCAAATTTAGCACATTTTGCAACAACACTGCTGTTCACTGCTGTGGGACATTTGTCTTTGCTTTTTTCAATGCGATTCCTGTAATAAACTCAATACATGTACGCACTTACACGACACTACAGAAAGCCTGTGGAAGAGAAATTCTCTAGTGGCTAATTTTAGACCGTGATGCGATAACATCATGTCAACCGTTTAGAGGTCTGGGGTTAGTGACCGAGGAATAAAACAGTCCATTTCTTGAAGCGGCCGCCATGGGCGTCGACCGCTTAAAAATGCCTTTTGGTATACCCTGTTCCAGACTAAAATGCTCAAAAACCATACCCTGTCCAGCGGCACGTACCTATATAGCGTATATAAGGGAGTGCCCCCCCCCCCCCCCCCCGGGGAAATCGGCCGCTTGTAATCCCTTCAGGGGTTCTTGTTTATTCGTAGTCACTTGCCCCAGACATACGGTTGTGACTACCACACGGTTGACATGACGCAATCGACATTGGCTAAAATTAGCATCTGGTTTTCACTCCCGGCAACTAGTAATTTCACTACATTATGTGATTGGAACACAGGCTTTCTGGATAATCTCTTGCTATTTTCAGAGGAAATTTTATTACGATTTTCGTGTCGTTTAAGAGCTCTTTTTAAAAAGAAACGAAATATTTAACGAGACAGGGGAAGACATCTGCTTTCAGTTTCAATTCTAGGGGGGTTTTCCCATTACAGATGGTAAAGATGATGTAGTTGACAGTGGCTAAAATTTTTAATAGCCACGAGAGAATTTGTGTTCTGTTTAAACCTAATACACGCACCTCAACCAGTAAACGAACGATAAAACCTGGTCCCCCAAAAAATAACAGTTTTTCTTCACACAATTCCGCAGTATGTCATTCGCAATTTATTTTCGTGTTAAGCGAACAACGCATCTCTGCATATGACGCAATTGACATTGGCTAAAATTAGCCACTAGAGAATTCCGGAGCGCAGTATAAACATGACGCAATGTATCGTAGAAGTAGTTGGTAGTATCCTGTATAGTTTTTGGAAGAAGATTTGATTAGTGGGTGTTGAGACTTCTATTCTTGGTAAAGGTAGGTGTTCAAATGTTTATTTGCTTTTACTTGACGGCATTTGGTTAGATATTTTCAATTGACCGCTAAATTGTAATATTATATTTTTTTTGACGAACACGCCTCGTTGCATCGTATCTATCAACAAAAGTTATAATATTACGAGAGGACACATGTAAAAACGTTTGTTGGGTGGCTACGGTAAGGCGCGTCGCACTGTAACTCCTCCATGTAGCCCAACGTGGCACAAGACAATTATTTTTTTGGAAAAAAAGGAAAATACAGATATAAGAACTATACTAGTAATACGTGACTCGCAGGCCCTCGCGAAGCTTTTGTTGCCTAGTAACGGGCACGCCTGCGATTTGATCTGCAAGGTTTCCAAGAATCGCTGCAAGGTTTCTGAGAATCGCCGGAAGAACGCCGTGTTTTTGCTATGCCACCGGATTTTGGTTTCGATTGGAGTTCGCTCGTCTCTCGATATCTGTAATAAATTGTAGCGCTCTTGTACTGTTTTCCCCACTTTTCCGTCTGAATGATCTGAAACCACCTCGCTTTTGTAGGTAAACTCTTCTTCGCAATATCGGATCGGCGAATTATTTTCAGACACAAGTCTTCGCGTCTACAATGAAAACTAAGCCATATGTTGATCGTACTTTGAGAAATTCCTGAGTCGTCTTTCCTTTTCCTGTTGTTGATAATGGATTTAATAAAGCCGGGTTTTTTTTCACAAATGACCCGTATATAAATTTGTTCGATAAAGAAACTTGGAGTAATCAAAGGCACTATGTGCCAACTCGTGAATGGAAAAGTAAAGCAATTAATTAACATAGAAATATGCAGTAGTACCGGGTAAATGTAAGTTGACAGTCTCGTCCTCGATGTTTTCGAGAATCGGCGAGTTTCGAGTTTTGAGGCTGACTCGAATTAAATAGGGATTTCGAGGAAACGATTCATTTCTCAAAACAGAACAATAAGATTCCGCGCGGCTTATTTTATTCACGCAGGCCAGTGTATTTCGTACTCACGTCCAAATCAGTGTTGGTCGGGAGGGAAACTCAAACGAAAAGCGTACAGTAAGCCCTGTTTAGAAGGTGTATATAAACACAGACTAAAAAATCATTTAGCGACTAGAGTGACCTGCTTATAAGGTCTTATAAGTTGATTTATACCTCATTAACTAACTTTTTAGGCTTCGTTTAAATATTCGGCGAATATGTTCGGACTGGTTACTGTTCGTGAAATAAAATATTTCAATCATTTCAAAACGTTCTGATCTTGTTTGTGTAGTCTGTGCTTCGCACGCACAATACAAACTTAATTTTATATGTAAACATTCATTCTGTCATACACGAAACTCTTGGAAAGAAAAATACTTCAGTTATTGATGAAGTTGCAATCCTTGGACTAAAATTAGCTACATTTAAATTATCAAAAATGGTTTTGCTCTCCTAGATACTATGAAAGTGAAAGGTTAATCTTATTTGTTTTGTCCCCCGTCACGCAACGCTTCCTCGTTCCGATAATAATTTTAAAATTCTTTCAACCATTCATGCAACCAGACAATTTCATCAAACCAAGACACATCTTCGATTTCTAAGCAACTTTAGGATGGGGTATTAATTTTGTTACCTTGTCATCAAATAAACTGGGACTTTCGTGTTGTCTTTAATATTTACAATGTAATGCCGGTAAGATTTTAACGTGTATGTTTCATGATCATATATATATTTTAAAGCTTTCTACCAATTATTCGTCTTGAATATTTTGTCAGGGAACACAAACGCCTTGATTCGCGAACGCCATCTCCCGCGCACAGATGGATCCAGCGTGTCCAGAGATAAAACGTCACTGTATCTATCGTCCGGTTGACCCGAGAAAACTAAGGCATTCATTCACTACAAAAAAGTTCCTATAGCCTGTTTTATCAGTGTTATCCAGCCCAAAAAGCCGTAAAACGAGCCAGATTAGCAAAGTTTGAGCCTACAGTAGTCGTAATTTCGGTCAGCGTAGTAACAATGGCACAAAGCCCCCCCCCCCCCCCCCCCCCCATATGTATTTATATGTTTTGTATACACCTTCAAAACAACAAGTGCTGGCGTGGCGCAGTGGTAAGGTTCTGAGTTTCAAAGCAGGACTTCGAGGGTTCGAATCCCACAACCCGTCGTTTCCAAAAAAAAGGGGAAAAAAGAGGGAATTAATGCATTAATTCAATTGATTAATTAGCGATTAAAGTTTACAGCCCATTGACCGAGTGACATTGTCCACCAATGCTATAACTCGTTCTGCGCATTCACGAGTTAAAAATTGTTATTCTTCTGCAGCCGTTCCTGTTTCTACATTTACGTGTACTAAAGGGACTGTGTCACCTGTTGCCCATGCGCGGTAGGGTCCACTAAAAGCTAATTTGCATACGAGTTTTCAGCTTCAATTTGAAAGCGTTCGCCAACGTTTTCAAAGTCGGCGGGAGATTCGAGGAGATAAAGCAGTCGTGAACAAATCTACGCTAATCTTGGCAATCCGTTGCATCTGGCTCACTCTTGATGTTAACTTATCCTTAAGAGATATCGAACTACAGTTCTATTTAGTTATTTCGGTGTTAGCTTGCTCGATTTGCGAAAAATATCCGATAGAAAGTATTACAGTACTTCAAGGAAAGAATCAATGGCAAGAACTAACTACAGTACCATCGAAGGAACAGGCTAGAATTTATGGCTTTATATTCATCGTGGTTTGGAGCAACATTAAACGCTAGTTACTTATCACATTCAACTTTCGCTGCCCATCTTCTTTCGCTGGAGGCAAGAAAGAAATCAATCGAGTCTTTCGGAAGAAAAACAACAGCTTCAATGGCGGGCCGCTTCAGTTTACTGAATGAATTTTGCCACAGCAGTAGCAGACTTATTGAGCCTTTCCTAGAATTCAGAGAGCAAAATGGTGAAGGATATTATTTATTTGATAATGAATGGATATTACAATGATGTGTTGGTCCTTTGCAAAAACCACAGCGGATTCGAATTCGCTTCATATTCTATTTTTTTCGCTGGAAAGTTCACAAAACTACAATACTGGCCGGCGCTTGTCACGCACGGAGCTGCTACACGGTACTTTTCTATTGAACGTTATTTTACTTTTCAAATTATGAAATTTCCATCTGTTTGCATATAATAGTCGCCTCTAATACAACTTTTCATTTCTAAAGCAGCTTTTATGTTTTCAATCATAGTTTTCGAAGCGAAATAAAATGTAAACGCGATTAGCAAAATTTTGTTTTGACATTTTGGCGGCCAGCGAAGGCGTACATTCTTCAATGATTTTTGTCAAACTTATGTTAACAGGATTCAGACCATGAATAAACTGCTATGGAAAATAAATGGCAGAAATTTTATTTCTCAATATCAAAGTCAAAAAAGCAAGGGGAAGTGTGAATTTAGCGGTTGAATTTGAGTTGAATGTTTTTGCCGGAAATTCACGCAACAGTTGTTCCGTTAAATTATCGTCTTATGTTATCAATAACCTCGTTCAGTTATTGCAGCTACGTTGACACTAATTTACAGAAGCCTACTCAAAATAAAATACTTCACTCCAGATTACCGATAAACTGCGAAAAAGGTCGTATGCAAATTAGCTTTTAGTGGACCCTACCGCGCATGGGCACCAGGTGACATAGTCCCTTTAAGCAAAGAAAAGGGGGTTAAAAAAAAGAACGGCCTGGATTTGAACCGAAAAAAAAAGAAAGAAGGACCATGTAGGATTTGAACTCACGCCCTCAATCCCGAAGATCAGATTTAAAAGTTAGCGCCTTAAGCCATTAGGCCACGAGCGCGCCGTGTGACGTTATGTCATCCCCCAACTCCACAAACAAACAATTAAATAAATAAATAAATAAATATGACCGTAAAGGCCACACGAGAATTGCTCTCGCGTCAGCTCTTGGGGGACAGAATTATAAACCCCTCTACGCGAGGCCTTCGGCCTCGCTTCGTGAGGAATTACGCGATATTGGTCATATAGCCCAAACGGACTCTTGATAGAGTATAATGCTATTATTTTCGTGTGGCTCGGTTTTGCAATCAGATCGACGTAAGATACAGTAGAAAGATAGTTAAAAGCCTGAACATATCCAGGCAAGGGTACTTTTAAACACTTTATTGAGTTTAACCCTTGGTCTTTTCTAGATAACTTATGTATGAACTTATGGCTAGATAACTTATGTACAGTCGAACCTCTCCTTACGGACACCTCTCTAATACGGACACCTCTCGATTACGGACAGTTCCATTGGTTACGGCAAAATGCCCAATCATGTATTCTCTATAAAGAAAACCTCTATAATATGGACCGTCTCTAATACGGACAATGAACACTAAATATCGGCCTCTAAGAGCAAATCCATACAAACTTAACCTCTTTATTACGGACATTCCAGTGATAACAGTTTGTATTCAATACAATTTCATGTTTGTGGTTACATATCAAAGTTAATCAATTGTCGCACTGCCCATACGATAAAAGTAGCACTTGTTTTTCAATCAGTTTATGGACATGTTATCGACATTTATCATCGAGATTTCTTATCGTCAATGGAGCCTTCAAGGTCACGTCAATTACGGACACCCTCTAAAACGGACACTTTGCTTTCAGTGTCCGTATTAGAGAGGTTCAACTGTACCTGATTATACAGTATGATTGCATATTTGTCGAGTTATATAATATACTAAATTACTAGACTTAGTTAAAGTCAGTTCAATGATGCAACTTATTATTATTATTATTATTATTATTTTTTTAATTTTATTTGCAACACACAAAAACATTACTTACAATCTGATAATTACCCTATTAAAATATATGGTTACTTGCTCTATTTACATTTCATTTGTTACAGTGCTTATAATCCGATTGCTTACACTACTTACAATACAATTATTTACACCACTTACAATACAATTCCTTATACAACTTGCAATACGATTGTTTACACTACTTACAATACAATTACGTGCACTATTTACAATGCAACACTCGCACACTGTTTACCATACAGTTACTTACACTGTTTACTCCTACATGAACACACTTACAAAAACGGATATGACACTACTGAGAAATAAATTATGTTATTGTCTGTATAGGTTAAAGTAATCACACCAAGCTCACTTTACGCTCTACTTTAAGCTGAAAAGTTAATTTGGAAATAAATTCCGCGGTGTCAGCATTCTTTTGCAACGTCTTACAAACATAAGAGTATTGCTTCGCAAGTAAGAGAAGGAGACGCAAACAGTTTATCTGTTGATTTTATAAGTTAGGGATGGGTGGTAGTAGATTCAGGAAAATTTGTATCGGGCCAAGTTTAACATTTGTTTTATGAAGATCATTAAACCATTTCAGGGATTTTTGGTATAAAGTTATCAATGGTTGACATTCAAGAAATGCATGTTCAATAGAGTCATTCTCGCCGCAGAGAGCACATTGCACTTCATTCGTTATCCCAAAGCGATTTAGTTCCTTATTAGTTACTAGAATTCGATGTAGCAGTTTGAAATAAAATTGTTTTAATTTATTATCACGCGTTGTCTTAAAAGTTGTTTGTATTGATGTTGTCCATGATCAGCAATCTCTCCTGAATATTTCCGCCAAGTTTTAATCGCAGTGGGTTCGACATCAATGGATTCCACAAATAATTTATAAAATTGTTTACAGCGCATTTTCCTTAAGTCCAGAGTGATATATTTAGATAATTGGTATTGATGACTTTCTTCAAGTGAAATAATTTGCCGAATATCCCTATGTTCTGAAGCAGATCGTTTAAGCCATGTTGGGATGGCAGAGGTAATCTGGCAATATTGCAAGAAATTCAAGTTGAGATTATATTTTTCCCTAAACTCTTCTATCGAAAGGGAATTTCCCTTGGCTGTTGAGCAAATCTTGAACGAAAACAATATTTTTGGAAAACCACGTCTTCCAATAGAATGATTGGTTTTCGATATGAATGTCTTTGTTGTTCCAAAGGATAAATTCACGTTTTAGTGGATCTACAAAATTACTTCGCAGATCTAAAAAGAATTGCAAAAGCTCACGATAAAACAAGGGAATTTTGTTGTCCAAGTTCTTAACATTATAGTTACAATTTAATAGAAACAATAGACCTCCATATTTTTCAAAATAATAGTTCGGAATTGCTTTCCAGGTTTCGTTGGTTTTATTGAGGAATCTTGCAATCCAGCTAAGGCGTAATGCTTTATGCCTTAACCGCGAGCCTAAAGCAAGGAAAATTACACCACCCTTGTCTAGAGGGCGATACAAAACTTGTCTCTTGATCTTGTCTCTCTTATTTTTCCAAAGAAAGGAAAATAGCTTACTTTGGGTTTGCTGTATCACAGATTCAGGAACGGATAGCATAGAAGCGGTGTAAATTAACTGAGAGAAACCTATGGATTTTGCAAGCATAGTTCTACCAAAAAGTGTCAAATCCCTAGACAGCCATATATTAAGCTTTGTTTCCATTTTCTTTATTTTAATGAAGAAGTTGTTGTTATTATTCTTTACTTCATCATGAGAGAGGTACGTTCCAAGAAATTTGATAGGATCCTTAGGGCAATTAAATTCTAGAGGTTCAGACTTATTTTTTCTCGAGGCACCAATCCACATAGCTTTTGTTTTTCTTTTTGTTTAGCCGCAATCCCGAGATTGAACCAAAGGTGTTAACAATATTCATAGCTTCTCTTAATGACCCGGTATTGTCAACAATTAGGGTTGTATCGTCAGCAAATTGCGAAATTCTTAGCTTCTTGGCCATTTGGGAGTTTAATTTCCCGACATAGTTGGTTCTGGCGTATTTTTAAAGCCAATATTTCCACTCCTAGCACAAACAAGAGGGGGCTCAGAGGGCACCCTTGGCGGACACCTCTGGAGACCTTGAAATAATTGGTCATGAAACCTGCATTCATCACGCCACTTTCAACATTGTTGTAAAATATTGAGAACCATTTTCTAATATTTGGGCCAAAGTTAAATAGCTCAATCGACTTTTCAATGAAATTCCATTCAATAGTGTCGAAAGCCTTTTGAAAATCAATAAAAAGTTAAAATGCCAGGAATATTTTTTATTTCTGCGTATCCCATCAGATCATTGAGTAGCCGGACATTTTGACCAATAAATCGCTCCTTCATAAAACCTGTTTGGTCTGTATGAATAAGAGTTTGTAATGCTGGTTCGATTCGTTTTGCAATTACCTTGGCCAGTATCTTGTAATCGACATTAAATAGAGTAAGTGGTCGCCAATTTGATAGTTCATTGAGATTTGAATCTTCTTTTGGAATCAGGCAAATTACACCCCGCCTTTGGGATACAGACAATTGTCCTTTTGTGAAAGCCTCATTGTAGGAGTTAAGAATGTGAACACCAATTTCATCAAAGAAGGTCTCGTAGAATTCCTTAGTAAAACCATCTTCCCCGGGGGATTTGTTGTTTTGAAAGGATTTTATAACAGTTTGAATCTCTTCGAGGGTTAATTCGCCTTCAAAAAGGTTTGATTCTTCAAAGGATAGTTTAGGGATTTCTAGATTATCGACGAATTCGTTAAAGTCCTCGTTGAAATCAATTTGCTGGTTATTATTCACAAATTTTGTTCTGAATAAGTCATTGTAATATGATTCAATCTCTTTGTTGATTTGCTTCATGTCTGTAATGATTTCGCCGTTCTCAAGTTTAAGTTGAGCAATGACTTTTTTCTCGTAGTTCCGCTTTTCTAAGTTGAAAAAATAGTTAGTGGGTTTCTCTCCTTTCTCAATCCAACTGACTTTGGAACGGAAAATAGCTTCTCTGCCCCATTTTTCATAGATTCCCTTAAGTTCTTGCTTCGTTGATTCGTATTCATCTAACAGTGGTTGGCTCAGTTGACCATTGCCACGACAAATTTCCTTATCTAAAACATCTAATTTTTCCTGGAGAAGGCTTTCCCTACTTTTAGTCTCTAGTCACTTCGCTTTTGAAAACTTTATTGTTTCAGACCGAAATTCCATCTTAATCAGTTCCCATTGAAGTTGATAGCTCTCTACATTTTGATATTTTTGTAAAATCTCTGGTAAGGAGCATTTGATTCGCTCGACGTAATTCTCATCTTCTAATAACTGATTATTAAATTTCCATGTACCTGGGCCACGTTTAAATGCGTCGTTAATTTCAAGACTTAGAAAAGTAGCATTGTGATCTGGAGCGATCGAAGAGCGGATTTCAGCCTTTTTAATATTAACCTCTAAACGATGTGAAGTGAGGAAAAAATCTATCCTTGACTTAAGCTTTAATGCTTTGGAATTATAAGTAAATGCCTTCTTTCTGGGATGCAAAGTTCGGAAGGTGTCAAAAAGTCCTAGTTCGTCCATAAAACTGAGAACAGAGTTTCTATAGCTGGTTTCATGCCATTGTCGCCCTCCCTTCTTATCTATTGACTGCAACGTAGTATTCCAATCACCAGTGATTATGGCCTTCGAAGTGTTTGTTTTCGAAACAACGTTCGTGGCTAAATTTTGAATAAATAAGGATTGGTTTTGAGAGTCGCATGGAGCATACACTGAAGTTAAAAAAAAGTTCTTCTTCGCCTAGCTTGATTTGACCAATAACAAATCTACCGTTTGGATCGGCAGACAGACTTTTCAGTGAGAATAATGAGTTTGGTAATAATAATGATGCAACTTATGTCATTATTGGTCTTCGAAAGCAGTTGGTTTCTTCAGCTGATTCCCACGCTTTAAATGCTACGAAATGGCCGGGTGTTAGATGTAGGAGCTTAAAGGAGCTACGTCACGGATGGTTTGTTTGCCGTTCGCAATCTTTTCCATCCTCTACCATCCTTGTTGCTGTTTGGTTTCTTATTACCTTTTTCGTGTTTTTCTACCTTTGTAAACTATTATTTTGAGGCCTTCTTCAATTTGAAGGTGATTTTGCACTTCGCAAAAATTATCGTGACATAGCTCCTTTAAGAACCATGCACAGACATTGATAAGTTGAAATCGGTTTATAGCCCTTTATAGACATTTCCCCAAAATGGCCGCCGAAAATTAAGCTTATAACCCCAGTCATACTAAATTTTCGAGTTTTCAACTTCCGTTTTCTCGACTCAGGTAGAACCTAACCTAACGAAACTTCGTACGATTACCAAACAAGAGGTGGTCTTTCAGGTGCTGGTATTGATTTTCCGCTTAGTTTAATTTTAATCATTTTGAATTTTCGGCGGCCATTTTGGAGAAAGGTCTATTGACTCATTTCTGCTTTGCGCTTGTATTTGGGCGGAGGCGTGAACCATGGGAGAAAACCCGACTCTTTTCCTGGTCTACGTTAGTTATACAAATTATGTACACGCGATCTACCATCATGTTCTTGCTGTAAGGTACATTAGCGAGACGAAGCACAAAAAAGCAGAGGAGCCGCTTTGTATTTAATTTACAAGTTCCTTTCGTTACACTGAGAGTGGCTAGACCTGACTATATAACCTCACGGTTCTTTTAGACTCAAGTTCGCCACACACACGCCACAAATTTGCTGTTGTTGCCGGCTTCGCAGGTTTGAATTCACCCGGCGTTCTTTTTTTTTAATTGTTTTGATTAATTTTTTTTCATTACACTGACTTTGATAAAATACCGCCGACAGGATGCTGACTGACACAGGAACAACTACCCAAGAATTGCTCAAAGCTAAAAGCTAACTGAAAACAGATTCGCCAGCCAGAGAAAATTAATCACGCAACCAAGCAAGCAGAACTGAAAACTTCTACCCTGGAGCCCGTCACAAGAAAGATCACATTAGAATTAGTCAGTTTACCAAATTTGAGGTTGTTTCGTTAGATTGCAACCATGTAGAAGTCTTTCAAAAATCAGAAAAATTAGAGACTGTATGGATTTGGGCAAGAGACTATGATTTGGGGGACGCCATCTCTGAATTAGAGACGTTTGTATGGAATTTGGGCGACCTTTGACAGCTCACAGCCTGGTTACTATGTAATGTAACATAACCAAACTTGGTGAACTTACTCATTTTGGTGATGGGATTAATTTTTTAATATGACGTAATTTGAACAATAGGTAAACTAGTGCCCAGTCCCTTTTTGAACTTCGGAACGGGCAATTCACATCGCACCTCCGTGTTTAACCTTCGGGTGCGCTCACCTCCCAAACTGAGTTCAATTTCTGAAGGATCCCTGAGATGAATTGCTTCTTTATAAAGGCACGGAAATCCTTCATTTGCACCAAGTATATTATAACGTTTATGGCACAGTTTGCTAATGCAATTACGCCACTACCAAAGCGGATGACGTAGTCGGTTTGGAAATCAATGTGTGCCTTAGTTACAATGTTGTAGGTCATCTGAGCAAAATAAAATATATAAGGGAGGACAAATGCAAACATTAAAGTGATAATAATACACGTACCGCGGATCGTAGCAGCTCTACGAGCTAAAGTGAAAGCATTGTCTCGCTGAACATCTACAGCACTCTTCATTCTTCCCCATACAGTTGTAAGAAGCGATACACTTACTCCAATTATAAGAAAACTTGGTATAATGTATTGCAAAATTGTATAACTTAAGAAGATAATTCTAAACGGAAGATATTGAGTGTCATACTTGCATATCACTGTGTAATGTGTATCGTTTAGATCAATTATTGTCCCCTTAAAGGTTGTGGAAACAATTAACACAACCAGAAACCCCTCTAACCAGGCCAAAATCACCATTTTTCTCACAGTAGAATGACTAAACGTATGTGGAAGTTTACGAGTTGAAAAATACTTCTCAATGCTAATAACTAGCAGGTTGTTCATAGTAATAGTAGGAAACACAAAATTTAAATAACGAATAATTCTACAACCCCAGCCTTGTTGAAATAAATCCACATACATCTGGATACAAAGAGCTGGAAGTGATATCACAGCAGAAAGAACGTCGGAGATAGCTAAACTCTTAATATAGAAGTTAAAGTTTTTCTCAAAGCAACAAGCCTTGAGGAAATTACTTGTCTTTCTCTTTGCTTTCAGGAAACATAGTAGGAGAGTATTTCCCACAAATGCTAATATTCCTATGGCTACCAGTATCAATAACAAAATAAGTTTGGTTGAAGAACTTGCTGGAGCAAACAGGTAGATTTTACCAGACAGTCCTGTTCCGTTATTATGCGTGGATATTTTGTTGTTGGAGAGGCTGGACGACAGATTGGTCCCTTGCATTTCAGCCATCTGTACAAACAGACACAATCTAAGGTGGAATTATAATTACTCAATAAGCACTTGTATAACACAAAGAAGAAGAAGAAGAAGAAGAAGAAGGAGAAAAGGAAAACGAAGAAGGTAGTGTAGAAGCAGAAGCAGAATCAGAATCAGAAGCAAAAGCAAAAGCAGAAGAAGAAGAAGAAGAAGAAGAAGAAGAAACAGAAGAAGATTATGTAGAAGCATGAGCAGAAGAGGAAGAGGAAGAAAACGAAGAGGAAAAAGAAGAAGAAGAAGAAGAAAACGAAGAAATAGAAGGAAAAGAAGAAGATTATGTAAAAACATAAGCAGAAGAGGAAAAAGAAGAAGAAGAAAAGGACGGATGAAGAAGAGGAAGAAGACTGAGAAAAAGAATAAAAGAAGAAAAGGAAGAAGGTAATGTAGAAGAAGAAGAGGAAGATGAAGAAGGTGAAGAAGAAGAAGAAGAAGAGGAAAGAGCAGCAGAAGGAGGAGGAGAAGAAGAAGAAGAAGTGGAAGAAGAAGAAGAAGGACAAGGAGAAGAAGAAGGCGAAGAACTGTGTCAATTGCATTGTCAGTTCTAATTTTAGATGTTTGTTAGAAGTCAGTATTAATGATGAGTGAAGATGCCATTTGCCAATTAATATTTCGTCAAACATTTTCATGCTTATTCCCGTTATATGTTGCAAGGAAATAAATAATATAAATTATTAAATGCAATGCAAACTGGTCCAAAAAGAAAAGAAGCATTGCGATTGGTTCCCTGAGCTGTCCGAGTGTTTCAATACGGACCGCTAAGATTGACCGTTCACGAATTAATTTCACCTTATTCCTTTTATCTATTAAATAGAAATATTGTTTCTTCGTGTCAGACGTCAGACAGTTGCGGTAAACGTTTACGAAAGTGCCTGAAACATGCATGCAAGTATACGGGAAGTTATTCAGTAGCCTTCGGCTTGGTCCATAATCTTGCAAAAAAAGGAAGGAGGCCAATATTTCGCCAACACGGACTCAACGCTAGTTCAATACCATCTATCTTCCGATTAGAGTGAATGTAACTTAGCGTTACCAATCAAAGCTCTAGGAAATTACCACGTGCGAAGTCTGTTTCTAAGCAACGTGTGATGATATATCACGTTAATTGTCGACAGTAACTGTTAAAGTCAACAAATTGTTGGTGCACAGTTTGTTTGTGCATGAGTTGGATAGTTGACAAAATGAACTGAAATAGGCCGAAACTTATAAGAAAATGACAGTGGACATCTAGAGAACTTAACATACCTTCAGTAATGAATGATACCCATTTTTCGTCCTTCTATCCACGCTGAAGGTTTAGCAATGTTAGGAAATACGATCAAATCCCAAGTAAATCTGTCTAAAAATAAATCACAAAAAATCGGTTTGGTAAAATCCTACACCTTTGTATGCTTATCAACATTAAATTGCTGCACTAATCTGAACACTTTTTAACTTAAAATAGACATGTTTAAAAAGGCTTGGCAAGAAAATCCATTCAAGAACGAAAAAAAAAATTATATTCTATTTTGCTTTTTTCCATTCATTAAAGTCCTGCAGCTGTCCGTTTTTGGGGAAGCTAAAATGTTACTTCCTCGTGACCGTTCAGTTTTCTTTCATCTCTGTCTGTGAACGTTAAAAAAGCTGACAACCTAAACCTTTCTTCCTCAACTTCTCAGTTAATTTGCGTTTTAAAATAATGATACTTCTTTTAGAGTTGTTTTTCTAAGTAGGATTAAAATTGCAAATTGGAACTGAAAAGCTCTTAGGTAGTATTCCAATAAATTTTACCATTTTACCAATAATTGAAACGTAACAAAGAATTTGTATGTCAACGTGCAGCAGTGTTTGTAATATAATTTTCAATCTATTAATGGGAGTAAGTAATCAAATGTTTACCTTTCACAAGGAATTAACCAGATATGTAATATAGCCGTATAGGACAGTCAGACTAACAGGCTTTCTTTGTTATCACTGAAAAGATAAATTCACAGAATACTGTTAAGAAAACTAAGAACTCTTTTGATGAGAGCGAGGCCAGCGAGTATAGAGTTTACAGCACACTAATCTGAAATTATCAGGATACTTCTTGCATGAACAACATTTCCGGTATAAAAGGGAACTGGCCTGGCAATTCACACGCCTATTTGTCAATCAACTCCCAAAGCGTAAACGGCCAAAAAACAACCTGCGCTTTTTCTATGACCATTACTGATAAAATAAGTTTGAATTTTGCTGAGAAATGTCTGTTAAAATTTGCAATTTATATCTGATTTCTTTTATTGGTATAATTTGGTTTCTTGCATGAGATTTCGTGGCATGTTTAGATTACAGTACGCTTGACTTCACAACGTGCCATAACTACAAAAGTGCAAACGTACCTGAAAGGTATAAAACCTAGGAGGTACCATCCCTATATAGCAGACATGCAACCTGTTCAGTTCAAATCAGAACTAATGGGTTATGTTTTACGGAAATATACAGGGGCAGCAACGAACATTTTGTGGTAAAATGCATTATTTTACCCACATAAATGAAAATAAATGTCGATATCAAAGCATTTCCAGGTGTTCTTCTGCGTTGCTGGGAAAAAAAATATATGTTCCTCTTTCCCAGCATGACACATATAGGGAAATTCCCAGCCAGCTGGATAAAAATGTATGTTTCCCAGCCAGCAATTTAAAATAATAACAAGTAACCAAAAGGGGCTTGGGGATTAATTAAACACCGATGGGAAGCCATTCGAAGCTTGTGTTAATATGATTTTGCTGTTTATTGTTTTGTATACGTCCGGTTTTTTTATCGATCCAGTCTCTTTCCGATCTACTCAAGTCAGCCAGTGCAAAAATAATAATTATTCAGTGAAAATTTCCAGGAGAAAAAAACAGACCGAAATATTCTGCCACCCAGCAGAAATTCCGTTGGGGAACAGATAAAGCGAGGAACAGATTCGTTGGGTGCCCCTGAATATAGAATTCAAAAGGACAGCTCCGCGGTTTATGATTGGCGAATTTTGATCTATTTTGTTTGTTTATTGTTAAGGGGTCCGTTAGTTGTCGTTGTAATTATGATTGACGGCAGAGTAAAACGCAATCGTTAGTAAGTTTTGTACTTCACAGTTCGCGTGTAGCAGTAAAATGAAATATTGGCTAGTTCTTTTCAAATTATTTTTGACTTACAGAGATGTAGAAAAACGCCAAAAATGATCTGCATTTGCAAGAGTATAAACTTAAAACTGACAAAAAAATGCTCGTGGGAACCAAAACCTGGTTACGTCCATGATCGTGGCACATAAATATCAAATTTGTTATCTTTATGGCATGTACAGCGGAATAAGTATAAAATATCTGCCGTTTTCCAAAAAATATTATACAGGGATTATATTTTTCTTACCGAAAAAAAAAAACAGATGAAGTATTGTCACTTTTTCCTATAAGCGATAAGTTAGCAAAAGAACTGAACTACACATTCGCTCCGATCCTTTTTGAACTCTTGTTTGTTTCAACAAATTTACTCAAGAACAACGTATGCAAAGACTCAATATACTTTAAGATTCGAAAATATTTACGGTTATTTCTATTTTGTATTATGTAAACTGTAAAATTATAACTAACGCAAGATTTATTAATTTGGCAACTAAAAAACGTAAATAAATTAACAAATACTCCACAAAAAATCGTTAAAGTTTGACAATAACTGACCTCAAATGTGCTTAATGCCGTGACATGCCCTTGTCTAAAGGAATCGCGGAATTGCTAACCTACAACCCCGGACAGATTTTCGCCTGTTGTATTTATCGGCGACGTGAAACAGCAAGTGGCTCTACTGATTTGCAGGTTATATTATCGATAGAAAATACTGATTTGTTCATCTCCACTAGTTTCATTCGAAAACGATATCATAGCATTACATTACCCAAAACGAGCTAAATTAATAAATCAACAAGGAAACAAAAATGAAAACAGAAAAAAAAACGCTTAAATGTTATTATGGAATTGAAATTTCAAATAAATTAAAACCAATCGGTTACAATTTTGTAAAATTATCGTTCAGATTATTGCTGTACATGTTGTGACTAATTGTAAAAGTGCTATTTTGCTTACATTACTTGTCAGCTTCAGCTGGACTCATCTCCAAAATGACTTATTTTCCCTGATGTTTCGCTAGTAATATACTAATATAATGCTGCGGCGATGTTAATTTACCTTCAGCTTCCACTGATGACGTCGTCTCTTCTGTTTGACTTGTTTAAAATTTATTGCATTTGGCGATGAGATTAAAATTTGTGAAACACGTGTTTGTCCTTTTTAAGCGTTAATCTGCTGTAAACGTTTTTTGTCGTGGCCACCAGTGTTGTTTTTGTTGAGTCCTGCTTGTTCCTTTCCGATGAGATTTCGAATTGAGCGAACATGTTTGTCAATTAGTGGTTTATTCACGAAAAAACAACCGTTTTACTGCTATAATTGTTCTTATGACACTGGAAAAACTGAACCCTTTACAGCACACTAATCTGAAATTATCAGGATACTTCTTGCATGAACAATATTTCCGGTATAAAAAGAAACTGGCGTGGCAATTCACACGCCTAGTTGTCAATCATCTCCCAAAGCGTAAACGGCCGACAAACAACCTGCGCTTTTTCTATGACCGTTACTGATAAAATGAGTTTGAATTTTGCTGAGAAATTTCTGTTAAACATTTTCAATTCATATCTGATTTTTTTATTGGTATAATTTGGTTTCTTGCATGAGATTTCGTGGCATGTTTAGATTACAGGACGCTCGACTCCACAACGTGTCATAACTGCAAAAGTACAAACGCACCTGAAAGGTATAAAATCTAGGAGGTACCATCCCTATATAGCAGACATGCAAACTGTACAGTTCAAATCTGAACTAACGGGTTATGTTTTACGGTGCCGTCAATCCTGTTAGCGGACGTCTTAGGAAATATACAGGGGCACCAACGAACATTTTGTGGTAAAATGCATTATTTTACCCAGATAAATGAAAATAAATCTCGATATAAAAGCATTTCCAGGTGTTCTTCTGCGTTTCTGGGAACAAATATATCTGTTCCTCTTTCCCAGCATGACACATATAGGGAAATTCCCAGCCAGCTGGATAAAAATGTCTGTTTCCCAGCCAGCAATTTAAAATAATAACAAGTAACCAAAAGGGGCTTGGGGATTAATTAAACACCGATGGAAAGCCATTCGAAGCTTGTGTTAATATGATTTTGCTGTTTATTGTTTTGTATACGTCCGGTTTTTTTCTCTATCCAGTCTCTTTCCGATCCACTCAAGTCAGCCAGTGCAAAAATAGTAATTATTCAGTGAAAATTTCCAGGAGAAAAAACAGACCGAAATATTCTGCCACCCAGCAGAAATTCCATTGGGGAACAGATAAAGCGAGGAACAGATTCGTTGGGTGCCCATGAATATAGAATTCAAAAGGACAGCTCCGCGGTTTATGATTGGCGAATTTTGATCTATTTTGTTTGTTGATTGTTAAGGGGTCCGTTAGTTGTCGTTGTAATTATGATTGACGGCAGAGTAAAACGCAATCGTTAGTAAGTTTTGTACTTCACAGTTCGCGTGTAGCAGTAAAATGAAATATTGGCTAGTTCTTTTCAAATCATTTTTGACTTACAGAGATGTAGAAAAACGCCAAAAATGACCTGCATTTGCAAGAGTATAAACTTAAAACTGACAAAAAATGCTCGTGGGAACCAAAACCTGGTTACGTCCATGATCGTGGCACATAAATATCAAATTTGTTATCTTTATGGCATGTACAGCGGAATAAGTATAAAATATCTGCCGTTTTCCAAAACATATTATACTGGGATTATCTTTTTCTTACCGAAAACAAAAAAAATTAAACAAATGAAGTATTGTCACTTTTTCCTATAAGAGATAAGTTGGCAAAAGAACTGAACTACACATTCGCTCCGATCCTTTTTTGAACTCTTGTTTGTTTCAACAAATTTACTCAAGAACAACGTATGCAAAGACTCAATATACTTTAAGATTCGAAAATATTTACGGTTATTTCTATTTTCTATTTTGTAAACTGTAAAATTATAACTAACGCAAGATTTATTAATTTGGCAACTAAAAAACGTAAATAAATTAACAAATACTCCACAAAAAATCGTTAAAGTTTGACAATAACTGACCTCAAATGTGCTTAATGCCGTGACATGCCCTTGTCTAAAGGAATCGCGGAATTGCTAACCTATAAACCCGGACAGATTTTCGCCTGTTGTATTTATCGGCGACGTGAAACAGCAAGTGGCTCTACTGATTTGCAGGTTATATTATCGATAGAAAATACTGATTTGTTCATCTCCACTAGTTTCATTCGAAAACGATATCATAGCATTAGATTACCCAAAACGAGCGAAATTAATAAATCAACAAGGAAACAAAAATGAAAACAGAAAAAAAAACGCTTAAATGTTATTATGGAATTGAAATTTCAAATAAATTAAAACCAATCGGTTACAATTTTGTAAAATTATCGTTCAGATTATTGCTGTACATGTTGTGGCTAATTGTCGAAGTGCTATTTTGCTTACCAGTACTTGTCAGCTTCAGCTGGACTCATCTCCAAAATGACTTATTTTACCTGATGTTTCGCTAGTAATATACTAATATAATGCTGCGGCATGTTAATTTACCTTCAGCTTCCACTGATGACGTCGTCTCTTCTGTTTGACTTGTTTAAAATTTATTGCATTTGGCGATGAGATTAAAATTTGTGAAACACGTGTTTGTCCTTTTTAAGCGTTAATCTGCTGTCGTGGCCACCAGTGTTGTTTTTGTTGAGTCCTGCTTGTTCCTTTCCGATGAGTTTTCGAATTGAGCGAACATGTTTGTCAATTAGTGGTTTATTCACGAAAAAACAACCGTTTTACTGCTATAATTGTTCTTATGACAGTACACCGGAAAAACTGAACCCTTTACAGACATTTCTAAATGTCTGTAAATCTAAATTTTACAGACATTTTATGAGGCAATAAATTTGGGTCTTTTCTTTCGTCTACACAAAATGTTTGTAAATAATTTTTTTACAGATATTTTATTTTTTTCGCTATTTTGTTAAAAGAGAAAATATCAATGAAATGTTAGTAAATTTTTACATATCAGAATATGAAATATTGACCATAATTTACAGACTTTATAAAAACCTCTGAATAAAGTCTGTAATTCTGCGATTAATAGAGAATTTTGATGCTTATTCCCGTTATATGTTGCCAGAAAATAAATAATATAAATTATTAAATGCAATGCAAACTGGTCCAAAAAGAAAAGAAGCATTGCGATTGGTTCCCTGAGATGTCCGAGTGTTTCAATACGGACCGCTAAGATCGACCGTTCACGAATTAATTTCACCTTATTCCTTTTATCTATTAAATAGAAATATTGTTTCTTCGTGTCAGACGTCAGACAATTGCGGTAAACGTTTACGAAAGTGCCTGGAACATGCATGCAAGTATACGGGAAGTTATTCAGTAGCCTTCGGCTTGGTCCATAATCTTGCAAAAAAAGGAAGGAGGCCAATATTTCGCCAACACGGACTCAACGCTAGTTCAATACCATCTATCTTCCGATTAGAGTGAATGTAACTTAGCGTTACCAATCAAAGCTCTAGGAAATTACCACGTGCGAAGTCTGTTTCTAAGCAACGTGTGATGATATATCACGTTACTTGTCGACAGTAACTGTTAAAGTCAACAAATTGTTGGTGCACAGTTTGTTTGTGCATGAGTTGGATAGTTGACAAAATGAACTGAAATAGGCCGAAACTTATAAGAAATTGACAGTGGACATCTAGAGAACTTAACATACCTTCAGTAATGAATGATACCCATTTTTCGTCCTTCTATCCACGCTGAAGGCTTAGCAATGTTAGGAAATACGATCAAATCCCAAGTAAATCTGTCTAAAAATAAATCACAAAAAATCGGTTTGGTAAAATCCTACACCTTTGTATGCTTATCAACATTAAATTGCTGCACTAATCTGAACACTTTTTAACTTAAAATAGATATGTTTAAAAAGACTTGGCAAGAAAATCCATTCAAGAACGAGAAAAAAAATTATATTCTGTTTTGCTTTTTTCTATTCATTAAAGTCCTGCAGCTGTCCGTTTTTGGGGAAGCTAAAATGTCACTTCCTCGTGACCGTTCAGTTTTCTTTCATCTCTGTCTTTGAACGTTAAAAAGCTGACAACCTAAACCTTTCTTCCTCAACTTCTCAGTTAATTTGCGTTTTAAAATAATGATACTTCTTTTAGAGTTGTTTTTCTAAGTAGGATTAAAATTGCAAATTGGAACTGAAAAGCTCTTAGGTAGTATTCCAATAAATTTTACCATTTTACCAATAATTGAAACGTAACAAAGAATTTGTATGTCTACGTGCAGCAGTGTTTGTAATATAATTTTCAACCTATTAATGGGAGTTAGTAATCAAATGTTTACCTTTCACAAGGAATTAACCAGATATGTAATATAGCCGTATAGGACAGTCAGACTAACAGGCTTTCTTTGTTATCACTGAAAATATAAATTCACAGAATACTGTTAAGAAAACTAAGAACTCTTTTGATGAAAGCGAGGTAATCTTTGGGGCGTTAGTTGCTGTGAGACCAGCGAGTACAGAGTTTACAGCACACTAATCTGAAATTATCAGGATACTTCTTGCATGAACAATATTTCCGGTATAAAAAGAAACTGGCGTGGCAATTCACACGCCTAGTTGTCAATCAACTCCCAACGCGTAAACGGCCGACAAACAACCTGCGCTTTTTCTATGACCGTTACTGATAAAATGAGTTTGAATTTTGCTGATAAATTTCTGTTAAACATTTTCAATTTATATCTGATTTTTTTATTGGTATAATTTGGTTTCTTGCATGAGATTTCGTGGCATGTTTAGATTACAGGACGCTTGACTTCACAACGTGCCATAACTACAAAAGTGCAAACGTACCTGAAAGGTATAAAACCTAGGAGGTACCATCCCTATATAGCAGACATGCAAACTCTACAGTTCAAATCTGAACTAATGGGTTATGTTTTACGGTGCCGTCAATCCTGTTAGCGGACGTCTTAGGAAATATACAGGGGCACCAACGAACATTTTGTGGTAAAATGCATTATTTTACCCACATAAATGAAAATAAATCTCGATATAAAAGCATTTCTAGGTGTTCTTCTGCGTTTCTGGGAACAAATATATCTGTTCCTCTTTCCCAGCATGACACATATAGGGAAATTCCCAGCCAGCTGGATAAAAATGTCTGTTTCCCAGCCAGCAATTTAAAATATTAACAAGTTACCAAAAGGGGCTTGGGAATTAAATAAACACCGATGGAAAACCATTCGAAGCTTGTGTTAATATGATTTTGCTGTTTATTGTTTTGTATACGTCCGGTTTTTTTCTCGATCCAGTCTCTTTCGGATCTACTCAAGTCAGCCAGTGCAAAAATAGTAATTATTCAGTGAAAATTTCCAGGAGGAAAAACAGACCGAAATATTCTGCCACCCAGCAAGAATTCCGCTGGGGAACAGATAAAGTGAGGAACAGATTCGTTGGGTGCCCCTGAATATAGAATTCAAAAGGACAGCTCCGCGGTTTATGATTGGCGGATTTTGATCTATTTTGTTTGTTTATTGTTAAGGGGTCCGTTAGTTGTCGTTGTAATTATGATTGACGGCAGAGTAAAACGCAATCGTTAGTAAGTTTTGTACTTCACAGTTCGCGTGTAGCAGTAGAATGAAATATTGGCTAGTTCTTTTCAAATCATTTTTGACTTACAGAGATGTAGAAAAACGCCAAAAATGACCTGCATTTGCAAGAGTATAAACTTAAAACTGACAAAAAAATGCTCGTGGGAACCAAAACCTGGTTACGTCCATGATCGTGGCACATAAATATCAAATTTGTTATCTTTATGGAATGTACAGCGGAATAAGTATAAAATATCTGCCGTTTTCCAAAAAATATTATACAGGGATTATCTTTTTCTTACCGAAAAAAAAAAAAACAGATGAAGTATTGAAAGAAAATTGGAAGCGATCTGCGCCCGGTGTTTACTAGCAGAAAATCATTGATGACATCAGAGTGGTAGAGGCCAAACCTCCACTTATTAACCAGCATTGCGTTGTCTACAAATTTACATGTGATCTGTGCGATACAGGTTATGTTGGTTACACATCCCGACACCTTTTCAAACGCATCGCTGAGCATAAATATTCTGCAATTGGTAAGCACTTGAAAGAAGACCACAAGCTGCATGCAACTAATTTACAAGACCAATTTACAGTGCTAAAGAAATGTCGCACAAAGATGGATTGTTTGATCTACGAGATGCTGTTTATCAGGAACATGAAGCCAAAACTTAACACGCAGTCGGATTCCATTCTGCTGTACAATTGAATACTTTCTGAACACATCTAAATTCCATTAATTTTCACACAATTTTTCCCATATATAATCAATTATATAATTTATGTATTTTGAACTTGAAAATGATGACATGGAGTCATCGAAACGTCGTTCGACTTTAATATCGCTGATTTTCATTCTAAAAAGATGAAGTATTGTCACTTTTTCCTATAAGAGATAAGTTGGCAAAAGAACTGAACTACACATTCGCTCCGATCCTTTTTTGAACTCTTGTTTGTTTCAACAAATTTACTCAAGAACAACGTATGCAAAGACTCAATATACTTTAAGATTCGAAAATATTTACGGTTATTTCTATTTTCTATTTTGTAAACTGTAAAATTATAACTAACGCAAGATTTATTAATTTGGCAACTAAAAAACGTAAATAAATTAATAAATACTCCACAAAAAATCGTTAAACTTTGACAATAACTGACCTCAAATGTGCTTAATGTCGTGACATGCCCTTGTCTAAAGGAATCGCGGAATTGCTAACCTACAAACCCGGACAGATTTTCGCCTGTTGTATTTATCGGCGACGTGAAACAGCAAGGGGCTCTACTGATTTGCAGATTATATTATCGATAGAAAATACTGAATTGATCATCTCCACTAGTTTCATTCGAAAACGATATCATAGCATGAAATTGGCAAGCTCTTACGCAGCTAAATAATTACCCAAAACGAGCGAAATTAATAAATCAACAAGGAAACAAAAAGGAAAAGAGAAAAAAAAAACGCTTAAATGTTATTATGGAATTGAATATTTCAAATAAATTTTACATTTAAGCGTTTTTTTTTCTGTACAGCAACAATCTGAACGGTAATTTTACAAAATTGTAACCGATTGGTTTTATCGGTTACAATTTTGTAAAATTATCGTTCAGATTGTTGCTGTACATGTTGTGGCTAATTGTCAACGTTCTATTTTGCTTACCATTACTTGTCAGCTTCAGCTGGACTCATTTCCAAAATGACTTATTTTCCCTGATGTTTCGCTAGTAATATACTAATATAATGCTGCGGCGATGTTAATTTACCTTCAGCTTCCACTGATGACGTCGTCTCTTCTGTTTGACTTGTTTAAAATTTATTGCATTTGGCGATGAGATTAAAATTTGTGAAACACGTGTTTGTCCTTTTTAAGCGTTAATCTGCTGTAAACGTTTTTTGTCGTGGCCACCAGTATTGTTTTTGTTGAGTCCTGCTTGTTCCTTTCCGATGAGATTTCGAATTGAGCGAACATGTTTGTCATTTAGTGGTTTATTCACGAAAAAACAACAGTTTTACTGCTATAATTGTTCTTATGACAGTACAATGGAAAAACTGAACCCTTTACAGACATTTCTAAATGTCTGTAAATCTAAATTTTACAGACATTTTATGAGACAATAAATTTGGGTCTTTTCTTTCGTCTACACAAAATGTCTGTAAATTATTTTTTTACAGATATTTTATTTACTTTCGCTATTTTGTTAAAAGAGAAAATATCAATGAAATGTTAGTAAATTTTTACATATCAGAATATGAAATATTGACCATAATTTACAGACTTTATAAAACCTCTGAATAAAGTCTGTAATTCTGCGATTGATAGAGAATTTTGAGGGTTTGTAAAGTGTCTGTAAACTTAAACTGATGACACTCAAAATGTCACATATACACTCATTCAAGGCCAGGATGCAACCTCGTTCCCAGGGGGTGGGGAAAGAGAGACCCTGGGAACGGGGTTGGGCCAGGAACTGTCTGCCACATTATACAAGCAGGTGTGAGACTTATGAAATATTTGAACACTTGTCTGTTTGCCTGTTTGCCTGTTTGCCTGTTTTCTAAATAAACGCGAGGGTTCGTACTCTTTTAGTTCGGGTGACACATGACATGCATATTTTTTAATCTAGGCCTTTAATAAATCCATGACCGAATACACTCTTCGTAGGGGGGGGGGGGGGGGGGGGGATAGAAAGCCGGCACGTTTCTTTGAGGACATAGCGGCGCCGGGCAACAGACCAACAGAGCGAATCCTGTGTCAATCAAGCCGTTGCTAAGAATGACGTCAACCAAAACTTCATTGTTTTCTAACCCGGGAAACTTTTTCAAGCTCGCAGCGTAGAGCTGTATATGCGTGTAGCCTGCAAACACAGCGCTGGCGAATTTTTGGCTTGATCTTTCACGCCGCCGTCTCGGCAGCGTGAAACAACAAGCGAAAAATCCGTCTGAACTGCATTTGCATGCAGGACTTTACATGCTACAGCGAGAGGATCCAGCGAGAGTCTTTCGGATACGGTCAGTAGTGCTACTACTGGAACGGGAAGCGCAGAAGTCGGATGAACATGTTTATCGTAATACACGAGGCAAAGCGAAATCAGACAACAACGAAAAAAACACGTCTTCCTTTTTGAGCGAAAACAACCAAGGAAAAACACATTTTTGTTATCATGCATAGTAATTTTAGGTGTGAATTTCTTGCCTGAAAAGCTTTTGTCAATAAGTTCCCGTGTTTGTTTATTTATTTAATTATTTATTTTTTCATTTAAAGATTTTTTTATTTTTTTTCATTTTCAGCATGTTACAAAACAGTATACAAACAAGCATACAAAATACAAATCACACACATGCACATGCACACACTCACACGCTCACACAGGCTACTACAGCAATATGATCTATATAATACCTATACTATTGTCACTATAATTTACCTAATTAGCAAACGTATGAATTAATTTTTCCCATTGTTTAAAATGATGAATTAGTTTATCTCTTTTCCTGGCAATATGGAGCTCAATCTTATAAACACGACCTGTCCTAGCGATAAAACCTCGGAGAGAAGGCATGCTATTTTGACATTTCCTTGAGTAAAGGTAAAATTTGCCTAACAACAGAATATGATTGATCAAAATAAAATCGTCTTTAATATCAAACTTCCCAAAAACCAAATCTGAATCCTTCAAGGTTCTAACGTAAATATTATTGTCTCGTAGCCAGGACAGGACATGTTTCCAAAAATCCGAGGATATCTTACAGGAAAAGAGTAAATGCTCGATGGATTCCACTTCTTCTTCGCAGAAAACGCAATCGGGTGAATCGATTATTCCAAAACGAAAAAGTTTATCATTTGTAAAAACAATGCGATTTAAAATCTTATACTGAAATTCCCTGAGTTTCGATTCTAAGGTAGTACGCAAGGCTAAAGAATAAACCTTCTTCCAATCTATAACGGTGTTCGGATAATCGTTCGTTAATTTATGTTTGGCAGTAGGCGTAACTTGCTTTTTCTCCAAGAAACGCTGGTAGATTTGTTTAGAAGAAACATCGAGAACTGGAACCAAGTTGTCCTCAATCACAATAGGAGGGATACTAGGGACTGGAGCTGGCGCGATAATAACATTTTTAACACTCAACCGCCACTGTGGTGAGATTGAGTTAACAATGCTCATAATAAAGAAACTTTGTTCGGGGTTAGTCCTTAATGGATTAGCATTGGCCGAGAATAAATCTCCTATTTTTAAAAAGCCTAGGTTCACAAGATCTCTCCGATATATAGATTTTTTATCAATGCAGATAAACTTATTGTTCCAAATAATCTCATTGCCAATATCCTGAGATGAGCTTGGTACTTTATCATTTAAATCTGACCATGCATCGAAACATTGTTTGTAAAAGATCGGTAGGTTGAGTTTCAATTTCGAGGTGGCAAAATTACAGTGCAGCACAAAACTACCTCCAACTGGTGCAAGATATTTGTGTAGAATTGTCTTCCAATGGCTTTGATAGTCCTCTAAAAATTTCTTTAAACATATTACTCGTTTTGTTCGAATCATAGAATCAATATCAAGCATGACTGTTTAAGCCGCCTTTCTCGATATCTGACGTCAATGCATTTCGTTTTACCTTGTCTCTCCCGTTCCAGACGAAATTGTAAATAATTGAATTTGCTTCTTTAATCAGCCCGGTAGACATTGGAATGACAGAAGCTCTGAACATTAGCTTGGGGATGGCAAAGGTTTTAACGATTTGTATCCTCCCCAAGAGGGAAAGACCTCTCCATCTCCACAAATTGATCGTTTTCTTGATTGATTTTAAAGTCTTTCTAAAGTTTAAATCATCCTTTTGGTTTTCGTCATAGCCAAAGTAAACCCCTAAAATCTTGATTACCCCGCAAAGATTATACGTATCAGAAAAATCTTCCTCGAGAGTGTTGCAACCAAGGGCCATGACTTCAGTTTTCTCGTGGTTAACTTTTAATCCAGAACATTCCCCGAAAGCCTCAATAGTGCGAAATAGGTTACTATAAGATAGCTTATCTTTCAGAAAGCAGGTCAAATCATCTGCGAAAAGAGAGAGTTTGATTTTTTCTTGTCCAATTGTAAATCCTTGAATATTTTCATCATCTCTTATTTTTATAGCTAAGACCTCTAGTGCTATTATAAACAGGTAAGGGGAAAGAGGATCTCCTTGCCTTACTCCTCTACCTAGTGTAAAGGGTCCTGTTGTAAAACCATTGTTCATAACACAACTGGACACATTTTTGTAAAGAACCCGTATCCACTGAATAAAAGAAGGACCAAAGTTAAATCTATGTAATGTTCTTATTAGGTAATTAAAGTTTAAAGTATCGAACGCTTTCTCAAAGTCTATAGCCACTAGAATTCCCGACAAGCCTTTAGATTCTGTATAATCGATCACATCATCAATTGTTCTAATCGCATCGAAAATAGTTCTCCCCTTTACAAAGGCATTCTGATTAAAATGGATGATGTCAGGTAGCACCTTTTCCAAACGTTTTGCCAGAGTTTTAGACGCTAATTTCGCATCCACATTTATAAGAGAAATGGGACGCCAATTTTTTATCATTCTTTTATCTTTCCCTTTTTTTTCAATTAAAGTTATAAACGTGTTTGTTTATTCGTCATACTATATGCAACAAACAGGAGGAGAGGAAGTCTGCGTAGGAGGCTACGTCCAATGATAAATTTTCGAAATATATTTTTAACTCTCAGGATATAGCTGAGCTATTTTAACAGCGCTATACCTGATTGGTCAGTTCGAGGAACGTGATTTCGAAGCCTTGATCAGATGGAAAATAAAATAACATCCACAACATGGCGCGAAACTATTAATATATTAAAAATATATATATCATGGGGCCGCGGGAAATCCTTCTCAGTTAGATCATCCTCCCTTGGCCAAAAATATCCCGATATTGACTCGTTCGCAGCCGTCTCTCAGACTCCTATGAGAGAAATGCGAGCGTCTTGGGGGCTGGGGGAAACTCGACGAAGGGGATGATGGGAACCCTCGCGCTCCCCTCGGCCGCGCTTTTCTCGTTAATATTAATAGGAAACAAGATAGACGACTGGGGACGAGTCAGATTCTGATCCAACTCTATTGACTTTCTTTTTAAATTGCTTCCTGCATTTTGCGCGCAGTGATCATGATTAAGCAAATTACAACTCACTCTACGCTTTATTATATATTTGTTTAACACAAGCAAACAAACAAAGAATGTACCAGAAAACTTGTTTATTGATAGCTGCAGTACCGTAAGTTTCCAGTATCAGCTACAATGCTACAAGAGCTTATAATATCCCGTTTACACCAACTAATTTATGTCTAGCTAAACATTGAAAATTTGAAAATCAATAGTAGAAACGAAAAGCTTTATACACAACTAAACTAAGACCCCACTTAGGAACCTTCAATAAGTATCAGCAAACAACATCAATGTGCTACGTCACGGATGGCGCATCTTGAAAAAATGGCCATTTTTTTCAAGTCCTTCGTTCACAATCCGTCTTAATCTTTCTCAGTCCTAACCATCCTTGTTCCTTTTGGGTTTATTATATTATTATTATATTATATATTATATTTATTATAGTAGTATTATTTTGAGGTTTTCTTCAATTCGAAAGTAACGATTTTTTCATCATAAAAATGACTTAAAATATCGTGACATAGCTCCTTTAACTGAATAACTTTAAATCATGTTTTACCCTATATAGCTAGGTGTATAACGGGTCGTTAGATTAATCAGGGCGAGCTAATGAATGTAGAATATACCAAGTAAAATTTAACCCTGCTATCACTTAAAAAAACTCCTTGAATCATTTTTGGCATGTATTTCTCCTATTGTAAGGAAAATCTGGTAGAAGCCAAATTAGCCACACGAACATAGACTGACTGTATGTGCAGTGCATTGATTGGTTAAAAAGTTTAGAAAACCAACATAATACGACAATAGGTTGTCCATAAAATTAATAAAACAAATCACAGATGTAAACACAAATGAAAACTAAAATATAGAAGTACCTGGGAATTTATACTGTATTTATTCCAGCGGATTGGAAAAGGAGCGTACTGAAACTTTGTTTATGACGGATGAGCACAAAGCGCAGAGAAAAGAGGGCGTGAAACGGTATCATTGTTAGGAGACTGGGGAGGATATAACCCGGTTCACAAACTGGATTACTCTATTGTCGGGTACTTCGTCACATTATTTTTATGTGCAGTCTATATCTGGGATTGACTAATCAGTTATATTCAGGATGACTTGTTGATTGATTCAGCTGCATTTGTTATAAGCTATTATGCGTCTCCTAATATACAGTCGAATCTCCGCTAACGAACACCTCCCTAAGGCGGACACCTATCGTAAGCGGACCCTTGGTCCTGTTCCCAACTACATACGAACACTATATTTTTAACCTCCCACAAGCGGACACCTCTCTTAAGCGGAAACTTTTCTGTCCCGATGGTGCCCGCTTACGGGAGGTTCGACTGTATTTTAAAGTGATATATTGTGGGCACGTGGTTTTTACACTAATGTAATGGTCACCTGACCATGGCCAGCTGTTTTATAACAACATTCATTTTGCTGATTTTTTCCAGCGTTGTAAGATCCTCCACCTCCCCCACAGGAGTCACTATAATTATCTCCACTGCTTCCCCCAGAATACCCTCCTCCGCCTCCAGCACCCCCACCATTTCCATAAGGACCAGCCCCTCCTCCAAACCCACCGTATATATTGTTACGTAAGGATCGTCCACCCACCCCTCCCTGAAGAAATCCCCTACCCCCTTCTCCACCATATCCCATGGTACCACCAAAGTTCTTTGCACTTCTTCCGCTGGAGTAAATACCGCCACCGCCACCGCCTAGAAACACATAAAAATGGAAAATTGAAATTTTGCTATATTTGTTTATGCTTGACGTGTCGCAATAACGAAAACAAATAGAGTAGGGATGGGGTGGGGTGGTGCAAGCCCGTGGAACGACAATTTCCTTAGTTTCTTTCGGTTTTTACCAGTTATATGTTTGTGCACAATTATAATATACACTCACCTGAATTACTGCTATCAGCAGTCTGTGCACCATGACCACTGCTCCCCCCTGTCCATGATCTGTATCCAGGATTCCCTGTGGTGCTCGTGGACGCATCACAACCCGAATGCCTTGACCTGACAACCTCCATGCCTCCTCCGCCTCCAGCTATTATCAGAGGCGTGTTACTCCCTCTCACTACAAATGTACCTCCACCGCCTCCGGCAGACGGAGAAACACTGTTATATCCTCCTTCTTGACCAACAAGTATTTTAATTATTTCGCTTTTTGATAAGCTGAAAGTACCAGTCATTCGTGCACCTCTTCCTCGGTACTGACTGTTGCTGAATTTATCGTACCCCCCAGCTGCTCCTATTGCTTCTATTTTGTAGTCACCAGTGTACGGCACAGTCCACTGTTGAATACCGCTGGACAGTGTAACTTGACCGTCCTGATCCTGACCTCTGTAATAACTACCAAGTGATATTGGACCATATCTTCCACTCGCACCCATATTTGTAAAGATGGCACTGAAATCTGGTTTATTCAGTCAAGACAACATTATACATTTCAAGACGAGCAGATAAATTTGTAACTATGTTTGTTATAATGCTACTAGGTCTAGCTTTTCTGTTCACTGCCAAGAAAAATGACCATCCGACAAATATGAAAAAAATCATACCTGTCAAAATATGGTTGCCATGGAAACATCAAGTTCCGTGGACAATGACCATCATAACGATTATTCCCATATAAATTCCAGATAAATTTGGAAAGTTTGGCGGTTTTTGCTTAAACATGACAAAAATTATGAACGTTTAAATTCTGTGGGGGAGAATCCGTCAGCCCCGGTATGAATATAGGCCTAGGGTCACAATACGCTTCATGCAAAACACTATTCTGTCCGCGCGATATATGCAATAAAATAGATTATTGTTACACAACATGGCCTAAGGGGCCCCTAGTTAAACCTTGATTTTTGTATTGATTGTATACCAAAATGTACTAGTTGAACTCGCAATAAGAAATTAAAACAACTTGAAAAGTAACACTTTCGCCATTGATTCAACAATAATATTGTTAAGTCTAATCTACTGTAGATACTACTGACACGTATACAGTAAACCCACACATGTACGCAGTGCGGACCTATTTTTATGTCTGGGTCGACGTTCAACCACTGTTCAGATTTATCTTCCTCCACCTTTAAAAACTTATTAAAATCAAAATAAAAGCTTTTGTAGTGTTTTTCCCAAAGAGAATGAACCATTTCTTATGAATCGAGCAAAGAAACGTTTAATCGTCTCACGACCGTTATTTCTTCTGCCAGACCGGCTTCATGTAAACAGAAACAAGCATTTGTATGGAGACCGATTTGAAGTCCGTACCGGTCTCATGTAATCGCTTCATACTTTCAGACCGGTCTCATGTAAAGTTAATCGTACCGGTCTGATCATGAGTCGTACCGGTCAGATTTCGTACCGGTCTCGTGTAACCAGGGCCTTAGTTTTCTTGACAGCGCGCAGTACAAATCGATGACTAGATTTCTGGAAACTAAACTTTGCCGCTTTGTGTACCAGTAGGCATGAATGGTACAAGTGAATAAATAGGTAAAACGTTGGATAATGAAAGGAAATGAAATGAAATGTTTAAATATTAAAACAATAAACAACAGGGGCACCAAACGACAAAATTTTCCTGTTGGAATCGGAACGTCGTTTTTACGTTATAACTTTGCTTTTTGTGCAGTTCAATGGCTTATTTTTAAACGCTAAGAAAAATGTATCTGTTCGGATACGTTAGCTGAACTTTCAAACTTCAGAAAATTTTAGGGATTGAAATCTTTTACCCGAATTTATGAGCTGAATTTGCTATCCGAAAATCGTAGCTGATCTATTTTTGTACCCAAAACGACATTTTTGTCTCTCCGAAAACAAAAGGCATTAATTTTCCCATATTAAGAAAGTTCGAGATGACATTTCCCTAACCGAATATCCTAGGCGATTGTAGGCCTTCCGAACAGATATTCCACCGAAACGATCCGTTGGGTGCCCCTGAAACAATTAAATATTTAAAAAAAACTCAATTTAAAAGTCTAGTTTGGACGAGCACAGCTCCCATCGGTCACCCCGGCCCGGGTCGGTCACACTCATGCAAGTGAATATTTCTAACTCGCAATCAGTCCGTGTTTTTAACCGCTTCAAAAGAAGTAATCAAATAAGTAATCAAATGTCATCAAATGTAATCAATTAGAATTACACCGCGGAATTGAGTTAACTTTGTTTGGCTTCCTACCTTTGCATTTTGTTAAAAGCGTCTCTTGCATCTTCAGCTCATCTAACTGTTTTCTTTATGTCCATCAGGAGGTTCTGGACGTCCTTCTGTGGCCCGGCGTAATAGTTGTTATTGTAGTTGTTGACATTACAACCGTGTGGCGAACTCGCCGCGTCTTCCTCTGCTATAACGGTTGGTAAGAATATCACAAACAAGGCAAATAGCTGAAGCATTGTAGCACTGGTAGATCACAACTTCAACTTTTACAGGCGGATTCTGTTTTATAGACGAGTTTCATGCGGGTTTGAAATTCTCAGCAGGGTATGGGTTATAATTTCCGGTGCCGCCATCGTGTTAGTGTTAATCCAGGGGGGGGGGGGGGGGGGGGGAAGAAGACTGGTGAAATTTTCGTGTTTGAATCATCCAACAAAATTTGACGTCACATCCGGTGAGAAAATCGCCCAGGCGTCTCGTTTCGGCAAGGAGCGAAATGGCGGCGAAAATAAGTTTCGACCAAGCTTGATTTATCCGTTTTTTTGAACAGACAGTCTCTGGCATGTTATACTGTGAAGGTGAAACAAGTTTCAGAGATATTGCTTCGACTATTTTGGTAAAGATCTCGACAAAAGAGATAGGTTTAGTATTGTTTTGAAGGAAAATAAGAGAGAGCGAAGTGCCGTGTCATGGCGGATATTTCACACGCTCGAAACAAGAGTCGTTACAACTTTTGGCTGTAGTAATTACTGATGCAGTGATAACATCGAGAAAAACCGCCTATCCTGGGCAAAACACCATGGATGAAACACTGGTGGTCATAGTCTGCAGTGTGTACTTCGGGAAGGTCATTAACACTCGTCTTGAAGTGTTAGAAGACGTTGTCACTGGATGTGTAGCTATCTTGGTGCACGTGTGTTACATTAGAGAGAAGCGCCATCGAATCCAGAAGGTTGGTATTCTCTTTCTTTGCATTTTTTGCTGGAGATTTTTGTTTCCAGCGAGATACAACACATGTATATTTCAGCCTTTAGGATCATCAGTTGCTTTTGAATCGTGATTTAGCTTACTTTTAGATATTTATAGCAGAATCGAGCCATGCCTTGTTTATCCTTGTTGTATGAGGTTCATTAAAATTACTTCTTAACTTTAAAAATATTTCAAGCATCAAATCTCCTCGGGTGCTTTATAAATTATGGCAAAACCTTTGTTTTAGGCCCCCGGGTAATTCGGCCCCCGGTTTTATGACCCAATTATTATTTATATGATATTGATTGCATAGCAAAAGTGGGGAATTCGAATGAGGTTTGAATACATTGATAAAGTTTTAGCTTGGACTGAAACTTCCAGAAAGAAAGAAAAATAAGAAAGATAGGCCTATTGGAGAGCGGGCATATTTCAAACAATAAATTTCCCATTAACTCAAGCTGAGACGAAAAATGAATTGTGTTATCCCCATTTACAGGCCGTAAGGAGGAGATGTGCGATGGGTGCGTCCGCACCCCCCCCCCCCCCCCCCCAACGGGCTTTGGAGGTCCACCTATTGTGGACCGATGGTTCAAAAGAAAGTGAAATAGTAGTGAAATAGTAGTGCTTGTGCTCTAATTCAATAACTGGACGTGTAGTTTGAAAATGAATTCTGAATCAACTGGTTCATCAATAAACAAAAACAATCGCAGCTCAGTCAGCTATCTGATACCTTTGGACATTAAACACTAAGTTTATAGATACTGTTGAACCTCTCCATAACGGCCACCCTGGTGCAGAATTATCTGGCCATTGACATTTGTAAAGAGGTGGCTGTTTATATATTCTTATAAAATAACAGTGGGAGGAGGAAAATAAAGGGGAGGTGGCATTTTAGATAGAAGGGTGAGCAATTTGTAAGGATAAGTGTATTATTTTCTTTTCATTTCAAAAAATGTATGTTTCTTGTTATCCCAACTGATTAGATGATGAGATATGCACAATTATAATTGCAAGATTATTATAATAATATTATTATACATTCAACTCACTATCTCTTTTCTGATTGGCCGAAAGCGTACAGTGAATTTTCGAAATCAGCGCCTTTGAAAGCATCTACGTCATCTACCTGCAGATTATACAATAATCATGTCAGGTGCACTCAAGGTCACGGGTAATCATGTCAAGTTCGCGAGAGGATCACGGGTAATCATGTCAAGTTTGCGCGCTTTGCGTTGCTTGCCGCTTATAAGTAGACAACATCGTTGGCAAAAGCATTATTTTTTTTCGTTGAATGTATAATAAAACAATAAATTATTATTAGATTCGGTTTTTGTGATATCCAGAATAATCAACGTCTCGGTAAGAGTTATCAGCCGAAGGTTGATAACTCTTACCTCGACCTTGATTATTCTGGATATCACAAAAACCTCATCCAATAATTGTTAATTATTGCAAGATTACAGCCCAAGAAATGATTTGAAAAAATAAATCATGATTCCAAAGGAAGTCTTGATACTACATGTACATTATTGATAGTTGTTAAAGGTTATTTTCCATCTTGACAGGACAGCTTATGAGGAAATAAACTCTTAGTATTGATATTAGTATTGGTAATTGTATTTTAAAATTTATACCGACTAATTATTTGAAAATTCTCTCAATAATTTTCAAATATCACGAGTAGTGTAAATCCTTTTAATTGCTTGAGCTTTCATACAATAAATGACTCATCATTAATATTGTATTATATGACTGAGCAAATTCTGAACACATGCGCATTAATCTGCACAATGTAGTGCATATTAAAAATTAATGATAAATTTGCCTGCTCTCAGCCAATCATAATGAAGTAATTTTTGCAATCATATAATAACAATGACCACATCAGTATATATAATAAATAATTGGTCTAATTACCCAGCCAAAATGTTTATATTGCTGTGTACTATATTATTGTAGCTAGGTTAATTTTGCCAGTCTAGTTTGTAGTCTCACAAGTAGTTACATGTATAAATGAAAACAAACAGAAAATGTATTTTAATGTTTCTTGCACTTACATGCATGACTACAGTTTATGTTTTGTTGCTTGATATGTCACTATAATAAAAATTGTAGCATTCTTGACAGTGTTGCATTTGTACTGTTTCATGATGTGAGAGGTGTTGAAAGTATATGTCGGGTTTTGTGTCAATTTCACTTCACTGTCTAATATTATCTGCAGTACAATATACATGTTCCTGCATGGTACTTACATGGTAATTATTAGATGAAGGTCAATTCAATGTTAGATGAAGGTCAATCAATGTTAGATGAAGGTCAATTCAATTTTATTATTGTGTCTACAATACAGACAACAATAATTATATTTCTTTATTAAATGTATAACTCAATTAAACTTTAAAAATATTTACAAGAAAAGATTGAAGTGCTGTTAAAAATAATTTTCAATAACATAAATATTACGAACTTCAAAAACCTAATATAATCTTCTATTTTTCTCCCTCCTCTCTGCACTCCCAGCCCACGCAGGTTAGTGCTGTGTAAAGCACTGAGTCAAACCAATCAGAATGAGCTGACTTAAGCTTTGCACCAGTCTCATTAAATATTCAAACTACTTGAATTGACATTCTAATAGTTTTTAGCATACTTCTTGCACATAAAAAAATCAACATAATAAACAATCATGGAGGAGGACCTGTAAAAAATATTAATAAATTGTCACTTATTAATAGTACAATTACTCACCACCATTAATATTTATTTTGATATATTACCTTGGTTACCAAATATATTTTTATTAATACAGAACACTGTTTTGTTCCCTTAGAACAAATATTAAATAACATTTTAATGTTGACATTTTTTTAAAGACCAATGAACTCCCCCATATTAGACAAAGAGACAGGTTTGGTCAGTCTGGCATTATATATAGATATACACTGCAGTTTGCAATTTGTGTTTTACCAGCACCAAGCACCCTAGAAGGGGTGGCGAATGGTAAATTCGAGACTTTGCGAGAGTAGCATTTTTCTCTCAGTGCAAGACCGAGACTTTTTAAGTTTTTAGATTGCGAGATCAAGATCAAGACTCCAAAACAGCTTTGGAAAAAAATTGAGACTGCGAGAGATACAGAACCGCTCAAAAAAACGAGACTGTGAGACCCATGAAATTTGACTAAAATTTGACTAAAATAAAGACCCGTATTTTTTGAAAGACCATTCACCACCCCTCCTAGAGTACCCTGCTCAGGTAACAAAGTTTCAAAATTCTATGCCAAGAATCCAAGTCTGTTGTGAGCTAGCTTATTTACTCCAACCACTGCCCAATCTCAAAGTCTCCTCCATCAGCGGTTGGTCGTTGCCAGGTGGAACTCTGGGGGAATGGAATTGTTCATCCCAGAAATCTGGGATAATGGTCACTTCTACTGCCATTCTTGTTACACGAACAGCCAATCAAAACATTTGATATTTATTCCATTCCCCCAGAGTTTAACCTGGCGACGACTACCGCTGACTGAGGAGACCGTTGACTCTGGGTACGAGATTGACCACTGCCTTGATTACATGCCAATGTCCAGGAAACATACACATTTTCTGAAATGAAAAGAAAATAATACACTTATCCTTACAAATTGCTCACCCTTCTATCTAAAATGCCACCTTCCCTCCAAAGCCCGTGGGAGGGGGACGGGGGGGGGGGGGGGGGGGGGTGCGGACGCACCCATCCTCCTTACGGCCTGTAAATGGGGATAACACAATTCATTTTTTGTCTCAGCTTGAGTTAATGGGAAATTTATTGTTTGAAATATGCCCGCTCTCCAATAGGCCTATCTTTCTTATTTTTCTTTCTTTCTGGAAGTTTCAGTCCAAGCTAAAACTTTATCAATGTATTCAAACCTCATTCGAATTCCCCACTTTTGCTATGCAATCAATATCATATAAATAATAATTGGGTCATAAAACCGGTGGCCGAATTACCCGGGGGCCTAAAACAAAGGTTTTGCCATAATTTATAAAGCACCCGAGGAGATTTGATGCTTGAAATATTTTTAAAGTTAAGAAGTAATTTTAATGAACCTTACAACAAGGGTCAACAAGGCATGGTTCGATTCTGCTATAAATATCTAAAAGTAAGCTAAATCACGGTTCAAAAGCAACTGATGATCCCAAAGGCCGAAACATACATGTATTGTATCTCGCTGGAAACAAAAATCTTCAGCAGAAAATGCAAAGAAAGAGAATACCAACCTTCTGGATTCGAGGGCGCTTCTCTCTAATGTAACACACGTGCACCAAGATAGCTACACATCCAGTGACAACGACTTCTAACACTTCAAGGCGAGTGTTAATGACCTTCCCGAAGTACACACTGCAGACTATGACCACCAGTGTTTCATCCATGGTGTTTTGCCCAGGATAGGCGGTTTTCTCGATGTTATCACTGCATCAGTAATTACTACAGCCAAAAGTTGTAACGACTCTCGTTTCGAGCGTGTGAAATATCCGCCATGACACGGCACTTCGCTCTCTCTTATTTTCCTTCAAAACAATACTAAACCTATCTCTTTTGTCGAGATCTTTACCGAAATAGTCGAAGCAATATCTCTGCAACTGGTTTCACCTTCACAGTATAGCATGCCAGAGACTGTCTGTTCAAAAAAACGGATAAATCAGGCTTGGTCGAAACTTATTTTCGCCGCCATTTCGCTCCTTGCCGAAACGAGACGCCTGGGCGATTTTTTCACCGGATGTGAAGTCAAATTTTGTTGGATGATTCAGATACACAAAAAGTCCCAGGCGTCGCAGAGTGTTCTCCCCCGCCCCTGTGTTAATCAGATTACAGATCTGTCATGACTGTCCACTTTGCGGTGTATCGAGTTGTTTAGCAGATGATATAATTTAGAGAAGAAACCAGATCACCAGCCCATATATGGCTGGTGATCCAGTTAAAATAGTTAATATTATGATTTTCTTCATCGCGCGGAATCAAAAGTACTGTGGCGCGCGCGAACGAGAACATGGCGGTAAATGCCTTCATCAACGTCTCGGAGTCCTTATCGGACCGTTGCTAGCTTGAGATCAGGCTTCTGAAGAAAATTTGTGAGTAAAGCGAGCCGAGTCGCTGCTAGCCTGCGAGAGCAGACGTAATTTATTTCGGCGGGGAAACTCGAGCCGGAAATTACGTCTGCTCTCGCAGGCTAAGTCGCTGCCTGTGGCGAGAACGAAAGCGATGGAGCCTGAATACATTCCTTTGATGCCGCCGATCCGCCCCTGTTATAAAATGTCAACAAGTCACCTGGACTGTTTGGCGTGCTTCCCAAATTAACTTCTTGAAACTAGAATGCTTAAATAAATTATTTCCCACGGCAAAAATGATCGTTGCATATCAAGAATTACCCATAAAACAAGCTTGACAGTAAAAATTGCTAAAAGTAAGCGAATATAAAAGCGACGAAGACGGCTTCGTCCACGAAATTTACCGTAACACGCGGTAATACGCGTATGCAAATATGTAATTTTAGCCAACGCTCAGCCAAAACTCACTCAGGACATCTGGCACCGAGACGAGAATATAAATAAATGGTTCGCAATGCGAAAATGCGTGGGATCACAGATTTTAGTCCCTCTTTTCGGATCACAGATTTTAGTCCATCTTTTCCTTCGTCCGTCGAGCGACGAGATGAAATTGGCCGCGCGTATTTTCCTCTCGTTTTATTTCGCTTCTCACATGACGGACTAAGAGACGGCATACTGTAAAACATGGACTGGACTGGATTTGTAAAACATGGACTGGATTTGTAAAAGGTGAATTTGTAAAACATGGATTTGTAAAAGGTGGTTTTGTAAAAGGTGGATTTGGAAAACATGGATTTGTAAAAGGAGGATTTGTAAAAGG
Organism: Desmophyllum pertusum; assembly: GCA_029204205.1. Lineage (NCBI taxonomy): Eukaryota > Metazoa > Cnidaria > Anthozoa > Scleractinia > Caryophylliidae > Desmophyllum > Desmophyllum pertusum. The sequence goes on along the minus strand of MU825441.1, from coordinate 270,099 downwards.
TGGATTTGTAAAAAGGTGGATTTGTAAAACATGGATTTGTAAAGGGTGGATTTGTAAAAGGTGGATTTGTAAAACATGGATTTCGTACGCGCGTTTTTTTCGATGAAACCACGGTAAACTATATATCATTGTAAAGGTAATAAAATGTAGAATCCGTTGCCGTTTTAAAATTAGATCGCTTTGGTAAGTGCGCGCGAGCCTTCAAACTCAAAACTGTCGATGTTTGCTTCGCTGAATTACCCGCCTTCGCGTCGCGTTAGCGCGTACAACCAAACCAACTGCACTATATCAATCAGCACTTGATGGACTACGGAAGTGGAAGTATGTCAGGCTTTATAGATTTTCCTATTGGTTTTTGAGAAAAAACAACTTTGAAGTTGGCCAATAGAAAATATTTCGTTTCGCGTCACGCAGAGAGGCGTAAAAGTAAAAATATTTCGAATTCCTTTAAAGCCCAACACGCTTTTTCGCACCGATATCTGACGATAATTTTGGCCAAATTTCGTAAAAATCTGACAAATCTACATACCCTATTAATTCATTTGAAGAGTGGCTACCCGCGCAAAAAAAAACCCCTGAGTTTTCGGGCCGAAAATATTTTATTATTTTTCACACTTCCTCAGTGCGGGTGTGAATGCGGTCATGCCGCCGACCAATGGAAATTAACATATGGCCTCCTAAGAGGCTTGTGACAAAACAGTCTTGAATTCACGGGAAAAGGTATTCGGCGCTCGCTCAGCGAAGTTATATCTGCATTTATTTATAATGGGCAAAGCGAAGTCAGGTGCGCGCAAAGAAGGAAAAACGATCCAACCGGAGAGGAAAGTACAAGTGGAGTGGAGACTCTTGTTGGAGATGATCCATCATCGAATCCATCGATCGACTCTGTCTTGGCTTTCTTAGTCTCGGACTTTCTCTTACTTTTTACCCAGGGTGAATTTTCAAGTTTCCCTCCTCGTTTCATGGCATATTACAGCCGACTTTCTAGACTAAGTGTATTACCTCTCGCATGGATTTGAGATAATGCGAACTCTGCATTCCCGTGTCACACTGCACGGGAGATCACAAAGCGTTGACATCTCAAAACACTTTCGGGGAATTAATAACGTTTTGGTCACGCGAAACACAAATTTTTTTTATAACTCCGCTAGAAAAATACATTTTGAAATAATTTTTGTTTTAGAAGAAAACTAGCACAATGGGCCAACTTATGGTAGGTTTTTGCAATTTTGCAAAATTCGTTTTTTCGTCTCAATTTTTAATACGAGCAATTTGAAAAGGTCATCAGAACGTTGTTAGCCCATTAGCCGCAGGTATGCAGAGTCTTAATACAAACAAAACAATGTCGGCGAATTCGTAATTTGCAATTTTGGACTGATTACAGAAAAGATAAGATATTAAAGATAAGAAAAGCGGCTTTGTCCAGTTATCCAGACGTTTCTTTAGCAGTTTGTTTTGATTATTCAGAGATTCCTCATTATTTCTTCGTTCAAATTGCAACGAAAATTACAATCTAGTGACGTGCACAGAATTGATTTTCACACCAATGGACATCTGTAGAGACTATGTGTGGTCCCTTGGAATAATTGCCGCAAGCGACGACAGCCATGAGTCGTATATCTAGTGATATTGATATTTCTCAACGAAAACTCGCCTTTTAGAGATTCCGCCTTTTAGAGATTCCTCTTTTAGAGATTCCTCCTTTTAGAGATTCCCTATTTTAGAGATTTAAAGAATAAGAATAAAAAAGTGAATTATTTTCTATGAATTATTTTGTATGAAACTCCATCATCATTACTGTCTTATATGCTTTACAAATCCACCTTTTACAAATCCACCTTTTACAAATCCATGTTTTACAAATCCTCCTTTTACAAATCCAGTCCATGTTTTACAAATCCAGTCCAGTCCATGTTTTTACAGTATGCCCTAAGAGACTACTCGTAATCTACATTACACTGACCTCTCTGTCACCTTATCATATAGCGATTGTTTTCTATCTCAAAAATTTGGGGAATTTAATATGATAAGAATTTCTGTCAATTAAAGTGAAGTGTTTGATGCTATTTTCATCAAGTAAATCAAAAGATAATGAAAACTGGCAACATGCGCTCATATTTGCCACAGTTACTAGATGGCATAGTAGTTACCAATTAATCGTATCTATCAGTTTCTTGACAAATATTTAATGAAAATAATTATGGTATCAGTATTTAGATCCAATTTATACGTCGCAGTCCCAAAAAACTCGCCGAAATTGCTTAAATCAGCGTAATGCCCGTACAAATAGCAAAGTAGAACATGTTCTTCCATGGTGTCAAATCAAGTATGATACCAGCAAGATTTTGGCGTGATGTGATGTCATAATTGATTCGTGTTTGTCACTAAAATAAACATGTTTGAATGCTTTATACACCACATAATTTTAATTTTTATAGCACAAATACTTTTCGAGATACAGATCGTGTTACCCAAATTTGTTGTTTTTTTAACTTCATAAAATGTTTGCTTTTTACGATGAAATTCTGGCAAAATCTTTGCCGTTTTAGCATCTTTATATTTTTCTTGATTTTTTCAAAACAAATTTGGAGATTTTCTGACATTTCTGAACAATTTAGAAATCCAAGATTTAGGATCCGAGATGGCGGATTTTTTTAATGTATGACGTCATTATGGTGTGTATGACGTCATAATTGACACGTGACTGCCACTAAAATAAAGGTTTTCGGATGCTTTACACACCATGTAAGTTTCATTTTCATAGCGTCAATACTTTTCGAGATACACAGGGGGGCACTATCTGCCCCCCCCCCCCCCAGGCTCAGAACGAAAAAAAAGCCCAGGCAGAATAGGGTTAACAGACTTGATATGCATACTAATCATTTCAATCAAACCTCTCACGCCCATTAATGGGGCTCTAACGTTCAAGTCTGTGGATGAAACCCTGGTGTGTGTGACCATTCAAATGAAAAACTATTGAGCAGTACTTCATGTGGTACTGTTTATTATGCTGTAGAAGGTGGTTCTAACTTTTCCGTCTGTGAATGAAACCCTACATGTAGTGTGTTTCCATTCAATCGAAAGCCATTGCGCAGTCCTTTCATGTGGTACTGTTTATTATAACATAACTTCAGCGAAGCGCGCACACTGATTGGTTAATTGCGCGACTCCATTTTCCCATGTGTGCTCTCTGACGTCACTGGTTTGTTTCTCGCGCTTGATGCTTCACTACTCGCTCACTGTCAGTTCTCAGCGTAACAACAAATTTGCGTTTTGCATTATGAAATTACCACAAATCATGCAGAATAAAACTGAGAGGCAAAGAGGTTAAAATCTTGTGTCGATATTTGACGTGAGAAGTCCATGAATTGCTTGAATGTCATCGGGCGGGGAAGCAAGTCTCACTGAAATTGAAGTGGAGCCGGTTGTTGTTGATTCTGTGGATTTTTCTGAAAGAAATGATTTCAACTGGAATAAAGGTTAGTTCAGAAACTGCTTCCGAAATTTATTTCAATTGGAGTTTTTGTACTAAAGCTGAATTGTCTCGGCAATAGCTGTTATTACAGTTGAGCCCGCAGTCAAATATTATTTTGTTTTTAAAAAGTATGCAAACGAGTTAGGCTCGATTCCCGCCTCTCTCTCGAGTCCGGTCTTCGTTCTGGCTCATTTTCCCGAACAGAGGCTGGTAATCGAGCCTACAAATGAGGCTAATGGGCCAATACAATGCCAGATTGACCCTTTCGCCTCGTTTGCATGTCAAACCGCTGACATCTGTAATAACTGCTATTCTCGGACTGAATTAAAACTTTGCCGTGCGGATGTTTGTTACACTGTAAAAAAGTGAAAATCAAATTATTTGATGATTTTTCTTCGTTCAGTGAATGTATAAAACAATTAAATGCCGTTGGCCTGTTCAGATAGATGTGTTATAGATATCGACCAAATTATTTGCTAAAACTTGTTTATTTTTCCTTTATTCACGGCAGTCGCACGCACTGCATTTGCCACAAATTCGCCTAAGATTAAAACTGTTTGCAGTGTTATGTTATAAAAGAAATGGTAAACATTACAGCTGTGCAACCATCGAGTTATGGTGGAAACTTGGGAGTTTGCTAAGCACTCAAGAAGCTAGACCAACTCTTACGCTTCTTTCGTGCTTAGCATCCTCCCGCGTGCATCCATAACTCGATGATTGCACGCTGCACGTTTACATGTACCATTTCTTAATTATGCCGTACAAGTGGTTCTAACTTTCAAATCAGTGAATGCTACCCTAATGTGCGACCATTCAAATGAAAGCTATGGAGCAGTACTTTAATGTGGTACTGTTTATTATGCCGTACAAGTGGTTCTAACTTTCAAATTAGTGAATGAAACCCTAGTGTGCGACCATTCAAATTAAAGCTATTCAGCAGTACTTTGGTGTATGAATGAATGAACTTTTTTATAATGTCAATAAACACATAGCAGAATGAAATCTACTAATCGGGGACACTATTTTAGAACTAATTAAAAATTAATTAAGTAATACTATTTACATTTTGTAAGACGTTCTAGTTAAAAATTTACACATAATACTAATGTTACTAATATAAAAAGGAAACCCTATAATTTATGTTGAAATTTACAAGTAATACTGTTAATTATTTTAGACTAATGTAGAGACTGGTGTAGTACGTACAAGGTGGTTCTAACTGTACAGTGGAACCCCGTTATAACGCTCACATATTCCCAGTCCCTTGGCACTTCCTTATATCAGGTTTCCACTGTAGTTGGTGGCGGCCATACAAAACAGCAAAATTAATGAATGATTTTTATCAATTCTCTTGATATTAGGAAACCTTTCTTGAAGATCAGCAGGCCCTGAGATCACTCATGGAACTAGCGAAGGTATAATTATTTTTAATATTAAAATATTAAGCTGAAATAAATGCAACCCTCTTATTCTGGCCACTAACAGGCCACCATAATATGCTCGTGTCTATGGCGTGGCCATATTAAATGGCTCTTAAATACATGTATGAAAATGCCTGACTGAGCATTATTTTCTGTGCACTAAAAGAAAGTGCCAGTAATACGAGTGGTCATACGGTGGTGTTCTACTATACAATAATTGCTTAAATGCTTTAAAGCTTTGAACTGTAAGACACGTTCAAGTTATAAATGGCCTTCCTAGTATGAAAGTTAGTACTAGGTTATAATGCGAATTGTTACACCCACACTCCTTAACTTAAAATATCCATACATGTAAGTGTTGGAATATGTTAAACTTGCTTTGTGGTCTTGAGGCCCCAAAATGTTACATATCAAGCACATGAATTATGAATTCCAAAACTACCTCGTAGAACGCAAATCGCACCCCCCCCCCCCCCTCAAAATTTTTCCCAATGCAGCTCTGTTCACTTTTATTCTTTAGTACGCCGTCCCTGGAATGTGATCTGTTGCTGCACCAACTAAATATTTTATTATAAGTTGATCAATTTCCAACTTAGGGTCATCACTACACTGCGTGACACAGTGTTGATAATAATTATACTCTGTCAAATTAAGTTGTTTATTTATTTATTTACTGTTTGTTTGTTTGTTTGTTTACTTGTTTACTTACTTTTTTCAGGCTAAGGACAGTTCTTTGTTGTATGGAGTATGTCAGACGCTGGTTAACCTGACTAACACGTTTGACAAACCAGAAATACCTGATGAAATGAAACAGCTGGGAGAATTTGCCAAAGTCAAACTGCCAAAATTCGCTGAAAAGGTGACACAGAGATTATTACCTCTATTAAAAGTCATTATTTTTTATTTTTTCTTTTCTTTTCTTTTCTTTTCTTTTCTTTTCTTTTCTTTTCTTTTCTTTTCTTTTCTTTTCTTACCTTATAATGGGAAATTAATGCTCCATGACGGATGAATTTCAAGAATTCCGTAACGTATAGGCAATTCAAAATACATGTAATATCAACAGTTTTTTTCTGCTTGGTATATTTTAGTAAATCCATAAACAAGTTCTACATCTCACACAGAGCGATCTGACTCTGTTCTGTTTTTCTTTATTTTGTTCTTCTTGTCATCACAAAAAGTGTTTTCTTTGTCATTCACGGTGATTACCTTCATCAGAAAAATTATCTTGTCATTCGCGTTAATTTCCAATGTTTTGAACGATTTTGCCTTTCCTTCATTCGCGTTGTTAAACTCATTGATGATCTATCGAGTTAAAAGAAAGAAAATAAAATTATAACAGTGACTGAGGTTTGGATACCCGGTCTTAATTAGAATATATTTTTATGATTTTATTTCTCCGTTTACTCCTTAGTTTATATTTTGATTGAGAAGATATATCAAACACTCGAGACAGTGTTTCATCGGATTTCCAAACACCTCGAATTTCGTCAAAAATACTCCGCTACTCGTTGTATTTTCAACTCTCTTCTCCGTGTTTTGGAAATCGTATGAAACACCACTATGCTTGTTTGGTCGAGATGGCGGGGTATACGAACCTCGTTCTTTTTCTACCTGTTTATAAACACCAATCAAAGATTTATATGGGGTAACTCGTGAATGAATAAATTATTAATATGCATAAATTAATAGCGCGATTAAAGTTTACAGCCCTTCGAGCGAGTGACGTTTGTCCACCAAATGCTATAACCCGTTCATTGCTTTCGCATTCGCTATACTGCCTCAGTTTGCGCTTCATACAACTCCCCTTTCTTAAAATTCGGGATCCGCCCTTGCCGATATGCAGTCTGTAGTTACTTACAGCATTTCTTTTATTTATTGCAGGATGGTGAAGAATATGTCAAAAAGAGGATCAGGAAACTTGTTGAAGTAAGGCCCGAAATAATATTTATACGTCGCATTTCAGTCGCATCGAATGCAATTCAAGCCGCAAAAATCTTGCTGGTAGTACTTGAGGTGACTTGACTTAACTTAATCCTCATTGCCCCTTTGGAAGCACAGGGAGTCCACCATAGCTATCCACCTCACTATTTTCTGGGCCAGAGTTTTCGCTTCCTGCCAGGTGGGTTGACAGCATGGAAGAACATGTTCTACATTGTAATTTGTGTGGGCATTGCGCTGATTTGAAGCGACTTGGGCCATTTTTGGGGGACTTGAATTACATTCGACGCGACTGAAATGCGGCGTATACATTGGACCTAAATATGATATCATAATTTTTTCATTAAATGTTTGACTGGAAATCTAATATATATGATAAATTGATAGGGACTGTGCCATTTAATTGCCCGTTCCGAAGTTCAAAAACGTGACTGGGCCCTAAGAAATGAATCCCATAACGCCTGAAAATGAGTAAGTTTACCAAGTTTGGTTATGTTACATTGTATATTAACCAGGCTGTGAGCTGGCAAAGGTCGCCCAAATTCCATACAAACGTCTGTAATTCGGAGACGGCGTCCCCCAAATCCATACAAAGTCTCTAATTTTTCTGATTTTTGAAAGCCTTCTACAGGTTGAAATCCAACGAAACAACCTCAAACTTGGTAAAACCGACTAATTTTAATGTGCTATTTCTTGTGATGGGCTTCAATTTTTAATTAAATTAAAATTTAAAAACTCGTTCCCAGTCTCCATTTGATCTTCGGAACGGGCAATTAAATATGAGAAACATAACTGAGTGTATAACTGTAAAATTCTATGTCTTGAAAAGAACATGACCCATTCCGACTGTATATCTCTTTTATGAACAGGAAGGTTTGATATCAGCGCTTGTTAACCTGTCAGATACAGAGAGTAACACCAGCAGAGAGATGATATCAAGGTATATCGCATGTCAAGTAGTTACCTATAGTTGTTTCTAATGAAGTGTTGAAGTAAGTGTCAAATATTGATGGGAAATGAACATTGTAAGGTGAAAGACGAATGATATTGATGGTAGAATCTACTCTACTTCTTGTACAATTTTATGGCCGCCATATTGGTGCCCCAGAGAAAGGCACCAACATGGTGGCTGCATACTATTAAAATATATAATTTTCTGAAATTTATTTTCGTAATAACTCGGTTATAAAAACTGCTACAAAGCAAATTTGGAACAATAGTTTATTTCTGCCTGCTCTATAACCTGGTAATTTTCTGATGTTGTTCATGCAAGCAAACAAATTTTGTAACATTTATGAAAACCAGCAATTGTATTGCGTATTGTTTTTTGCTTGCAGAGTTTTCACGGGGATCACAGGTGAGCAAGAACACAGAGGAATTACCGTGCAACAAGGTGGAGTAAAGGTAAAGAAGCTGACAGGTTATGGGAGGAGAAAGGTGCTATGTTCTATTGCTGTGGAGTAGGGTGGACTTGATAAAAAAAAATAGAACAAAAATGGAGTTCGGGGTGGGGTGGGTCTGATAACAAGGTGGAGTAAAGGTAAGGCAGCTGACAGGTTATGGGAGGAGAAAGGTGCTATGTTTTATTGGTGTGGGGTAGGGTGGGGTTGATAAAAAAATAGAACAAAAATAAAGTTGGGGGTGGGGTGGGATGGGTTTGATAACAAGGTGGAGCAAAGGTAAGGTAGCTGACAGGTTATGGGAGGAGAAAGGTGCTATGTTCTATTGGTGTGGGGTAGGGTGGGGTTGATAAAAAAATAGAACAAAAATAAAGTTGGGGGTCGGGTGGGTTTGATAACAAGGTGGAGCAAAGGTAAGGCAGCTGACAGGTTATGGGAGGAGAAAGGTGCTATGTTCTATTGGTGTGGGGTAGGGTGGGGTTGATAAAAAAATAGAACAAAAATAAAGTTGGGGGTCGGGTGGGTTTGATAACAAGGTGGAGCAAAGGTAAGGCAGCTGACAGGTTATGGGAGGAGAAAGGTGCTATGTTCTATTGGTGTGGGGTAGGGTGGGGTTGATAAAAAAATAGAACAAAAATAAAGTTGGGGGTTGGGTGGGTTTGATAACAAGGTGGAGCAAAGGTAAGGCAGCTGACAGGTTATGGGAGGAGAAAGGTGCTATGTTCTATGGTGTGGGGTAGGGTGGGGTTGATAAAAAAATAGAACAAAAATAAAGTTGGGGTCGGGTGGGTTTGATAACAAGGTGGAGCAAAGGTAAGGCAGCTGACAGGTTATGGGAGGAGAAAGGTGCTATGTTCTATTGGTGTGGGGTAGGGTGGGGTTGATAAAAAAATAGAACAAAAATAAAGTTGGGGGTGGGTGGGTTTGATAACAAGGTGGAGCAAAGGTAAGGCAGCTGACAGGTTATGGGAGGAGAAAGGTGCTATGTTCTATTGGTGTGGGGTAGGGTGGGGTTGATAAAAAAATAGAACAAAATAAAGTTGGGGGTCGGGTGGGTTTGATAACAAGGTGGAGCAAAGGTAAGGCAGCTGACAGGTTATGGGAGGAGAAAGGTGCTATGTTCTATTGGTGTGGGGTAGGGTGGGGTTGATAAAAAAATAGAACAAAAATAAAGTTGGGGGTCGGGTGGGTTGATAACAAGGTGGAGCAAAGGTAAGGCAGCTGACAGGTTATGGGAGGAGAAATGGTGCTATGTTCTATTGGTGTGGGGTAGGGTGGGGTTGATAAAAAAATAGAACAAAAATAAAGTTGGGGGTGGGGTGGGTTTGATAACAAGGTGGAGCAAAGGTAAGGCAGCTGACAGGTTATGGGAGGAGAAAGGTGCTATGTTCTATTGGTGTGGGGTAGGGTGGGGTTGATAAAAAAATAGAACAAAAATAAAGTTGGGGGTGGGGTGGATGGGTTTGATAACAAGGTGGAGCAAAGGTAAGGTAGCTGACAGGTTATGGGAGGAGAAAGTCGCTATGTTCTATTGGTGTGGGGTAGGGTGGGGTTGATAAAAAAATAGAACAAAATAAAGTTGGGGGTCGGGTGGGTTTGATAACAAGGTGGAGCAAAGGTAAGGCAGCTGACAGGTTATGGGAGGAGAAAGGTGCTATGTTTCTATTGGTGTGAGGTAGGGTGGGGTTGATAAAAAAAATAGAACAAAAATAAAGTTGGGGGTCGGGTGGGTTTGATAAACAAGGTGGAGCAAAGGTAAGGCAGCTGGACAGGTTATGGGAGGAGAAAGGTGCTATGTCCTATTGGTGTGGGGTAGGGTGGGGTTGATAAAAAAATAGAACAAAAATAAAGTTGGGGGTCGGGTGGGTTTGATAACAAGGTGGAGCAAAGGTAAGGCAGCTGACAGGTTATGGGAGGAGAAAGGTGCTATGTCCTATTGGTTAGTGTGGGGTGGGTGTGATAACAAGGTGGAGTAAAGTTAAGGAAGCTGACAGGTTATGGGTGGGGTTGGTAAAACATCAGAACAAGAAAGAAGTTCAGGGTGAGACGCCCCACTCTGTTAATGGTGGAATTTAACTTACTGGCAATTATTTTTGTGAGAATTGTTTAAGTGAGTATTGTTGTAAAGTGCACATCTTATTTCTCTTCCTGTATCTAAAACGTCCTATTTCTGCTTGTTTCCATGCACTGGGATGTTAATACTTGGTTGTTCACAGGGACTATCATTTGCATGGAACCATTTCGTATCCACAATCGTGCAGTTTGCATGCATATAATGTTTGGTGTTTTGGATGTTTTTAGGCATTGATGTCTCTTGCTGCCCAAAAACACAGAAAAAGGAGCAGACTTTGCGGCCCAATCCGTGGCTAAGATCGCTATCACAATGAACCCTGAAGTCGCATTCCCTGGACAAAGGGTGAGAACCAATACACAGCAGTTAAGATCTTGTCATAATGATATTATAGAGCTAACAATTCTGGTCATGGGACTAGTCTGCGAGCATGCGAGCATGCGCAGGCTCTCTTGTTTGGGATCCGTTTGATGCAGCACAAAGCTGCGTAGCGCGAGTTTCGAGCCGGCGAGCGAAGATTGGCAAGAGGATTTGGCGTAATCACACCTTAGTTTGCCACTCGCGCGAAACCCAAACAAGAGAGGCTGCTCGCAGGCTAGTCATGCGATTCACGGGGTTAACTTGTAATTTTCTTTTTTCTTGACAGTCATTCGGCTTGATTCGTCCCTTACTGATGCTATTGCATCCTTCTAAAACGGTAAGCCTTGGCCTTCATTGATTTACATGAATAGTGCAGTCTTAACAAGTCAGCGCATTTTAATTGCTGTTAAAACACCCTTGATGTATCCTTGAAAAAATCTACATATTCAAGTACTATCTGTGCTAGATAACGAACAAAGAATAAACAAGAACAGATCACCATGCTCGCGAAAGAGACATGATCAGCCGAAGGTACCACATGATTGCTTGCAATATCATCTACGAAAGACGTTTTTAAGGAAGCACTTGAAATGCTGCAATAGATACTGCATAGACCATAAGGAACGATTAAATACAGCAAAGTTCCCTTAAGCGGACACTCTCGGGAAGCAGAAAAAGTGTTCGCAACTGGAGCTGGCCGCTTACAGTTTGTATGTGTAAGAGTTCAAACGGGGTTTTATCAAGACGGCAGTAAATACATGTAGAGCTGGCCGCTTACTAGAGTATCCACTCAGAGAGCTGCGACTGTACTACGTTTTGTCTCTTAAAATGTATTCAAGTTAAATATTTGTTTTAACAAAATTATTTTCTGATTGGTTTGCCTTTGTACTCTTACAGGGTTTACAACAGTTTGAATCTCTAATGGCGCTGACAAACTTGGCCCAAATGAACGACGAAGTCAGGTAAGACCATACAGTGATCAATGCACGCATGTGCGCTGTACCATTTCAACTCGACAGTTTCTAGTTTATTTGGAGACGTCTTTTTGATAACAGGGAGTTTAAGCAACGGCAACGGCAACGAGGACGTCAAACTAAAGATTTAAAGAGCAGTACAATAGCTCTGCACGTGCGTTATAATTTTGGTACATTTCTTAGCCGTCCTCTGCAAAACAACAACGTAAAAATGACCAAATTATGGGTTTTCGGAGAACGTGAACCGCAACAGTCTCTTTGTATTTGTACACTGTCTTTACATATTCAGCTGAGGATAGTTGTGATATCAATAGACAAACTGAATGGAACTAGAGGATCGCAAAACTCTTAAGTAAAATATAAATTCGTTGTCGTGGTTGCTTAAACACCCTAATCGGGCGATTTCCGCTTTTTTAACCAATCACAATCTCGAAGTGTGGGGGTGGATACCTATGACTCCCGGTCAGAATCGAACCCAGGCCACATTGGTGGTAGACGAGCTCTTACCCAACTGTGCCATCCCTGCTCTCGGCTTAATTGAAGACTGTTGCTTTGAATTTTTTACGAACTCTTGTGTGTGTGATTTTAGGCGACATATCGTGAAGGAGAAAGGGTTCCCCTTGATAGAGAGTCTGATGTTTGATGAATATGATATGATCAAAAGAGCAGCCACTGAATGCATGTGTAACATGGTTCTTTGTGAGGAGGTAAGAATGATGTTAATAGAAACGTACTCAAAGGGGGTTTGTTGTAGGTACCGTTTTGGGCAATTCGAACAGAAATACATGTAGTCTCCTTCGCAGCCGTTATTTGGGTCGCCACGCAACGCTTCTAGTGAGGAGAAGCATTGCGTGACGACACAAATAACGGTTGCGAAGGAGACTGGTGAGGAGAAGCGTTGCGTGGCATCACAAATAACGGCTGCAAAGGAGACTAAGAAATATGCAGCTATTGTGACCTTCCCAGGTGTTATTTGGTTCGTGACGCAACGTTTCTCTCGATGAGAAGCGTTGCGTGACTAATCCAATCAGAAGCTAATGCGAGCACTTGCTAACACACGGAAAGTTATCACACCAGCTGGTTACTATAAAATACGTCTTGTTACTTAGCAACCGTTGACTCAGTCAATTCTCGGAGAAAGGATAGACTTGTTTAGCTTGTTTTGTTGTTGTTGTCCAATTGCAGAACGTCAGCTTCTAGAAATTCGCTACGGCGGTTAATTTACCTTTATCAACTCCGAGTTGATAATCAACATAGTGTTTCACTTGCCCGCCGACGCAGCACCACAGTTTCATTAGAAACTAATCGCTTTGTCAATTTCAGATTATGTGAGTCAATGCAAGTCAGTTTGATACACGCATGTTATTATTATTATTGTCAAACCACAGGTATTCAAGATGTACGAGAAAGAAGACGCACCAACAGAGAGAGTGAAGTTAATGACTCTCTTGGCAGGGGAGGAGGATTTTGAGATATCACGGTGAGATATTTACATCTCAAACTCATTAATAATTCATTGTTCTCCCTTTACTCCTTAGTTTTTGTTTTGATTTAGAATATATCAAACACTCGAGACAGTGTGCCATCCGATTTCCAAACACTTAGGCGACGCCATTGAATATTCCGAAGTTTTGGCTGCGTCACGTGACGTGTTAAGACAAATCGCGCAAGAGAAAAAATATTTGATGGATTATTTGTATAGGAAATCGTATGAACGCGAGTGCAATTCGTGATTTATGGGCACGAGTGATGTTTTGAAAGTTGTCAAAATTGCACGAGCCTTTAGGCGAGTGCAATTTGAGAACTTTCAAAACATCACGAGTGACCATAAATCACTAATTGCACGAGCAGTTCATGCGATTTTTTGTTTATAATATTCTCAACAAAATTTTGCTGCGGCCATCACGCTACTCTGCACACGAAACGCTTCACTAGTTTCCAGAGTGCTGACATGTTTTATTTGAACGCGCAGGCAACCAAGCGTGAACCTTTTGAAAGAATTACAGTACTATAGTTTAGAAAATATTTAACCATTAACTTGAAAACGTATTTCAATGCCATTAAGCGGCAAAAAACGTCTCTACTTGTCCAGTACCGTTTATCACAATTCCGTATTGCACTCTATAACCTATTTATGCATTCGTCATTGACCAATCAGAAGCTGCATATTTTTGTTGAGTATATTATAAAGATAGATATCCCAATTACTGAAATTGTATTTTATACTTCAACGATTCTTCAATGTCTTCTTTTCTCTCAGCCTAAATTATGTAAGGAATGCTTCTCTGATATGTTGCCACTTCTGCAGAATACTGAAAAGTTAATTACAGTTGTTAATTTGTTTCTCTTTCAGAGCGGCTTCTGGAGCATTAGCGGTCCTCTCTTCCAGCGAGAAAGTTTGTAAACAGATCATTAAGGTAGAGTTCGGAAATATATCAATTTTTCGTTTTGTTCTTTTAAATTGACTTTTCATTTCTTTAATACTGTAAACATCGGGAATGGAGAAGGGCTTTTTCCCCCAGGCATCTCTGAGGGGAAAGTTTGTGTTTTAGAGAAAGAAGTCTTATCTCCATGAAAGGGTTATTCTGCAGTGGAGACGGTAAAATGAAATGATCAACAAATTCGAAATATTGTGCCAAAGTGTACTGTTTTAATAATAGACAAAAATAACCACGGAAATGTCGCGGCACACTACGAGTATTAGCTACCATTCTCTCGTTTTGAGAGGAGCGAATGAAAAATAACCGAGTGGTGAGTATCGTGGGCTCGATGGGGCAGTACACTCAGTCCGACGTCATAGTAGTTTAAATTGCTAAATGCAAAAGTTCATAGGGCTGCTGTTTGATTCCAAAAGTGTTCTTTCCTCTTTGATATTCACGCTAGTGTGTTGAAACTTTTCGAAAACTTTTTTCATTTTCTAGATATTTTATAGATATTTTCAGGCTTTATAACTTCGATGACCCGCAGTTCAAATGTATGATATTTCATATATCTACTTCATATATCTTCATCTTCTAACGGGTATATTACGAACTCAGAAAGTGACCAGCTCCCAGTTGGCTTGATAGCTCAGTTGGTAGAGCACTACACCGATATCGCAGAGGTCATGGGTTCGAATCCCGTTCAAGCCTGAATTTTGTTCAGGCTTTCTTTTCGCAAACTCATTAAGTTGCGGACATAACTGCGATGGTCTTTCATGCATTAAATCTCTCACCCGAAGTTCAACTGAATATATCATATTTCATGTATCCACTTCAAATATAATAGAGCGGTTTTCATTTGAGTGTCGTAAAACCAAAACCAAAAACCAAAACCATGATTGGTTTTGGTTTAGCATATGATTGGTTGAGTAGGTGGCGCAAGTTTTTTAAACCAATCACAGAACGTAGTAAAGCAAAACCAATTTCAGATTACTTTCGATACTCAATTGAAAATCGCTCTATAATAAAATATAATAGTCTGTAATTTCAACACAATGGTTTCCCATTACTTTCACTGAAACGCAGTTTACGTGATTTTCACTATGCTCACACAATCTCGTGAATTTGACAAGGTGACCATTTAACCCTTTAAATCCCAAGAGTGCTAAGTTCAAACCTGAGGAAAAATTCTTGGAATTTCACTTTCCAAAATTGTCAAAAACAAACATCACCACTTGAAAGTACTGCTCAATAGCTTTTCATTTGAATGGTCACACACTAGGGTTTCATCCACAGACTCAAAAAGTACAACCACATTTTGTGACTCAAGGTTTGACTCTGGGAGTGAAAGGGTTAATACAGGTCAAAACAATAAAAACAGCTCACTTGGACTTGCAGAAGGGTGACCGCGTCCGCTTAGTAGAGGTGACCGCTTAACAGAGGTCAAGTTTACAGTGATTAAGTGAAGACATTTTCAGGACGTTCACTACTGACTGCTTAATACCGGTTTTGACTTGATTTTGATTCGCAGTTGTCATCGTACATGGATGTTCAAAAGCAGCTGTTGGTATCTGATAAAAAGGAGCTTAGACACAGGTAACTTTTGGTGATCTTTCGGTGTTGTTTTATTTTTATTTGGCCTTTCGATATTATTTTGAATTATTTTGGGTAGAGAGATTCTGTTATGAAGAAAAGCTAAACAGAGAAACTGGCTTGCTGCTGCAGGTGTTGATGGCTATTTCGAGTTCTCCAAAAGCACACTCGGACGAATATCCTTTATAATCAATAACTTTAAAGTTGACTTAAAATGTGTTTTTTTCTTTAATGTACAGAGGAGCTCACATTGCTGCCAACATGATAGCCTCCAACAAGGAAATAGCAACAAAGGTAGGGACATTACGAGAAAAATATTGATTAATTAACTGATTGTCTGACTGACTGACGGACTGACTGACTGACTTACTGACTGACTGACGGACCGACTGACTGACTGACTGACGGGCTGACTGACTGACGGACTGACTAACTGACTGACTAACTGACGGATTGTTTGATTGATTGATTGATTGATTGATTGGTTGATTGATTGATTGATTGATTGATTGATTGATTGATTGACTCACTGATTGACTAACTGACTGACTGACCGTTTGTTGATTTTATTATTTGTTTATTAATGCATATGTAGTTGAGTCACTTATGAAATTGATCGATTCATTGATTGATTATTTTTTAATGACCCACCTATTGATGAACAGTGGAATCCTGATTTCTCGAAACCCTCGGTTTCTCAAAAAACCCGATAACTCGAACCAAAAATCGTTTCCCTTGAATTTGTTTCACTGTAATTTTACCCCCGATATTTCGAACTCCCGATTTCTAAAATCAATTTTCGTTTCCCTCGGAGGTTTGAGAAATCGGGATTCCACTGTATGTCCAAATATTGAGCTATCGATGATACATTTTGTTTTCATCTCAGATGATTGAAAGTGAAGTTCTTGAGATCCTGATGGTTTTCTCCAAAGACACCGATCCAGAGACGTCTATGATTCGAGAATGCGCCGAGAGGGCCCTGGAAAGTGCTGTGGAGCTGAAACTTATCAACAAAACGAAGGAAAAGACTCGAGTTGATAACAGCGGAAACAATATTAACTGGAATAGCTAGAAAACGATCAAATTCACAAACTTGCAAAGAAAAAAGGAAATGCTGTTCGAAGAACAACCAAAAGCAACGTCATTGTTTTGCTATGAGCCTACGTTCCTTTTGACCAGTGGTGGAAGCTCTCGCCTTTTACCCGCTGGTCAAGGAGAACGAAGGCTCCAGGTACGGGATTTGAAGCAGATGAAAAAATCGTTTTGACTGTTGCACGACCATAACGAATGAAATTTAGGGCCATGCATGCATTAAGCATTATGCTGAAAATTATGAATACAGTAGAAACATAAATATAAATGCACAAGAACACAAGAGAAACAATACACAAATAAGATACATTGGAGACCCAAATTAAAGACACTACTTATGCATATGTTAAAACGAAATAAATTGGCAAAGAAAACGATTTGAATTTTAACGCGACTAAATACATTGTTAGCAGTGAACCACTTTAGAGAGAGACGCTTATTCTTCATGCCTCAGCTCCAGGTTGGTTTTCTTGGACCCTTTGAGCAATACATAAAAACACGCGAGAGACAGTGTTTAATCCGATTTCCAAACCCCGAGAAGAGAGTTGAACTGAACATACGACGCGTAGCGTAGAGTTTGGAAATCAGATGAAACGCACTCTCGAGTGTGTGATATATCTTCTCAATTTCAACAGTTCCATAGGTTCGAGTTCTGTTGTGTACGCTATATAGGAATGTCCCGCTGGACAGGGTTTGGTTTTTGAGCATTTTTGTCTTCCACAGGGTAACCCATAACGTTCAGAATAGGATAACGTTGATTGTTATGTAAGTCGTGAAATTAAAAAAATAACAAGCTTACACACAAGCCAAGTAAAATGTAATTTTATTCACCTGTTTACAAGCGAGCGCTGTGTTTGAAAATTCTGCTTCGATCGCTTCGAGTAAACTCGCGGTCACTGGACTCTAAGGCCTATAAAGAGTCAACACACGAACCTGCGTGACGAAAAACGTGACTGCCTGATGTAATATTGCATCATGCTAAGGAAGACGGAGAAATTCTCTTGTGGTTAATTTTAGCTAATGTCAATTACATCATGTTCAACGAGGGAAAAAATGTGTTTTCGCTCAACGTGAAAATAAATTGTGAATGACATATATGCTGTGGAATTGTGTTAAGAAAAAACTATTATGTTTTTGGGGACCGGGTTTTATAGTTTAGTTTACTGGTTGAGGTGCATGTATTAAACAGTACAGAAATTCTCTAGTGGCTATTTATTTGCATGTCTCCTGACTGCTAACCTGCGACCAGGCGTTCTTTTCCTTTTCTTTCTTTTCGCGGAGAACGAGAGCGCGGAGAGAGAGAGAGGAAAAGGAACGCCTGATACAATTATTTGCCGATTCGCTTTCCACCCACTTGTCAATGATCTGTCAAGCTGTCAATTTTTCAAAATCTACGTTACAGTTCGTGACATTTGTACACTAGCCGTTCTCTTGAATTCGGTCTTCTGACCGTCCTTGCTTCAAGTGCATTTCTAACGGGCAAGATATGTTGTATTATGAGGAGGATTTTGAAGTAGAATAGAGCCTTCGACTGTGTTTTTACCATCAATTTCATTCCGAAAACAGCACTGACTACGATTGCGTTACACGACACAAATTTGCATAATAACGTCCTAGAGATGTCTAGTCAGTCGTTATGGTCGAATGATTCCATGATTCCGTTTAGAAATTTGAATCAAATAACCATTTTTTAAGCGGAAAGCTTCAGCCGTTTTGAATGTAAGATCTTTATATTGGCCTAGTAATGATTCAGAAGAGTCCTACACTTCACAAAAGGCGGTAGCGGAGTGGGAAAGTAGAAGGCCTTTCTTGTACTTTAATCGTGCGTGCACGCCGGATTGACAAAAGCCATATTAGGTATGCATGATTGACGGAAGTGTATTGCCAACGTCACAGTATTGTTTTTCAACCAATCAGGAAAACATTCAGAATCTGAATGTTTTACATGAGATCCGGCAAGTAATTGTATCGCAGGTTACCTGACTGCTTGAGGTTGCATGTATTAAACAGAACAGAAATTATCTAGTGGCTATTTATTTGCATGTCTCCTGGCTTCGTTTACAATGTAATGGGAAAACCCCTCTTGATCAAAAGGTCAGTCATGCGTTTTTCCTCGTAAATAAATTGACATACTGTAATTGTATGAAGAAAAACTGTTATTTTCCATTGTCTAATTCAATATTTCGAATGTTTCTTTTAAGAGTACTGACACGACACGAAAATCGAAATTTTCTCTAAAAGTAGAAATAAATTCTACAGAAAAACTGTGGTAGAGAAATTCTCCAGTGGCTAATTGCTAACGAGGCAGCTGAGCCAAGAGGCTCAGCTGCCGAGGCGGCCATTCATAAATTTGTATATGGGTGAAAATATCTCGATAGACCGTGAGTTTTGTTTTCCATATTTGGGTGTAAGTAATACCCCATATTTGGGTGTAAGTAATACCCCATATTTGGGAGTAAGTAATACCCCGTTGTTCATAAACAGTGTCGTTTTCGTGCATGATCATGAGGGCCGAGGCTTGTAATTGTACAGGTGAGTATTAAAGGTTAATATTTCTTCATTGAAAGGGCTTTTAGTCACCTTATTTCTCTTTGTAAATTGAATTGTAAGCAACAGGTGATCAAGGAACTGCTTGTTCGCTTCTCAATTACGATCCAGTGTGTTCTTTCGTCGATTGACACGTTCTTAAGACTTAAGATCAAAGAAATGAACAGAATACTTCGCCGTTACAAGCCAAAGCCAAAAATAGTTTAGCAGAGATTCATTTTCAGGGTTCATTCAGTGTTGTTATTATTATTCCTTCATCACCACACACGCTTGTTTTATATGTAAACATTCATTCGTCTTCAGTTCTGTCATACACGAAACTCTTGGAAAGAAAAAGACTTCAGTTATTTATGAAGTGGCAATTCTTGGACTAAAATTGTCTACAGTTAAATTATCAAAATAGCTATGAAAACAAAAGGTAAATCTTAATTTTTTGGAATGAGTCATTACACAATATAAACATCTGACAGTCTGGCCCCGTCACGCAACGCTTCCTTGCTCCGATAATAATTTTAAAATTCTTTCAACTTTCATGCAACTAAAATGACAAAAATTTTGAGCAAACGAAGACACATCTTTGATTTCTAAGCAACTTTAGGATGGGGTATTAATTTTGTTATCTTGTCATCAAATAAACTGGGGCTTTTATGTTGTCTGTAATATTTACAATGTAATGCTGGTCAGATTTAATAATTAAGAACGTATATGTTTCATGATCATATATATTTTAAAGCTTTCTATCAATTATTCGCTCCTCTATGTCGTTGGCACTTTAGTGGTAACTATAACTAGTTGTAGACACTGTCGGATTGCGTCATGTCAACCGTGTGGATTTCGCTTGTTTCTTTGTAAAGAACATGAAAAGAGCACTTACACGATACGAAAATCGAAATTTTCTCTAAAAGTAGGAAGAAATTATCCAGAAAGCTTGTGGAAGAGAAATTCTCTAGTGGCTAATTTTAGACAATGCAATGCAATGTCAACTGGGAAAGTGCAGTGACTACGAAAAAACAAGTAGTCACGCCAGTCTCGCTAAAGTCCGCAGTTTGCGTGAAACCGGAAGCCGATTCCCCGCTGGGATCGAATAACGCGCAAAGGTCACACCGCCAAATTTAGCACATTTTGCAACAACACTGCTGTTCACTGCTGTGGGACATTTGTCTTTGCTTTTTTCAATGCGATTCCTGTAATAAACTCAATACATGTACGCACTTACACGACACTACAGAAAGCCTGTGGAAGAGAAATTCTCTAGTGGCTAATTTTAGACCGTGATGCGATAACATCATGTCAACCGTGTAGAGGTCTGGGGTTAGTGACCGAGGAATAAAACAGTCCATTTCTTGAAGCGGCCGCCATGGGCGTCGACCGCTTAAAAATGCCTTTTGGTATACCCTGTTCCAGACTAAAATGCTCAAAAAACCATACCCTGTCCAGCAGCACGTACCTATATAGCGTATATAAGGGAGTGCCCCCCCCCCCCGGGGAAATCGGCCGCTTGTAATCCCTTCAGGGGTTCTTGTTTATTCGTAGTCACTTGCCCCAGACACACGGTTGTGACTACCACACGGTTGACATGACGCAATCGACATTGGCTAAAATTAGCATCTGGTTTTCACTCCCGGCAACTAGTAATTTCACTACATTATGTGATTGGAACACAGGCTTTCTGGATAATCTCTTGCTATTTTCAGAGGAAATTTTATTCCGATTTTCGTGTCGTTTTAAGAGCTCTTTTTAAAAAGAAACGAAATATTTAACGAGACAGGGGAAGACATCTGCTTTCAGTTTCAATTCTAGGGTTTTTTTTCCCATTACAGATGGTAAAGATGATGTAGTTGACAGTGGCTAAAATTTTTAATAGCCACGAGAGAATTTGTGTTCTGTTTAAACCTAATACACGCACCTCAACCAGTAAACGAACGATAAAAACCTGGTCCCCCAAAAAATAACAGTTTTTCTTCACACAATTCCACAGTATGTCATTCGCAATTCATTTTCGCGTTAAGCGAAAAAACGCATCTCTGCATATGACGCAATTGACATTGGCTAAAATTAGCCACTAGAGAATTCCGGAGCGCAGTATAAACATGACGCAATAGAGAGACACTATTGCTTAAGAGAGGTATCGTAGAAGTAGTTGGTAGTATCCTGTATAGTTTTTGGAAGAAGATTTGATTAGTGGGTGTTGAGGACTTCTATTCTTGGTAAAGGTAGGTGTTCAAATGTTGATTTGCTTTTACTTGACGGCATTTGGTTAGATATTTTCAATTGACCGCTAAATTGTAATATTATATTTTTTTTGACGAACACGCCTCGTTGCGTTGCGATACACCGATTCAGGCTATTACCGGAAGTTGCATGAAAGCGAGGCCTAAGGGCTATTGTAAACAAACATGGCGGAGTAAAAAATACACGAGTCACAAGTGTTGCGCTGCAGCACTATGTAACAATCGTTCTGACAATCGGAACATTTTTACTGCGAAAGATTATAAAACATCTTTAACTGGCAGAAGGCATGATCTTGTAAAGAACGCAGTTCCTTCCGTTTTTGCATGGTCAGTGGATCACGATAAAGAGAGTCCGAAAGAGCTAAAGTACGTGAAGACAATAAGCTTGGAAATAATATTATCAGTTGCGGGCCCATCGGGGGAAGTAACATATGAGGAGACAGTTTACCGTTCATGCCGAATCACTTAACACTGCAGACAACCACCCAGAGAAAGAATCAGAAGACAAACCACAAGAGAAAGACTTAGTTGCCGAGATTTGTGATCTCAGACAAAAAGGTCTTCCTTTCAAAATTTTGCCTGGAAACGATTTAGATCCAATGATGACGACATATTCTTTTACACAGGATTTCCGAATTACCAAGCTTTGATAGCATTTTTGGAACTTTGTCAAACCGTGTTCTGAGTCGCTTCTCAGTTGGAAACCAGGCGCGTTCCAAAGTGAATGGAGACCTCGCAGACACTGCTTTTCCTTATTTACAAGGCCAGAAGAAAGAAAAACAACGAAAGCGAGAAATAGAGCCAATTGATCAGTTGTGGATGTTCCTGACAAGGGTGCGACTTGGATTATTCGAGCGTGACTTGGCGCATAGATTTAATGTATCTGTAAGTACTGTCTCTGATGTTGTTGTCACTTGGGCAAACTACCTTTACATCTTGTTAGGTAGTTTGCCTGTGTGGCCTTCAAAAGAGAAGATAAAGCAGCACTTGCCAGAATCATTTAAGGGAAGATATGAAAATGTACGAGGAATTTTAGATTGTACCGAGCTGAAATGTGAACTGCCCAAAGATTATCAGAAGCATTCAGAAATGTACTCAGATTATAAATCTCATGATACATTTAAGGGGTTGTGGGGGGCTAGGGGGGGCTAGGGGGCTAGTGGCTGGATTACCTTTGTTTAGTCACCTATATCCTGGAAGAATCAGTGACAAAGAAACCGTTGAAAAGAGTAATTTTTTGTCAGCTAATTGAAACAGGGGATCAATACCTTGCAGACAAAGGCTTTGAAATCCATGACATGATTGCCCTCAGAGGAGGGAGCTAATATATTCCTCCAAAGAGATTTTCTGCATCTGACCAGTTTACAGAAAGCCAATGTTTTGAGACCATGAGTATAGCTAATGTGCGAATTCATATCGAAAGAGCAATAAAGCGGATAAAGGCTTGGCATATATTTAATCAAGTTCTGCCTCTTTCTAGCTATGGATCTATAAATCAGATCTGGACTGTGTGCGCATTGTTAGTCAACTTTCAAAATCCAATCATTTCTGTCTAGAGAAACTCACTTTTTTAGTTTGTATAGATATTTACATTCAAAGAACAACTGGAACCAATTTCAAACTGAAAAGCACCTTTCTCCCCACTGAGGTGCAAGACTAAAATCTTATCTTTAGACAGCAGAATACTACAAGTGTCTGAAGAGCCCCTTTTTGGGCCTGCTAGTTTAGGATACCCCTTCAAGTGAATTTTAAAAATAATGTTTTCTGTTCTAGAGTCATTGAGTGTTCTTGCTTTTGATATATTTCTCATGAAAAGCAAGTAAACTTGGTTTAATTTCATATTGCCATCTTGATGATGATGTGACCTTCAGAACCAAAATGGGGTATCTGAAGGTGGGTAAAAATGACAAAGTCAGTCAATGGAAGTGTAGTGATTCCCATCTGCATTTGGCACTGAAACCAGTATTGATGTTTTTCTTTCACTTCATAGCAAGAGTTTGTTTCCATAAATGCAAAACTTGTTTCCTTTTGATGATCTTTGATGGCAACCGTAGGTGAGACATCCTGCTTTGACTCAAGACATTTTATTTCTACATTTCTATGCTCAATGTCACCATTTTGATATTCAATGGTTGCAATTCTATCAGGACTTGCTGCAAGAACTGTATTATCTTTGTCTACAATTAGGCCAACCTCTTGAAGTATGACTTCCTTCACATCTGGTAATGATAAAAGGTATTCTTTGTACAAATTGGCTGCAACTGGCTCATTTTCAATGCCATAAATCATACTCTTACTTTTATAATTAAGTTGTTTTAGCTTGTAAATAGCTCACTTGCTTGTAAGGTCTCCCTTTTGTTGTAATTTTTTTAATTAGATTTTCTGGTGTCTTTGACCTTTGGTTATGAATATGGGAAAATACACCTTTACAGATACTGGCAGTTATCTTGTTCTGCTTTTGTTCAAACCAAACAGGGTTGACTGATTGCCCTCTTGTTGCCATTTCAATGTGCTTTTGCTCATCTGTAAGTGTTTCAATAAATGTTTTTTGATTGTATTGGTGGTTGTTGTTCTTGAGGAAGGGGGGGATCAGCTGTTCTATAAGAAGAAGTTGACTGTAACCCTTCTTGCACTTGGGTGTTGTCCAGGGGAATTGATATTCTCTGCACATGTGCCTCACCAATAGACTGAGCATTAAGGGATACTTGTAGATCAGAAATATCTGGCACATCAGATTCCATTTGCACAAGAGAGGAGGGATCAGGTGTTCCATCATTTAAATTTGACTGTGGCTGTTCTTGCCCTTGGGTATTTGGTGTGGGATGGGTACTACCACAGACAGGGCTCCAATCTACGTTAACAGCAAAAGGGTTGCTATTCAGAGTACAAGATGCTACTAAGTTAGGAGTAGTAAATTCTTGGAGTTGCTTGTGAATTATTGAACCTTTAGCAACTGTTCCAACTATAGTCATTACTGTTGGGATCGACTTTTCGTCTGGTAGCATTGCTGCAAAGGGTATGGTGGGATTTATGCTCTGAAGATCATGCTTCAGCTTTATCATACTATCAACATCAAGCTTCTGACATTTCGGTGGTCTAGAATCATAAAATTGGGATTGTATGCCTCTTCTCTTCCTGCCAGGAAGGTCAGAGGCATGTCTTGGCTTAACCACATTTGTTGCCATCACTGGATGGAACTGCACTTCTCGTCTATGCCCTTTTCCCCCATTGCCTTGGCTTCGACGTGCATGATAGGCTGTTAGGCGTGGAATTTGTTAGCTCAGACTTTCTGTCATGTCCTCGAGTTTCCAAATTACAGCCATTACATGGCAGCAACATCCACTATTGGAGGATGGACACTCCCTATCACACTTTGCTGCCACAATCTTAGGGGTTCCCTTTTGGTTAAGAACCAATTTTACCTTGTACTTAACGTTCCTTTTGTAGGAAGCCCAACAACAAGCGCGCAAATATATCAGAATTTTCTCTGCGCTGTTATATACTTGTAAATCGTGCACAAAGCTCATCATGCGAAGGCCTTTGTCATTCGAGTTTATGACAACGTCTGCATTGGCAAACTTCTTAACTGATTTCCCAGAATTTTTAACTTGTTCAAAGGCGTCCATGGGTACAAATGAAGGTAAAATAGAAAATTATTCCGAAAATAACGTGGACTCGTCCGGCGGGAAGCTATCGAAAGGCGAATTACTGGAACTTGTTTGTTCGAGCGTGTTCTCTACTGTATCATTTGACCGCTTGAGCTTGTCAAGCTTTGCCTTCGTGTAGCTTCTATCAGGATCAGGGTCATAAACCTTGTCCCTGTAGTAAGGGATCGAGTTGAATGCTTTCACCATGCGGAAAAAGAAGTATAAAAGCCGGCTTTAGAGGTTTTATATGGAACGAAACTCGCAACAAAAACCTTCCACACGACAAATGTTACGAAACTTACTTTTTGACGAGATCTTTCTTTAATCCATGTTGGTTTAGTCTTCTACTATGGTTGCCGAAATGTAGCAAAATTCGATAAAAATATATTTCCATTCGATAAAATATATTTCCATTCGATAAAAATATATTTCCATTCGATAAAATATATTTCCATTCGATAAAATATATTTTCATTCGATAAAAATATATTTCCATTCGATAAAATATATTTTCATTCGATAAAATATATTTCCATTCGATAAAATATATTTTCATTCGATAAAATATATTTCCATTCGATAAAAATATATTTTCATTCGATAAAATATATTTTTATTCAATAATTTTGTTTTATTCGATAAAATATATTTTCATTCGATAAAAAAAATTCATTCGATAAAATCACGTGGTAACGTTAGGCCTGGTCGCATAGCTGAAACATGGCGTGGAAATACTTTTTCTCGGTAGCAGTGTTGTTCAATCAGTTGGACCAAGAGAACATGACTTTATCAGTTCTTAGAAGTGTTTCAGACAGTGTCGTAAACTATGCCGGGAGTGTACTGATCAGAGTTGCAATATAGAATTGAAGTTGAAGCCAGAATTGTTTTCTGGCTTAAAAATTGCAATTGCTTAAATTGCATTCACAACTGCGATGATCATATATTCATTTCAATATAAACTTTGTAATCCACTTATATTGGTGGAATAGAATGGCTGAAATTGGAAGGAGAACCACAAGTATGGCCGATATGGGTCCACGTTCTATCGCTGTGAATGGAACAGGAAGGCCACTGTTTGTGTTATGACTGCTGCCCATTGGGGAGCAGTGTGTTTTGCGGGATTGTTTCGGTACATTCCGCCGACCCCTGGAGTCCATGGCCCATGGCCTACTATATGGACTACCTATATGGACTATCAATAACCTGGGCCCAGAGGTTTTCTTTGTTTTCTTTCAGAAATAAGAAATAAAACCTCTGGGACCAGGGTAGAGTATCATTGGACTACCCTACTGCTACCCTATAAAATGAACTATCCTTATAAAAAATTATGATTCTAACTCAAACAAAGTTACAAATGATCAAACAAACCATAACACAAACAAATATAAGAGCGGACATGATTTAATTTACAGTCGAACCTTAGTCTGTTAACGGACACCTCCAGTAAGTGGACACCAATGATTGCTGTCCCGGCGATTTCTCTACTCAGAAACACTACAGTTATTAACTCACGGTAAGTAGAAACCTCCTGTAAGTCAGGAAGCGGATACCTATTTCAAGGTCTGATTAGCCAAAATAACCTCCCTTAAGCGGACAGTTGAAACGATCAAGAGTGAAATACATGATAAATTATTGTTGCCTTTACTGTCGATTTTTTTTTCCAGTATTATTAAAAATAAGGGGTCCCATGAAACAAAAAAAATTACACTATACTGTAGTCGTTCATAATTAATCCATCAATCGGCACATCATATTCTACGGAAGCAGTCACCATTTTTTCCTCAGACCGCTACACGTGAGGGAAATGTATCAAAATATAAATTTGTTTGGAACAATTATTTGAAAAAAGAATAACCTCTTTCTCACTTCCATAGAGTTTATGGGAACTCGTGAAAGTTTGGGAGAATTCAAACTGCTGTGTTTTGTGTTTTGTATGTTCCGTAGTCAGGGCGGAGTGTCCGTAGTGCAGCTGCGTAGGTTTTCGTAGGAAGCTACACTCCCTGCTCAGACGTTCTTTGGACTCATCACGCCTGCAGATTGCGTGACATTCCCAAAGAGCGTATGCGTAGGAGGCTAAAGTAGAGTGGTTCTCCTTCCAATTTCAGCCATCCTATTCCACCAATATAAGTGGATTACAAAGTTTATATTGCAACTCTGATTAGTACACTCCCGGCGTAGTTTACGACACCATCTGAAACACTTCTAAGAACTGATAAAGTCATGTTCTCTTGGTCCAACTGATTGAACAACACTGCTGCTGAGAAAAAGTCTTTCCACGATCAAGAAGTCAGTCTGGGCTACATCCCTCGCCATGTTTCAGCTATGCGACCAGGCCTAATGTTACCACGTGATTTTATCGAATGAATTTTTTTATCGAATGAAAATATATTTTTATCGAATGAAAATATATTTTATCGAATGAAAATATATTTTTATCGAATGAAAAAATATTTTTATCGAATGAAAATATATTTTATCGAATGAAAATATATTTTATCGAATGGAAATATATTTTATCGAATGGAAATATATTTTATCGAATGAAAATATATTTTATCGAATGGAAATATATTTTATCGAATGGAAATATATTTTATCGAATGGAAATATATTTTATCGAATGGAAATATATTTTATCGAATGGAAATATATTTTTATCGAATTTTGCTACATTTCGGCAACCATATTCTACACTTAAGCCAGAATTTTAACTGTGGTATTGTCCATTTGCTTATATCCTCTACATTTTCAACGGATGAACACGGGATATCGTTTGGTGTAAGCTTTATCTCTCGTAATGCTCTTTCGTCCATGTTTTGCTACTGCAAGTTTTGAGATTCGCGCCATTCTTGGCCCTTAGGCCTCGCTTTCATGCAACTTCCGGTAATAGCCTGAATCGGTGTATCACATCGTATCTATCAACAAAAGTTATAATATTACGAGAGGACACATGTAAAAACGTTTGTTGGGTGGCTACGGTAAGGCGCGTCGCACTGTAACTCCTCCATGTAGCCCAACGTGGCACAAGACAACTATTTTTTTGGAAAAAAAGTAAAATACAGATATAAGAACTATACTGGTAATACGTGACTCGCAGGTCCTCGCGAAGCTTTTGTTGCCTAGTAACGGGCACGCCTGCGATTTGATCTGCAAGGTTTCCAAGAATCGCTGCAAGGTTTCTGAGAATCGCCGGAAGAACGCCGTGTTTTTGCTATGCCACCGGATTTTGGTTTCGATTGGAGTTCGCTCGTCTCTCGATATCTGTATTAAATTGTAGCGCTCTTGTACTGTTTTCCCCACTTTTCCGTCTGAATGATCTGAAACCACCTCGCTTTTGTAGGTAAACTCTTCTTCGCAATATCGGATCGGCGAATTATTTTCAGACACAAGTCTTCGCGTCTACAATGAAAACTAAGCCATATGTTGATCGTACTTTGAGAAATTCCTGAGTCGTCTTTCCTTTTCCTGTTGTTGATAATGGATTTAATAAAGCCGGGTTTTTTTTTCACAAATGACCCGTATATAAATTTGTTCGATAAACAAACTTGGAGTAATCAAAGGGGTCATCCCCAGTGTAATAACCACAGCTGACGTCACCAGCCACCAATGCAATAATAATTAGCTAATTGTAAACAATAGAAGTAGAAGCAGTAGAAACGGTAGAAACATTTGGAACAGACTAGAAACAGTAGAAACTAATTGTAAACAATAGAAGTAGAAGCAGTAGAAACGGTAGAAACATTTGGAACAGACTAGAAACAGTAGAAACAGTGGGAACAGTAGAAACAGTGGGAACAGTAGAAATAGTAGAATCAGTAGAAACAGTAGAATCAGTGGAAACAGTAGAAAACAGTAGAATCAGTGGAAACAGTAGAAACAGTAGAATCAGTGGGAACAGTAGAAACAGTAGAAACAGTGGGAACAGTAGAAACAGTAGAAACAGTGGGAACAGTAGAATCAGTGGGAACAGTAGAAACAGTAGAAACAGTGCAGTGGAAACAGTAGAATCAGTGGGAACAGTAGAAACAGTAGAAACAGTGGGAACAGTAGAAACAGTAGAAACAGTGCAGTGGGAACAGTAGAATCAGTGGGAACAGTAGAAACAGTAGAAACAGTGGGAACAGTAGAAACAGTAGAATCAGTAGAAACAGTAGAATCAGTGGGAACAGTAGAAACAGTAGAAACAGTGGGAACAGTAGAAACAGTAGAATCAGTGGGAACAGTAGAAACAGTAGAAACAGTGGGAACAGTAGAAATAGTAGAATCAGTGGGAACAGTAGAAACAGTAGAATCAGTGGGAACAGTAGAAACAGTAGAAACAGTAGAAACAGTGGGAACAGTAGAATCAGTGGGAACAGTAGAAACAGTAGAAACAGTGGGAACAGTAGAAACAGTAGAATCAGTGGGAACAGTAGAAACAGTAGAAACAGTGGGAACAGTAGAAACAGTAGAAACAGTGGGAACAGTAGAATCAGTGGGAACAGTAGAAACAGTAGAAACAGTGCAGTGGAAACAGTAGAATCAGTGGGAACAGTAGAAACAGTAGAAACAGTGGGAACAGTAGAAACAGTAGAAACAGTGCAGTGGGAACAGTAGAATCAGTGGGAACAGTAGAAACAGTAGAAACAGTGGGATCAGTAGAAACAGTAGAATCAGTAGAAACAGTAGAATCAGTGGGAACAGTAGAAACAGTAGAAACAGTGGGAACAGTAGAAACAGTAGAATCAGTGGGAACAGTAGAAACAGTAGAAACAGTGGGAACAGTAGAAACAGTAGAATCAGTAGAAACAGTAGAATCAGTGGGAACAGTAGAAACAGTAGAAACAGTGGGAACAGTAGAAACAGTAGAATCAGTGGGAACAGTAGAAACAGTAGAAACAGTGGGAACAGTAGAAATAGTAGAATCAGTGGGAACAGTAGAAACAGTAGAATCAGTGGGAACAGTAGAAACAGTAGAAACAGTAGAAACAGTGGGAACAGTAGAATCAGTGGGAACAGTAGAAACAGTAGAAACAGTGGGAACAGTAGAAACAGTAGAATCAGTGGGAACAGTAGAAACAGTAGAAACAGTGGGAACAGTAGAAACAGTAGAAACAGTGGGAACAGTAGAAACGGTAGTACCCCCGGGGGCGGGTAGTAGAAACAGTAGAATCAGTGGGAACAGTAGAAACAGTAGAAACAGTGGGAACAGTAGAAACAGTAGAAACAGTGGGAACAGTAGAATCAGTGGGAACAGTAGAAACAGTAGAAACAGTGCAGTGGAAACAGTAGAATCAGTGGGAACAGTAGAAACAGTAGAAACAGTGGGAACAGTAGAAACAGTAGAAACAGTGCAGTGGGAACAGTAGAATCAGTGGGAACAGTAGAAACAGTAGAAACAGTGGGAACAGTAGAAAAAGTAGAATCAGTAGAAACAGTAGAATCAGTGGGAACAGTAGAAACAGTAGAAACAGTGGGAACAGTAGAAACAGTAGAATCAGTAGAAACAGTAGAATCAGTGGGAACAGTAGAAACAGTAGAAACAGTGGGAACAGTAGAAACAGTAGAATCAGTGGGAACAGTAGAAACAGTGGGAACAGTAGAAACAGTAGGAACAGTAGAAACAGTAGAATCAGTGGGAACAGTAGAAACAGTAGAAACAGTGGGAACAGTAGAAACAGTAGAATCAGTAGAAACAGTAGAATCAGTGGGAACAGTAGAAACAGTAGAAACAGTAGAATCAGTGGGAACAGTAGAAACAGTAGAAACAGTGGGAACAGTAGAAACAGTAGAATCAGTAGAAACAGTAGAATCAGTGGGAACAGTAGAAACAGTAGAAACAGTGGGAACAGTAGAAACAGTAGAATCAGTGGGAACAGTAGAAACAGTAGAAACAGTAGAATCAGTGGGAACAGTAGAAACAGTAGAAACAGTAGAATCAGTAGAAACAGTAGAATCAGTGGGAACAGTAGAAACAGTAGAAACAGTAGAATCAGTGGGAACAGTAGAAACAGTAGAAACAGTAGAATCAGTAGAAACAGTAGAATCAGTGGGAACAGTAGAAACAGTAGAAACAGTAGAATCAGTGGGAACAGTAGAAACAGTAGAAACAGTGGGAACAGTAGAAACAGTAGAATCAGTGGGAACAGTAGAAACAGTAGAAACAGTAGAATCAGTGGGAACAGTAGAAACAGTAGAAACAGTAGAATCAGTAGAAACAGTAGAATCAGTGGGAACAGTAGAAACAGTAGAAACAGTAGAATCAGTGGGAACAGTAGAAACAGTAGAAACAGTGGGAACAGTAGAAACAGTAGAATCAGTAGAAACAGTAGAACCAGTGGGAACAGTAGAAACAGTAGAAACAGTGGGAACAGTAGAAACAGTAGAATCAGTGGGAACAGTAGAAACAGTGGGAACAGTAGAAACAGTAGAAACAGTAGGAACAGTAGAAACAGTAGAATCAGTGGGAACAGTAGAAACAGTAGAAACAGTGGGAACAGTAGAAACAGTAGAATCAGTAGAAACAGTAGAATCAGTGGGAACAGTAGAAACAGTAGAAACAGTAGGAACAGTAGAAACAGTAGAATCAGTGGGAACAGTAGAAACAGTAGAAACAGTGGGAACAGTAGAAACAGTGGGAACAGTAGAAACAGTGGGAACAGTAGAAACAGTGGGAACAGTAGAAACAGTGGGAACAGTAGAAACAGTAGAAATAGTAGAATCAGTGGGAACAGTAGAAACAGTAGAAACAGTAGAATCAGTGGGAACAGTAGAAACAGTAGAAACAGTGGGAACAGTAGAAACAGTAGAAACAGTGGGAACAGTAGAAACGGTAGTACCCCCGGGGGCGGGTAGTAGAAACAGTAGAATCAGTGGGAACAGTAGAAACAGTAGAAACAGTGGGAACAGTAGAAACAGTAGAAACAGTGGGAACAGTAGAATCAGTGGGAACAGTAGAACAGTAGAAACAGTGCAGTGGAAACAGTAGAATCAGTGGGAACAGTAGAAACAGTAGAAACAGTGGGAACAGTAGAAACAGTAGAAACAGTGCAGTGGGAACAGTAGAATCAGTGGGAACAGTAGAAACAGTAGAAACAGTGGGAACAGTAGAAACAGTAGAATCAGTAGAAACAGTAGAATCAGTGGGAACAGTAGAAACAGTAGAAACAGTGGGAA
This sequence comes from Desmophyllum pertusum, assembly GCA_029204205.1. Taxonomy (NCBI): domain Eukaryota; kingdom Metazoa; phylum Cnidaria; class Anthozoa; order Scleractinia; family Caryophylliidae; genus Desmophyllum; species Desmophyllum pertusum. The sequence continues at coordinate 237,775 of MU825441.1, read as the reverse complement.
CAGAGAAACAGTAGAATCAGTAGAAACAGTAGAATCAGTGGGAACAGTAGAAACAGTAGAATCAGTGGGAACAGTAGAAACAGTAGAATCAGTGGGAACAGTAGAAACAGTGGGAACAGTAGAAACAGTAGAAACAGTAGAAACAGTGGGAACAGTAGAAACAGTGGGAACAGTAGAAACAGTGGGAACAGTAGAAACAGTGGGAACAGTAGAAACAGTGGGAACAGTAGAAACAGTGGGAACAGTAGAAACAGTAGAATCAGTGGGAACAGTAGAAACAGTAGAATCAGTGGGAACAGTAGAAACAGTGGGAACAGTAGAAACAGTAGAAACAGTAGAAACAGTGGGAACAGTAGAAACAGTGGGAACAGTAGAAACAGTGGGAACAGTAGAAACAGTGGGAACAGTAGAAACAGTGGGAACAGTAGAAACAGTGGGAACAGTAGAAACAGTGGGAACAGTAGAAACAGCAGAATCAGTAGAATCAGTGGGAACAGTAGAAACAGTGGGAACAGTAGAAACAGTGGGAACAGTAGAAACAGTAGAAACAGTAGAAACAGTGGGAACAGTAGAAACAGTGGGAACAGTAGAAACAGTGGGAACAGTAGAAACAGTGGGAACAGTAGAAACAGTGGGAACAGTAGAAACAGTGGGAACAGTAGAAACAGTGGGAACAGTAGAAACAGTGGGAACAGTAGAAACAGTGGGAACAGTAGAAACAGTGGGAACAGTAGAAACAGTGGGAACAGTAGAAACAGTGGGAACAGTAGAAACAGTGGGAACAGTAGAAACAGTGGGAACAGTAGAATCAGTGGGAACAGTAGAAACAGTGGGAACAGTAGAAACAGTAGAAACAGTGGGAACAGTAGAAACAGTGGGAACAGTAGAAACAGTGGGAACAGTAGAATCAGTGGGAACAGTAGAAACAGTGGGAACAGTAGAAACAGTGGGAACAGTAGAAACAGTAGAAACAGTGGGAACAGTAGAAACAGTAGAAACAGTGGGAACAGTAGAAACAGTGGGAACAGTAGAATCAGTGGGAACAGTAGAAACAGTGGGAACAGTAGAAACAGTAGAAACAGTGGGAACAGTAGAAACAGTAGAAACAGTGGGAACAGTAGAAACAGTGGGAACAGTAGAAACAGTGGGAACAGTAGAAACAGTAGAAACAGTGGGAACAGTAGAAACAGTAGAAACAGTGGGAACAGTAGAAACAGTGGGAACAGTAGAAACAGTGGGAACAGTAGAAACAGTAGAAACAGTGGGAACAGTAGAAACAGTGGGAACAGTAGAAACAGTGGGAACAGTAGAAACAGTAGAATCAGTGGGAACAGTAGAAACAGTGGGAACAGTAGAAACAGTAGGAACAGTAGAAACAGTAGAATCAGTGGGAACAGTAGAAACAGTAGAAACAGTGGGAACAGTAGAAACAGTAGAATCAGTAGAAACAGTAGAATCAGTGGGAACAGTAGAAACAGTAGAAACAGTAGAATCAGTGGGAACAGTAGAAACAGTAGAAACAGTGGGAACAGTAGAAACAGTAGAATCAGTAGAAACAGTAGAATCAGTGGGAACAGTAGAAACAGTAGAAACAGTGGGAACAGTAGAAACAGTAGAATCAGTGGGAACAGTAGAAACAGTAGAAACAGTAGAATCAGTGGGAACAGTAGAAACAGTAGAAACAGTAGAATCAGTAGAAACAGTAGAATCAGTGGGAACAGTAGAAACAGTAGAAACAGTAGAATCAGTGGGAACAGTAGAAACAGTAGAAACAGTAGAATCAGTAGAAACAGTAGAATCAGTGGGAACAGTAGAAACAGTAGAAACAGTAGAATCAGTGGGAACAGTAGAAACAGTAGAAACAGTGGGAACAGTAGAAACAGTAGAATCAGTGGGAACAGTAGAAACAGTAGAAACAGTAGAATCAGTGGGAACAGTAGAAACAGTAGAAACAGTAGAATCAGTAGAAACAGTAGAATCAGTGGGAACAGTAGAAACAGTAGAAAACAGTAGAATCAGTGGGAACAGTAGAAACAGTAGAAACAGTGGGAACAGTAGAAACAGTAGAATCAGTAGAAACAGTAGAATCAGTGGGAACAGTAGAAACAGTAGAAACAGTGGGAACAGTAGAAACAGTAGAATCAGTGGGAACAGTAGAAACAGTGGGAACAGTAGAAACAGTAGGAACAGTAGAAACAGTAGAATCAGTGGGAACAGTAGAAACAGTAGAAACAGTGGGAACAGTAGAAACAGTGGGAACAGTAGAAACAGTAGAATCAGTGGGAACAGTAGAAACAGTGGGAACAGTAGAAACAGTAGGAACAGTAGAAACAGTAGAATCAGTGGGAACAGTAGAAACAGTAGAAACAGTGGGAACAGTAGAAACAGTGGGAACAGTAGAAACAGTAGAAACAGTGGGAACAGTAGAAACAGTGGGAACAGTAGAAACAGTGGGAACAGTAGAAACAGTGGGAACAGTAGAAACAGTAGAAATAGTAGAATCAGTGGGAACAGTAGAAACAGTAGAAACAGTAGAATCAGTGGGAACAGTAGAAACAGTAGAAACAGTGGGAACAGTAGAAACAGTAGAAACAGTGGGAACAGTAGAAACGGTAGTACCCCCGGGGGCGGGTAGTAGAAACAGTAGAATCAGTGGGAACAGTAGAAACAGTAGAAACAGTGGGAACAGTAGAAACAGTAGAAACAGTGGGAACAGTAGAATCAGTGGGAACAGTAGAAACAGTAGAAACAGTGCAGTGGAAACAGTAGAATCAGTGGGAACAGTAGAAACAGTAGAAACAGTGGGAACAGTAGAAACAGTAGAAACAGTGCAGTGGGAACAGTAGAATCAGTGGGAACAGTAGAAACAGTAGAAACAGTGGGAACAGTAGAAACAGTAGAATCAGTAGAAACAGTAGAATCAGTGGGAACAGTAGAAACAGTAGAAACAGTGGGAACAGTAGAAACAGTAGAATCAGTAGAAACAGTAGAATAAGTGGGAACAGTAGAAACAGTAGAATCAGTGGGAACAGTAGAAACAGTAGAATCAGTGGGAACAGTAGAAACAGTGGGAACAGTAGAAACAGTAGAAACAGTAGAAACAGTGGGAACAGTAGAAACAGTGGCAACAGTAGAAACAGTAGAAATAGTAGAATCAGTGGGAACAGTAGAAACAGTAGAATCAGTGGGAACAGTAGAAACAGTAGAAACAGTAGAAACAGTGGGAACAGTAGAATCAGTAGAAACAGTAGAAACGGTTGAAACAGTTTAACAGTAGAAACAGTAGAATCAGTGGGAACAGTAGAAACAGTAGAAACAGTGGAAACAGTAGAATCAGTGGGAACAGTAGAAACGGTAGAATCAGTGGGAACAGTAGAAACAGTAGAAACGGTAGAATCAGTGTAACAGTAGAAACAGTAGAAACAGTTTAACAGTAGATACAGTAGAAACGGTAGAATCAGTGTAACAGTAGAAATAGTAGAAACGGTTGAAACAGTGTAACAGTAGAAACAGTAGAATCATTGTAACAGTAGAAACGGCTGATGCAGTAGAAACGGTAGAATCAGTGTAACAGTAGAAATAGTAGAAACGGTAGAAACAGTGTAACTGTTCCCACTGTTTCCACCAGTGGGAACCGTAGAAACGGTAGGAACAGTTATAGAAACAGTGGGAACAGTAGAAACTCCTTTCGATAGAAATGTTTTTCGATTTGATCCGTTTAGTACTTTTCGAGAAATGACTTGTGAGCGTGTGAGATCGAATACAAACTATTGCGTTACGTAGAAAATTCAGACGACCACGAAGTATCAATTGACAAAATTTTAACAGCTCAAACAGCTGGAAACGGCGGGGGGTTTTGAGGGGCGGCATTCAAAATTCTCAGAGATGCGTGCAGGCTTTCGGTCCTATTTTCCCCGCCGTCTGAGTGCGCCCGGAAAGCCTGTTCGCAGGCTAGTAGTTAAGTTGTCACGTTTTCCCATTCAAGACGTATAGTAGCAATAGTCTTGTAGCGCCCTATTAAAGTGCTTTTTGAGAAATATATCAATATAAAAGAGCAATCATCCATTTCATTGATACTCATATGACATTTATTGCGAACCACTGAACTACATATTTCATTTCAAAATATAAAGATGCCCAATGCTAATAACTGTAACTTTTCTATAAAACATCATAATTAACATAACCCTTCATAATGTCCTTCAATCCTTTAAATTGTTCCAACCAAAAATGGATAATGTATTCATGTCCAGTACAACACAAACAATTTAACTGACTTTATATTTAATAACTTGAACATTAATGCTTAAAATCTACTTCAGACTCAATGTCACTGATCCTAAAGTACACGCTTTTCTTATTCAATAATGCCAAACTTCACCTTTGTAGTACTATTACAGTACATTTAAAATTATCTTGACCGCGGTCACAAGAAATACCTTCAACAGTAACAATTTATTTCTCTAGCCATTAAAACTGAAAATTTGGGTACGGTACTCCTTCCGAGTAAAATTCAAACAATTTGATGAACTTCACTATCAAAGTCTGAAACTGATGGGCAAGCGCAACATAAGAAGTTAATCAGACACTTCTCCAAAATGCAAACGTCTGTAAATTTGTCAATTCTCAACTTACGTTTTCTCTGATGAAATAATACCGGACTTAACGATTTTTCGTATGATTACGAAAGTAGGTGTTCTACCTTGTGCTAGTATCGATTTTCCACTCAGTTTAAATTTATTAAGCTATTTGAATTTGCGGCCACCATTTTGGAGAAGGCTTATTATTAGTCTCAGAGATCCGGTTGATACAACCGGCTATATCCTACAGTTGAAATCATTGTATTATCTCGAGTAAGGTACACAAATGGTTCAAGTTGAAGAGAGCCCAAAGAGTTACAAATGGAGTTTGAGCCTTTCTATGTTTGGGGCTGTCGCGCTATTTTATGCAATTCTGATCTATGAAAAGCTAACTTGACTTCAAATCGAACAAACCTTTAAATAATGGAACGGAACTACCGAAAAAAAGAATGAAATACATACTATGAAGTCAAATAGGAGTATGAATTGGTCCAAATTTCACAAAACGATTACCCGGATTCCCCTGGATAAAGAACTGCGCAGATATCGCTTGAATTTGGTGCTTTTTGAAGCAAGGTTGCAAAAAGATCAGCGCTTATCTTACAGTTTGTCTCATGAAACATCTTCTCAAAATCAGACTTCTCCACATTGTATCCTCTCAACTTTTCTTCGTCCACTGTGCTGGGGACAACCTTAGAGAAAATTGTTTTGTTGCCATGAGAATACACGTGCCCCAGCCCTTCTTCTTCCAGCGCTCTCATCTCCCCATGTACAGTGGCTGCCTGGACTTTCAGTTCCGTGTAAAGGATCTTGCTCGGACAAAATGGCGATAAAAACAGGAGGATCTTCTGTCTGATCTTATACGGCTCGACATCCTTATAAATACTCCCTGGAGTCGCTACCTGAAAATAAGTGAAAATGAAGATTTTTGTGAAGTCATTATGGTTCGGACTGAGTTTTATGCATGCGTTTTAAATGGGTGAGATGAATTACATGAAGAGTAGTCTCGAGTGAATACACTGAAATAAAGAAGACTGAACAGACTCTTTCGGCTCTTGCCGCAATGGAATAGAGATATAGTAGCTTAGGTTAGCCAGTCAAATTGTTGACTTTATTTATACGTTAGGATAGCGAACGTACGTATTGACTTTACGCGAGTAATTGGGATGGCATCCGTGATAATATTGTTACGCGGCTTGTAATACGGCCAGATATTTTACGTGTCAGTTTTGCCTAGGTACCAAAAGGTTTGCAAACATCAAAAAAGTCATATTTTCCCCTGTGAAAGTGTCGTTGGTATATGTCCAGTAGTTGTGGATACAATAACCTTGGAAACTTTTGTAACACCACAGTCGCGAAAGACCCAAATAATCACAATCTGAATAGGGCTAATGAATATTATATATAAATTAGATGTAATAAATACCTTTGAGAGTATACTTCTTTGTTCCGCGAAGTACTTAGTCAGAGCAACAGCACCTTTCATTGCTGACAATGGTATAACTAAGGGAGAAGGCGGATCATCATTTGCTGCTGCACTCGACCCTGCTTCATTCCGACCTGCTTCGTTAATTCCCAATGCATTGTGGAATGCATCTTTGAATACATGAAGAATGCAGGACAATCTTATGATGTGTTTTTCATCCTTAGAGTCGATGAATTCCTGGGACTCGCCATTAAAGACAGCATTGGCAGCTGCTACGGTGCTGGAAGTGTGCTCATTAAACAGCTTCTCGGCTTCCGGTGAGAACGTGTACGACACCTTTCCTTGAGCACCTGAGCCATGGTGAATAGCATATATCTGATTATATATATACCGGAGATCTTTCACCGCGCTGTTGCTCAGTTTATCAGCAAATCTCTTTACCTCAGCATGAGAAAGAGTGTGGGCACGAGGAACTGACACAAGAAATCTATCAATCAGCCCGTCTCCTCTATCAACCATCTTTGCGTACACTTCCAAGAATGAATTAGGCTGGCTATATCCAAGGAAGGAAATACCCGTCTTCTCAATGCACTTTCTCTTCTTTTCTTGTCCTGAATTAAAAAACCACGGGCTATTATCATGGAACAAGACAAGCATGGTTGCATCAAGGGTGTCTTTCTTGTTCTCGCTAATGACATCCTTCAGGAATCTTTGGCATTCATCCCTTGCTATTATGCCATGGCCATCACAGGTCTGCATGTGCTTTCTCATTCCACTTGCAGTAAACGACTGAACCAGAAGTTCTGTTTGAACTCTTTTTTCTACAAATGTTATGAGTGGCTCCGTGCAGCCAAGTCTCATACTCTGTGATTTCCCTGCATTTGGCTCCGCCAGGCAAACGAGGAAAATGTTAACGGGCTCTTCGTAGGTTTCAAACACTTTGACGCAAGTGTTTGGTCCGAGAAGCGCAGAAACTGTTGGGAGAATAGCCGCGAACATGATCTCCTTTACTGTATTGTGTGCTCTCGAAAAGGTCTCAAGCCAGTCTAACAGAGGAGCATCAAATAAATCACGCCATGGGAAATCGCATTGTTTTGCCTCTTCCTTGATGGCTGGAACACGTGCTGCCTGAAACCCTCCTTTGCCTTTCGGCATAGCCAACCCCTTTGTGTGGGTACCAGGCGTCCTGTCAAAATAAGTAATAACAAAATAAGAAAAGAGAACATTTTGCAAATCTTTGCCTAATGTATGCTTGATCTATTACTGTTTCTCTTTTCTCATTTCAGTCGTTTAAACATATACATTTAACAGTCGTAATGGCTATTGCTGAGTTTGACTTAAGTGCCTTCTGGGAAATCGTTCGAACGCGCGCTATTTCCAGGGAAATACCAGAAAACTATATATCACTGTATAAATACCTCTTACTAACCGAGTTCGAGGTCCGTACGGTAAGTTACGGACCGAGTTTTTTCCCCTTCGATTTATGGCCCAAGCGCGAAGCGCGCGGACCATAAATCAAAGGGGGAACGGATCCGTAACTTACAGTACGGACCGAGAAGACGAGGCTAGTAAGATATTTTATTATATATCTCGCTCTGGAGAAAGGAAAACATTTCAAGTCAAGCACGAGGAAAGCAGTTTCATTTGACTGACGCGCATCATGGGCAAATGACGAGCGAATTTTATTGGCTTTCGAAAACAGTTTGGCATGTAAACATGATTTGAATCCAAACTCAACCATCCTTGTTCCTGTTTGGTTTATTATCACCTCTTTGGTGTTATTCTACCTTAGTAAACTATTATTTTGAGGCTTTCTTTAGTTTGAAGGTGATTTTGCACTTCGCAAAAATGACTTAAAATATCGTGCCATAGCTCCTTTAAGGTTACTGTCAACCTACAAGGGACGATTTTTTGCAAAACAAATTTTTCATGCCAAATTAAAGACTACTATTCCAGGCGTAGTCAATCGATAGAAATCGATATCGGAAATCAATCGATACACTCGATATCAATCGATATAAATCGCCGATTGCTATCGAACTCACAGAAAATTTATTTTAACGATTGTTATCGATTGGCAAAAATCGATCACAATCGATAATAATCGATAACAATCGATAAACATCGATAATCCAAAGGAGTGTTTGTTTCAAACATATTACTGAAGATGGCGTGGCTATCTAGACATGTATCTAGTAAACACGTCCAGGCAGTGTTCAACGCGTTCACTTGGTTTTCTGGGATTTAAAAGATTTGAACATGTCCATTAAGGTATCAGTATACCCCAAATTTGACCATTTTGCAAGATTTTACTTTTTGTTATCTTCAGATAGATTACATCAAGACCTTTCATTTTCAAAAAGTTTCACGAAAAAAGATTGTTTCTAAAGAAAGTTATGAAGAAAAAACGATTCTCGCCATTAATTATTTCCAATCGAGAGCCGTCAACAGTTTGTCAACAGTTTGTCAACATGTACATATAAAAAGTCGCGTAACATGAGGGCCGACGTGTTTGTAGATTCACCCGAAATTTGAAAGCTGCATCTTGCAATGTCCGTAGAAACATAACAGACTGTGTCCGTGTTTTCAAGTAAGAATATACCGAAATGGGAAATTGTTCGGTTCTGAATTGAGCCGAAGCGCTCGTCTCAACCGGGTCTCAAGTGACGGATCGCATCACTGATTAGGACCGCTCGCGGTTGCATATCCATGTGGGCGAATATCCCACAGAGAGGCTAAATGGAGGGAAAACTGAAGCCATAAACTCTTGTTTTACTTGTAGCACGATCGGTGAGAGGAGAACTTTCTTCTCCTGGCCATAAGAAGCGCGCATTTGAGGTCATTTGTATTCGATACGAACTCTGTTGTTAATTAAAGTAAGGCGAGCCTTCTCTTTATCGATCAACGCATAATTATTTTCACGCGTCTTGTGTATTTAATCTCATCAGACCGGAAGAACGCCCCAAAATATGTTTTCCCTTGTTTCTCGAAAATAAAATTTCAGCGAATGAAGCGCGCGTTTCAAGTTCGTTTGCAACGAATTTTCAACCTTTTTCGCTGAAATTTGGAGAGAATGTTCTCCAATAGTCTGGCAACAAAACTGTGTCGGGGAATTTTATTTTTCTCCCTCGTTCGAAAGTTATGAGTATTTTCGTACAGAGAATACGTGTTTTGTCAACCCTCGAAGTTTAACTGTGTGCTAAAAGCTAACCAGACAAGTAATCAAAATTCCCCGACACAGTTTGTTAGAGAAAGGTGTCAAGAACACGTAGCGATGTTTTTCGCTTTCTTCCGTTCAATTTCGACCGGAAACGAACTCGATTTGTGGACCGATATACTTTTTGAAATTGAGCGCTTTATTCGAAACACGTTAATTTTTTTACTTCAAATGAATACATATTCGTAATCTACAATTCTTAAGCTTTCAGGAAATATATACTTTATTGGGGTTTTTGTTAAACGTCCGACCGTAAAACAGCGCCAACGCAGGATGGTCATTTGGGGTATACTGATACCTTAAGGTAATTCCCTGGTAATAGAACCAAACATAGATTTCCGATGAAACTTGGTACACTTTTGTAACAAGTCAAGGAGATAATAAAAACGTGATAAAAAGAGGGGGTCACCGTGCTCGTTTCCACGCCACAATGCTGACGAGTGCGGTCATTTTGGCCCCTTTTGGCAAAAACCGTGCGCAGCAAATAAGCTCGATGTTTTTCAATGCAGCCGTAATATCGCACAGAGTTTGACTTTATTCCATTGTTTTTTCACCGACGTTCCAGAAAAATGTCTTCGATTTCCTTTGTGTTTACTTTACACTCCAAAGTAGATTCAAATTGGATATGCGCTGTGGGACCGTAGTGGCTCCCTCCGGAGAATTTAGTTAAATTGCCAAAAAACTGATCATAGATTTCTGCCCATCTTTTTCTTGTGTAATGTAGATACTGTTCTTATTAAAATTATGAAATAAAAAATGGGGGTCACCGTGCTTGTTTAGAAGAAAACGACCATTTATTTCCCAGCCAAGCTTTGTCTGAAAGAAATCCTGTAATGTTCTGTATGCGCGCGCGCTCGTACTCGCGCTAAATGACGCGTGGCGCGCGCAAATGACGCAAGAAATTATGCGCAGTAAGGATGCGCAATGCAATACCAAGGAATCACCTTAATTAGAACCCTTGTTTTATGACGGCGAAACACACAGAAAACTGCTTCTTCTTTTGCATGCATTGTTCCTGGTCGATATTTATGGAGCCAAAGTGATTACTGCTACTGGATTATTTTTTGTTTCTTGCTTACTCTGTGATTTATTCTTACGTTTCTTTTTTAATGCGACTAATTGAAATCACAAAAACACTGATTTTGTTGTTTATTCTGCTTCATCTTTATGGCGTTGCTATAACGAGACTAGAGGGTTGCATGCCGCTACTTTGCACACCTCAACTTCTTCTTCCGGTATTATGAACTGCGCTGAAGATCGATAAAAAGACCAAATTGTTCCTGTTATTGTTTTTGTTCCTATAGTATTTTGTTGGTGCTTTGATGATTGAATGACTCAATAAAACCATACAGACAACATTGTGTCAATGATTAACTTGTAAAATGACAAAAATCATTTTCGATAACAATCGATAATAATCGATAACAATCGATATATCAATCGAACTCACAACTTTTTTTCTTTATCGATTTCTATCGATTGATATCGGAAATCGATATCAATCTTCGATTGTTATCGATTGTTATCGATTAATATCGATTATCGGTTTATCGATTGACTACGCCTGGACTATTTTATTTGCATTTTCCAAAAATAATAATTTGAAAATCTTGAAATGCGCGCAAGTCATCGACAAAAACGTGTTTTCAAATACAGTTGAACCCCGATTAAGCGGTCATACATTGGGTGTTTGTCTTCGTCTGAGTGGAGTTTCACAAAATCTATAAGACGGATTTGGAGATATTTTGGGACCTCTAATTTAAGGGTATAATTTATGTGAAAACTAAAGAATGGACTTCCCGTAGCCAAATTTGCTACTTCTGGGATATCTATTTACAAAAAATACCGCTCATTCTATTATCATATGTCCCTTATACTTCATGGAAAAACTAGAAGGAAGTACAGCAACGCGATTTCGCCAAAACTGAAAATATATGAATCAATCGAAAACTACGATCGTGTCAAAACTCGTCGATTTTTTTTGTTAATTTTTTTTCATGACTGCAACTATCAATACACTACACAATCCCAGAATTTCTTGTTCATTGATAGCTTGTAAGGCTGTCTAAAATAAATGCAAAGTCGAGTAAATATTGAAGCTGTGTCATAGTTTGCGATAATGTTGTGCTCTGGGATTCCTATAATAAACAGCTTATCACAACACCACGTGCACCACGCATGCATTGACCGCGCTTGGCTGCCCTCCAGTTTCGTCGCCACTTTCGCCAGCCTTCTTTGTTCCTCCCGTGCATTCCGCTGCGGTTGTTTTCTTTTCCACTGATTCGTTTTTTGTGCTCCAGACTTCGCTTTCTCCAATATACTCCTTTCGCTAAGCATGGAAATGTCATTCCCCGCGAATTTCAATAGACTGCCTTGTCACAAGGCTCTCTGGGGGATTCCTATGTTGTGTTCTATTAGTCGGCGGCATGACCGCATTCACACCCGCTTATTGATTTAAGTGTGAAAACTACGAAAATCTTTTCTGCCCAAAAACTCCGGATTTGTTTTTGTGCGAATTCCCTCTCTTTAAATGAATTAACAGGGTATGTAGATTTGTTGGATTTTAATGAAATTTGGCCAAAATGTTTGTTAGATATATAGTCCAGTTTGTTTGGATATCCGCGGTAACGCGAAGGCTAGTAATTCAGTTAAGCAACACTGTCAGTTTGGCGTTTGAAGGGCTGCGCGCGCCTAATAACAGAACAAAATAAGTTAATAGTAGTGCTTTTATCAAATTCCTCATTTTACTAGCTTTACAGTGATATATAGTTTTCTAGGGTTTCTTCTAAAACAACGCGCGTAAGAAAGATTTTCCGGAAGGCACCCTTGAAGGTTGACAGCAACCGCGGCTGTCATTGTGGTCGTGCCGCCAACCAATAAAACGCAACATAGAACCCCCTAAAGGGTATCGTGATAAAGGCCACCACGAGAGAAGTATTTCAAATAAAAAGAATCGATGACACACTTTTGCTCTTTATTACCCAATGAATGTTTTGGCCAAATTTCTCAGAAATCCGTCAAATCTACATACCCTATTAATTCGCTTAAAGAGGAGGCATTCGCTCAAAAATGAAGTTGGCGTTTTTGGCTTGTAAAGATTCATAAACATCTCACGCCTTCTCTGAGAATTATGACAACACGATGAGCCGCCAGCCGGGCAAGAAATAAGAGAATGCCGAAAATTAAAGCAAGCGCCTGCAACGGATTGCGTCAAGGAGAGCGTTGTTTTGTTTACTGTGAAATAATTAATATTGACAGCATTGCTTTGTTTCAGAAAACCAAAGTTTGTATCAAAACTATTAAAACAGCCATTTCGAACACTTTTGAGGTTCGACAGCGGTAACCTCGATCGAAGCGTTGAGCGGAGTACAAGGCGAGGTAAACGTCCCGGATCTCATCGACCGGAGGAATCGTTTGCTGCGCGTTTATGACACCTTGGTGGTTTAACATCTATTAAAAAATATATTTTTCTAGATAACTTGCGTGCGTTTCAAGATTTAAACAACAACACTTTTCGAAAAAGTAAATGACGGATGTGATCGTCGTACCTTTTAGGGTCAAAATTTTCTGTTTGGTACCGCTTGGGGTTTGAGTCATCGCGGTACCTTTTAGGGTATTGGGCCGAAACATACATGTATGACAGGAATTGGTACCTCTGACCATAGTTAGTAGAGGGGACCTCCTTAGATCTCCTCTACTAACTATGATATAACTATATTTTTAAAACCCGAGAAACGCACGCCAGAACGGGACAAGTACCGTAAATTCAATTTTTTGTTCAATGTTTATAAATCGATGAAAGGTTTTGGTACTAAAAAGAAAAGAAGGACTGCTGAAATCAAGGTTACCTCATTAGGCACAGATTCCAGAAAAGACTCCGCGCACTAAGTGTTTCACTAATTGTAGCTGCTGAAATAATGCACATAATTTGGACAACAACTACCCGATTACATGAAATGGTTACGAACTCAGACCGGTTTCATGTACATAGAAGCAAACATTAGTACGGAAACCGATCTGAAGTCATACCGGCTGAGTTCGTACCGGATTCATGTAATCAGGGCTCCCAGTACAAAGTCGGTTTTTACTTACAATTTCTTCCAATTCAAGCAAATGAGTCCTCGGCGACGGCTTTGACAGTAAAACACGCCAGGCAGAATGTGCTAAGCTGAGAGGAAAGGAGAAACAAAATTGGTAAATTTCAATGTAATTCTTGTCTTGAAACTTTCAATAGACAGCAAAGCAATGTGAATAGGCCACCTACCAAAAAATATTCCAAGAGAAAGTCGTCTTGTACGCAGAATATGAAACGATCCGGCTAGCGTCGCTAGCGGTGAAAAATTGCCACGCGGTTTTTGCAACTGATCAATGATCTGGTTTTTCTCCTAAAATGACAGCGAGTGGTCCCGAAAAATGCCATGAGGTGCCAAAGGCTTTTCTCGTTGAAGCTTGTTGTTTTCGTCAGATGATCTGCTGTCGGTTAATTGTGGTTTCACGAGAAATATTGTGACTAGTTAAGGAAAGAAAAGTCCCGAAATACAGCCAAAACACTTAGTTTTGAGTTTATCTGTTAAATGCAAACTGTTTTTACAAAGCAAAACAAGGGATTATCTCAGTCGCGATTATCACCGGAAATAAATGAGAAGTTATAGTACCCTCGCGAGATGCTGCTAAATGCCGCAGCCAATCGCATTGCTCGTACTGAAAGACGCTTAGACTACGAGTCCCTCTCAAATTATTTCTTTAGAGTTATTACTTGCCAGACGCGCGCCTCGTAGTTCTTCATATAAGCTTTTTTTTTTAAAAAGGTCTGAAAATGGAAGACGCATTCTTTAAAAAAACCCACTTCATTTTCGCATGAAGATAGCGAGAATAGCGACAAGAGAAATCATCACTAGCGTTTCGTCTCCTGTAAATTTTTATGAGTGAATTTGTGCGCTCTTTTTTTCTAGGTGTTTGTTTACAGACCGACTTTTACCACTAAGCGCGGTGTGATTGGCTGTTACATGTAAATACCCGAAATCCTGCGTAATATCACCCTGGTAGTGGCAGTCATGCACTGTTTCTCTCAAAATAAAGATTTTACTTACTTACTTACTTACTTAAACCAAAGAGAACACGTTTTTGAACGGGATATGAAATTTGGGTTGTACTCAGAAACAACGTGTCTTGTCTAAACAGGTTAGTAAAATGACCAGAGTTTAGTCTCAAACAGGCTCCGGGTTCGTAGGGCTCGGCGGCTAAGGCTTCACATTGAAACTCTTCGTAGACTGTTCACAGCCCAGCCTCTCTATTGGTTTCTCGATGCTGACGCTTATATATAGGGCACCTTTAAATTGTACTAGCTACATTGCAGTACCTAAACGCCCCAAAACGCCCTAAACGTGTCATTTGTCGGCTTGGGGGCTAATAGCCCCCCAAAAAACGCCAAGAGAGCTTGCTCGCAGGCTAGGGGGCTAAAAGGGATATTAATTTTCGATTTTCTTCCCCTAAATAGGGTCAGGGTTCAAGACCCTTCGCGGCACACACCTATCCTAAATGTACGGTGCCCCCCCCCCCCCCCCGCCGGGGGGGGGGGGGGGCTGAGAATTGCTGGAAATGACTAATGCATTATTTTTATCACATTTTGTCTGAATTTACTAATAATCTCTGTGTGTAATTAGAATAAACGCAAATGTCAGCTAAATGAAGCTAATGCAGTCAGCTAAATAGACCCCTAGATGGTGATCTGAAATGGGCAAACAAACACGCCCATATCATACAATAACACATATAGTTTTATCTATGTGCAAGAACACCTGATATAGATGGTTTAATTTTCAATAACTTCAACTGCTTAACTGTAACAATAATGTTTGTCCAAACGCGACGCCAAAAGTGCTATTTTTAGTAAGAAAATGGTGCAAAATCAAAATTCAAAACGTTATATATTTTGATTGAATTAAGATATTCCAGTTATCTTTTCTGTTTTGAAGTTCTCGTAGGATGTTCTTTCAGATGCAGTCGTCATACATCCTATAATACTAAACATAAATGTTGGCGCCAACTTCATGACATCATTTTCCCGCCAAAACGTGTACAAAAATATGAAAAACAAAAAGCATTTGATTTTTTTTGTAAATAGGAGATCTGTTATCTTGTAAGATTTGAAGCTAATTGGATTAAAACGTCTCTCATATGCCCACCGTGGAAAACGTAACCTCCATTTCAAGTTTCGATAACACAGATGATGTATGATCATTGAAAGGTTGTGTTATCAGTTTCTTTTGAGGTCTGTACTCTTTCCAACGCAAAGGCTTCCATTCCGCTCTCATAATTCACCGTGATATAAATCGCGCAGATGCTGGGGAGAGGGAAAAACTTTTCTATCTTTTTTGTGGGTTCAGGATCCCCCACGGAGTAGAGAGAAGTCCGTATTTATGGGAGACATTTTGGTCTTCAAACACAGTGACCTCACTCCTCTAATCACTCGCCATTGTTCAGACGGGCTTGCTCTTTCATTAGTTTCTCGAATACCCTTTTGCTTGAAATAAGTGTTGAAAATTTTCGCGCAACTTGTTGTTGTGTTTTTTTTACCCAAACAGTGCTTGATTTTTGTAGATTCTACAAGGTTGACTAGACGGTTGTATTCTTGGTGGAGAATCTCCGGCTCCAGCAGATCTTTGCCCATGAGAGCTAGTATTAACCCCATCAACACAAGCTCCTCGAATAGGGTCCAGTGTACAACTGTTGTTCCGCCTGCCTTCTGTTCGGAAAACGATTTGCCGCTCATTGCTAGTGTTGTGTTCTCATGATGTCTTCGTTTTCGTGACGCAATTTGTGCAGTTGGCTGGCTGATGTTTACTTTTATTCCACGGGGGTTGCAGCAGTTAATGCATTGACAGTAATCGTTGCATCCCAAAACATTCTGATAACACTTACAACCAGTCCTGTATTCATGACATGACACACTTTCTTGTTTCTTTCTATTAGCACCCTGCCCACATCTACAGGAAACATGTGGCAAGCTTTCCGGCCGATTTGATGTCATAGTTTGTTCAGATAGAGGCTGCCACCCCTCCTCCTCCATGCTTAACCGAGGAATGGAAGCAACAGCATCGTAATGGCCTGCACAATTCATGTCGTATACGAGACAAATCGGGTTCTCGCTCAAAACTCTCTCTCTTGGGGATACAGGCAAAACGGGGAAATTTGACATCGATGTAAATACCACTATTGGGATACGCAGTGCGTTCGATACAGCAAGTGGCATTGCGTTCCCCAGTTGTGATGCAAAGTGACCTTCCTGTAAAAACGCTTTGGCCTCTGAGTAATAGTTTTGTCCTGAAGTTAGAAATGGTTCATAGTGATCTTTATTCACAAGCCACTCATCTACAATGACTCGACGCAATGCCGTGGCTATTTCCTTTACATGTAAATTTGAAGTTGTGATAACCCCAATACTTTCGAGGTGTGTCTTTCCTTCCGAAGTTAAAGCTTCATTATTTAGTTGCTGTAGAATCATTGTCGCTAATGCTACAAAAATACAGTTTCCATCTCCAGGGATAGCAATCCTTTGCATGTTGTTTGCAAGCAGGAAACTATCAAGATCAGAGTTAGAGTTATGACTTTCATCATTTCTCGACTCAAACGTGGTAAAGAAGCTAAATACGTTTTTAAGATATATCAGATGATCTTTGCTCCTAGCCAAAGACGCGTGGCCTTTTATATTCTCAAGTTGCTTACTCAAAAGAGCAAAATTAGATGCCAGCTGAATAATGCCGGCAACGCACACATTGCTCAGCGAATCAGAACAATCTTCCTGATTTTCTTCTTCATTTTGGTCATCGGACGAGTGGAAATCGTCACTTGAGGTGTCGGAGCTTTCTTCGAGGAGATAGTTGATACAATTCACAACGTCACCAGCATCAGAAATGTCATCCGAAAAATCACAATCTGCTGCCTGTGTGATTTCTCCTATGCTGAGAGAGGCACCAAAGTTTTCGGCCTCTTCAGGTATAATGGCTGTTTGTTCAAAGTACATTTCTACAGGCCGTATAAAGTTACAGCGTTTTTGCCTGGAGTTCTTTCTCGAAAGCTTTCTTTCATTCCATTTGTAGAAAAACATTCCCAAAAACGCAAGTGCTAATTCTAGACCAATCCTGGTCCGTTTTAGGCCTTTATTCAAGGTTTTATGTAAAGCTTCATTTCCATGTGTCCCTCCTGATGGAGGTATATCAGACAAACAGCCCTTAAGGACATGTTGTTTCAGTTTCTCAATCTCGCGTACTGCGGAAGCCGGGAGAAGTGGAACAGAATCGTGTACTACCGTGCTCCACTGATTCATAAACGATTGAATATTGTTCAAAATAACTTCCGGTGAAGGTGTTGGCATTGTTCTCTCTTTCCCCTTATCAGCAGAATCACGGATGGTCATCTTAAATGAGTCGATCATTTTCCGTCGAAGCTGTTTTAGCGTTTCACTGCATCCTTTCTTTTTGGGAATTTTGCTCACAACCCTTTGAATAGCATGAAATATGTCCAGTTTTATAGCAATATCTGGAAATATGCTTGTCACCTTGTTCCGCCAGTGACAGCAATTGTCCAAAAAAAATAAAGAAGGCCCTTTGCCCTGCAATTCAAGTCTTCTTTTTAACATGTTTAAAAGATCCTCAATTGATGTGAACTTAGTTCCACGACAAAGTTTCCAAGTCAATACAATTCCCTCTTCATTTAACACGATGAAAAGCGTGTCATAAAGCTTTACCCACCTCTTGTTGAACCAAAAGCCGATGTTTGCTGATACTTTAAAAGTGTGGTCACAACTAAGCCACCGGTCCGCTGTCATTTGACACATTCTGTTCTTGTAGAATTTTTCCTTCATGAAATAATTTCTGGCAATACAGGATGCTATAACCTTTTCACCAGGGTTTTGATATCTCTGTTGAAATTCTGGAAATGTGCTAATCGAAGGGTCATGTGAATTTTTCCTAAGTGTGGAGAAATAAACCTCTCTACGTGCAGCATATGCTTCATATATTGTTTGTAACCAGAGAGTCTGAATGTCACTCATTGTCATATCGGCATTTGCATGAGAAATTATAAAATCCGACAATTCTCTTGTTATGCCGCCTCTGTGAAACAATACAAATGGCAAACGGAACAAATGTCTTACTTGAGAAAGAATGGTAGGATCATGGGCAATAGTCTGGTGTCTTCGTTGACACATGTAAACTCTGCTTACGAGGAGTACATTATTATTCAAACCATATAATCGCCGTGGTTGGTCGCATGACGAACGTCCATCTTTCCATCTTGTCGCCCTAACTGGCTCATCGACGGCACCGGTTTCAAACAGTTTGGACATCTCAAGTTTAAGTTTGGACTGTTACTTAATGGGTCCCATAAGATAATATCCTCTACTAGGTACTCTTCAGGAGTACAAATAATTGATCTCCTCTGATCACTTCTGATTATTACGCCATGCTGTAACCACGGTGTATCCGATTTCCCTGCGGAGGCAACAACGCTTTCAAGGACAGTTTGAATAAAACTGCGGCTGGATTCAGAAATTCCCGGATTGTTTTCATTTGAGGATGAACATTTTGAAGTTAAAATGGATGAGAGCAATAAGAGCAATGCAAAATCCGCGATTGCCATAGCACGGCCGGACAGCAGAGTGATACAGGATAATGTTGACAAGAACAATTGCTCATTTGTTACTGTTTCACAATTTCCAGTTATTACTGTATTTAATAATTTACCGATTCATTTCATGTACCCGCCCCCGGGGGTACTACCGTTTCTACTGTTCCCACTGTTTCTACTGTTTCTACTGTTCCCACTGTTTCTACTGTTTCTACTGTTCCCACTGATTCTACTGTTTCTACTGTTCCCACTGTTTCTACTGTTCCCACTGTTTCTACTGTTCCCACTGTTTCTACTGTTTCTACTGTTCCCACTGTTTCTACTGATTCTACTGTTTCTACTGTTCCCACTGTTTCTACTGTTCCCACTGTTTCTACTGTTTCTACTGTTCCCACTGATTCTACTGTTTCTACTGATTCTACTGATTCTACTGTTCCCACTGTTTCTACTGTTTCTACTGTTTCTACTGTTCCCACTGATTCTACTGTTTCTACTGTTCCCACTGATTCTACTATTTCTACTGTTCCCACTGTTTCTACTGTTTCTACTGTTCCCACTGATTCTACTGTTTCTACTGTTCCCACTGTTTCTACTGTTTCTACTGTTCCCACTGATTCTACTGTTTCTACTGATTCTACTGTTTCTACTGTTCCCACTGTTTCTACTGTTCCCACTGTTTCTACTGTTTCTACTGTTCCCACTGTTTCTACTGTTTCTACTGTTTCTACTGTTCCCACTGTTTCTACTGTTTCTACTGTTCCCACTGATTCTACTGTTCCCACTGTTTCTACTGTTTCTACTGTTCCCACTGATTCTACTGTTTCCACTGCACTGTTTCTACTGTTTCTACTGTTCCCACTGATTCTACTGTTCCCACTGTTTCTACTGTTTCTACTGTTCCCAATGTTTCTACTGTTTCTACTGTTCCCACTGTTTCTACTGTTCCCACTGTTTCTACTGTTTCTACTGTTCCCACTGATTCTACTGTTTCTACTGTTCCCACTGATTCTACTATTTCTACTGTTCCCACTGATTCTACTGTTTCTACTGTTCCCACTGTTTCTACTGTTCCCACTGTTTCTACTGTTTCTACTGTTCCCACTGTTTCTACTGTTTCTACTGTTTCTACTGTTCCCACTGTTTCTACTGTTCCCACTGTTTCTACTGTTTCTACTGTTCCCACTGTTCCCACTGTTTCTACTGTTTCTACTGTTCCCACTGTTTCTACTGTTTCTACTGTTTCTACTGTTCCCACTGTTTCTACTGTTCCCACTGTTTCTACTGTTTCTACTGTTTCCACTGTTTCTACTGTTTCTACTGTTTCTACTGTTCCCACTGTTTCTACTGTTTCTACTGTTCCCACTGATTCTACTGTTCCCACTGTTTCTACTGTTTCTACTGTTCCCACTGATTCTACTGTTTCCACTGCACTGTTTCTACTGTTTCTACTGTTCCCACTGATTCTACTGTTCCACTGTTTCTACTGTTTCTACTGTTCCCAATGTTTCTACTGTTTCTACTGTTCCCACTGTTTCTACTGTTCCCACTGTTTCTACTGTTTTCTACTGTTCCCACTGATTCTACTGTTTCTACTGTTCCCACTGATTCTACTATTTCTACTGTTCCCACTGATTCTACTGTTTCTACTGTTCCCACTGTTTCTACTGTTCCCACTGTTTCTACTGTTTCTACTGTTCCCACTGTTTCTACTGTTTCTACTGTTTCTACTGTTCCCACTGTTTCTACTGTTCCCACTGTTTCTACTGTTTCTACTGTTCCCACTGATTCTACTGTTTTCTACTGATTCTACTGTTTCTACTGTTCCCACTGTTTCTACTGTTCCCACTGTTTCTACTGTTTCTACTGTTCCCACTGTTTCTACTGTTTCTACTGTTTCTACTGTTCCCACTGTTTCTACTGTTTCTACTGTTCCCACTGATTCTACTGTTCCCACTGTTTCTACTGTTTCTACTGTTCCCACTGATTCTACTGTTTCCACTGCACTGTTTCTACTGTTTCTACTGTTCCCACTGATTCTACTATTTCTACTGTTCCCACTGATTCTACTGTTTCTACTGTTTCCACTGATTCTACTGTTTCTACTGATTCTACTGTTTCTACTGTTCCCACTGTTTCTACTGTTCCCACTGTTTCTACTGTTTCTAGTCTGTTCCAAATGTTTCTACCGTTTCTACTGCTTCTACTTCTATTGTTTATAATTAGCTAATTATTATTGCATTGGTGGCTGGTGACGTCAGCTGTGGTTATTACACTGGGGATAACCCAGAAAATTCAACCCAACTCCAGGTAAATTACGTACTATTGCTTGTTTCTGTTTGTTTTTATTGCACTCGCCTTACCTTTACCCTTTTAGGATATATCTTTTAAAAACAGGAAAACTCGATATGCAACGTGCATTCACTTTGTTTTACATTTATGAGATGTGTACGTGATGTATTAGATTTTACAGCGCTTAGACTAAGAGTCAGCGACTCGCAAAATATAAGCTTGGTTTATTAAACTTGAATTAAGCCCATGGTGTCTTAATATTTTTCTTTCCTCTTTGTGGAAATGTTCAGACGTCAGTGTAATTTTATATAATGATGACGCTTTGACAATTGACTCCGATACGACATTGACCTTTCGAGACCTTGCCTGCCGTGGAGCAGCGCTAGCGCGCTGGAAATTCATCGATTTTCCGAAATTCATCGATTTTCCGTAGACATCTCGGCCACAGTAAATTGCCTCTAAACATTGGAGTAACTGCTGCAAACAGCGAACTGAAGACTGCTGTATAAAAACATTGCTTGCCTGTGAACAGTGGCCGTTAGCTTCTGGCCTCGCTTTGTTGTCGACAAAAGAAAGCGCGACAAAGATTTGTAATTATAGGAGCCCTCCCTGGGGTTTGAAAATGTCAATTAGACACGTGACCATTCCAGACCAGGGTCTCTCTTCTCTCGCTCCAGGGGGCGGGAAGATGAGAGACCCTGGGAACGAGGTTGGTTTCATCTGTTGATTAACATCGCTCAGTTCGCAGTTGTCGCGTTCATTGTTATGTATGTAGTTGATGGACAAACAGCGACAATCATCTCTACACATACGCGTGACATTGGGTAACTCTGTCCACTGTTGATCGTTCGAACACGTGACCTTCTAGGGAGTGGGCGGGAGCAACGTTCTTGTCTATAAAAAACTTAAACTTTTGACAGATTCCATGAGTGGATGGGAAATGTTGTCCCAGTACGGAAAATAATGGCGCAACGAACCAGCCAAGATTCACCATGTTGTTTTGTGATCACGTCACATGTCGTGCACGACTTCCTGTGGGAATTAAAGGGGAAGTATCACGGGGATGTAGTGTCATTTCAAAAACTTTTTGTATTAACAGCAACCTAAAAATAATGGTCAGTTTTGTTATAAATTACCACCCTAATGAACTAAAACTGTGGATGAGTGTCCCTGGCCATAGATGGACTTGTCAAAATGGATTTAAACTTGTTAGCTTTCATGTTTACTTTCTCATATATTTGAATTGTAACGTTTTTTTTGCCTGTGATCTTATATTCTTTTGTTTCTCAGTTATTCGAATTGTAACGTTTTTTACTTGTAATCTTATTATTATTTTGTCTTTTGGTGTTTAAAATTGTAACGTTTTTTTCTTGGAGTTAGTTCCCTGACGAAATATTGGAAAATATATTCACATTTATCCCAACCGTACAGTCAGCCTTTCTTTATTGTATTGCCAGAATAGAACATGATTTGTTTCCTCTGTCACGAATTCGGTTGATTTCTCCTCTTGGTGTTTTAGAATTATTTTGTAAATAAGTAAAGGTGTTGTGGCACAGTTTTGACCAAAAAAGGTCAAAATCCCCGTGATTACTTCCCCTCTAATTGTGAAATGAAGCATATAATTATGAAGGTCACAGCAGTATTGCAGTTAAACGAGGGGATAGTTCGAATAAGTTATTTTAGCGCTTGTATTCTTGGTTTTCACGTGACGTCTTCAAATTCAAAAATTCAAAACGCGCGAGGCCTACAGAATTTTTATCTTCATTCAAGGAAAGATTACCTAAATATATATCTTTTCACAATTTCTTAGCTCGATCTCATGCTTCCTTTTGAAAATAGAACGGTTTAAATTTCCGAGTTTTCATCGTACGTGACATCAGCTGACAGAGCTATTCTCGTATCTAAAACATGACTCTTCGGGTGATTTTCAGCATTCTAAACAATTTAAGTTTAAGGAGAAATATTTATCTAAATATTCGAAAGTTCACAAGAGAAAACAAACCTCCTTTCTGGCAAAAGTGAACTCCAGATGTTTTTTCCTATTTCCGGCGGCCATGCTCCAACATGGCGTTTCCATACTGAGCTCTATAAAGTTGTGTGGAACATTTTGACAAATAACTCGAGTACGGAATACCGCACAGACCTGAGACTTGGACTGATTCCTTATTTATTCATTATCTATGACATATCCTTGACTCCCGCTTCATTCATTGAACGGTTTCGATTTTTTCTATTTATGGCGTGACAGTGGCGTGACAGTGAAAACCGAGAATATTTTATGTTCCCTATAGAGCATTAATAATAATTGGGATTGAGGTTTTGATTAGCCCGCTTTGCTTTGATTTGAAGCCATGAAGGATGACTATAGTAGTTAATAAATACAGAATAAAGCCTTTCATTTGACGAATATTAATTTTTTGGTGGTGGTTCTCAAAGAATTGGAATTTTGAGGAAAAGAAATGAAAAAACTTGTAGCAATCCAGAAAAAAGTGACAGGTTGTAGATAGAAAATTTTCAATCCACGATGTCACGCAAACCTCGTTCCCAGGGTCTCTCATCTTTTGGATGTCACGCTGAAGGAGGAAATATCAAGTAATTTTTTCGCAGCCTATAAAATCGCATTTAAATCGAAGGGGATCTGAAAATAACAATTTACTAAGGAAGAAAAAACACCAAAGAGATAATAATAAACCAAAACGAAATCAGGATGGCTACGATTGGCGAAGATTGAGACGGATTAAGAACGATAAACGTGTAAACTTTAGGCTCAATTTTCATGCAACATGTGCTTTCCGTACCGTAGTCTTCCTTTACCTTTATTGAATATCAATTCTGAAGACACGATGGAAAGTAATCCCTGAATCCATTGATGTTTTTCACAATGATGTGGCGTAATTAATTCTAAATTATATTTACCATCACCGTTTTGAAATTATTTTACAAGGATAAAAAAGCCTCCTTGTACATGAAAAAATTAAATAAAAAAATAGTGTGTGGACTATATTTTACGTACCTCCTGGCAGGCAACCTGTGTGTAGTTCAGTTCATAATCTAAGTGATCTTTCAAAATGAAAAAGTCAAAACGATCATATAGTTATAAAACACGATGTTTGACGAACTGGTACAAATGAGAGCCTAAATATGAGTTGTTCCCAGGTCTGGCTATGGTCTGTCTTTCTTTCGTATTACACAACTTTCCGCTGAATAAATTGTTTATTATACGACATAATATCTTTCCTAAAATATAGGCTTTCAACAGTGTTTTCCGTAGCGCGCGGTCAGGGGGACTAAGACCCGTGTAATACGGTCTCATATTTGCTCTCGTCTCTGTGCGTATTCGCACTCTAAAATGCTATGTCGTATAATAAACATAGTTATCGACAACTCTCATTCTATTCCGTCGAGAGAGAAGTGCTGATCATGTCAATAATTCCATTACAACAAGAAAATAGCTGTGCAATTACAAACTTCATCTTTATTTCACACAAACATTATTGAATTGAACTCCCAATTCATAATTATTATTATTATTATTATAATTATTACATTTACTCAAAACAGTAAAAACCATGAAAAATTGTTAAAAACGTATAAGAATAATTAATCATTTCTTAGACCATGATGCAAACACAGTGCTAAGAATTACACCCGGTCAATCTCTAAAACGAAATTTACCCACTTAAACCTTTGACAATGTAAACCTTGATATCACTCTTATTTTTCCTTCCCAAGCCTTGAACAGTGTTATATTTGCAGTCCCAATAAATGTCATATTAAATAATCACGACGTGAATTTAATTGATACCAGGTGAGTAAAACATTCCATATATTATTTTATTCAGAGGCTGCCGCTATACAAGGAACGTTGCTGCTGTATGCTATAGCAGAACGTTCCCCCTTCACAAAATGATTGATGGTGCTTGCAAAGTAGCTCGAGCCCGTCCATAATGACGTGAAGATTGTTGATTAGAGTTTATGCCTGGCCATTAACAGCAAGAGGTACACCGCGGCTGGGCTTGTAAGGTCCATCCCGCGGAACCATTTGGATACAATCTGAGGAAAAATAACAAAATCACTTAAAGGAGGCAATGTCACGCTATTTTTGGCTATTTTTCCCTGTATTATTTTTTTACGAGCTCTAAACACAAACACGTGAATGAAATATTAATTCAAAGATGGAATCTCACTTACATAAAAAACACAGATGATTTCTAAAAATTATTTACTCACTCGTTTCATACAATGGACTTAAACTTGAAAAAACGTCGGGCAGTCGTTTTCCAAGTTAACCTATTTGCAATCCGTTTCAATCTTGTCCAATTTTGACCATCTGCACTTCATTGCGGCTTCCTGGTATTTGTTTTAATTATGTTCTTTTATGGTTTGAAACCATTATTTAGGGTGGTTTCAATCTATTTTAAGACTAGTTTGCGAGTAACAGAATTGCCGAAAATAGAGTGACAGCCCCTTTAACTCCAACGCAGCATCATAAGTACCAGAACAGTAATACGTACCTATGACTGGGCAAACAGAGAAACACAATGTACACCCAGTACAGTCTGATGTGACATGTGGCAGATGGGTTTGAGAATCAAACGTGATGGCCTGGTAACCACAGTCATTACAAGTCATGTAGCACTTGCCACAGTTGATACACAAGTCTTCATCAATCACAGCCACTACTTGTTGACTGTTATCCAGGTCACCATAAGTACCAATACGGTTCAACGCCAAGCCAATAACATCCTATAATAAGTAAATACTCCTGTTAAAAGAATGTAATAACGACCTGGATAGCTATATAATAATAATAATAATAAATAAAAACATATTTAAACAGGGTAACTACTTCAGTTATGAATAACTGCTATCAATGTAGGCCCTGCTTACTGCAGTCTGGGAACGAACGAACGAACGAACGAACGAACGAACGAACGAACGAACGAACGAACGAAAGAACGAACGAACGAACGAACGAACGAACGAACGAACGAACGAACGAACGAACGAAACGAACGAACGAACGAACGAACGAACGAACGAACGAACGAACGAACGAACGAACGAACGAACGAACGAACGAACGAACGAACGAACGAACGAACGAACGAACGAACGAACGAACGAACGAACGAACGAACGAACGAACGAACGAACGAACGAACGAACGAACGAACGAACGAACGAACGAACGAACGAACGAACGAACGAACGAACGAACGAACGAACGAACGAACGAACGAACGAACGAACGAACGAACGAACGAACGAACGAACGAACGAACGAACGAACGAACGAACGAACGAACGAACGAACGAACGAAGGAACGAACGAACGAACGAACGAACGAACGAACGACTGTTTCCTTAATGTTCATGATAAAATGTTTACCTTGATTACTGGGGCAGGTTTGTCTGGTTTCAGAGCAGGTCTCACTTTCTCTGGCCCTAATTCTTTACTTAACAAGTCAGCCTTTTCCTTATGCCTTGCCACAATAGCTTCTCGTTCCCTCATGAATGATTCCAAAACTGGGAAGGGACTGTAAAGCACATTTCCATCATCAGTAAGGTGTGCAGCTCAATACAGTAAACACCCGCTTATAAGAACCTAGTGGATTAAGAACCTACAGGCTGAAATTTGGAAATTACACCCCCATTATATAAGAACCCATTCAGCCTGACATTTGAAATATAGGTTCTTATTTGTAAGATCAGTCCAATTAAGTTAATTCAAAAAGCAGGCATTGTATGAGTAAAAATGTACTTTACTACAACTACAACACTTGTCTGATCTATTGAGTTCATCAACTACAATACACTTACTGTAAATAATGGGCTTAAAGTACTATCCTGAACAGTAGCACACAGTTTAAACCCCTGAATAAAATAAGACCCTAATCAAGAACCTAAACAGCCTGATTTCCCACTGAACACCCGATATATAAGAACCTATTCAGGCTGATTTGTAAAAATGTAGGTTCTTATAAGCGGTTGTTTACTGTACTACATGTACGTTAGAAAGCTAGACACTGTTGGGATACATACATTAGTACAGTACTATATATGTCACACCGTTCTTCCGAGATACGAGCTGTCTAAAGGAACCCACGTATAACTTGCAAATCTTTACATATTTATGCTTTTCAGACAGCAGAAACGACAACTATATGAAATTTCCCAAGCCTCTTTATTTCACCACCGTCAATTCGCTTTGGGTCACGTGATAAAGTCCCAGTGACGTCACCCAAAAGGAATTTGGGGTCAAGCCATGGAAAACGTCGTACAGGAACAATGTAAGGAACAGTCATGTAAGTTCGTTTCTCCAAATCAGTCGGGAGAACAAGTACCAGTTGATGGCGAAATCACCGAGACGGGACTGAGCCTGAGGTTTTCGTCCCAGAGTTGCTAAGCAACATGACGTATCCTCATTGCGCTATGCTGGCGTGACACGAGTGCTTGCGCTGTTTTTTGATTGGATGTGCAGTCCACTCTTGTTATAGGCGGACACCCTCGGGACGTAGTTTGAAGTCCGTAATAGCGAGAGTCATTTTCAGTCAAACCTCTATAGCTTTCGCTGAGGGAGTGGTTGGATTTTGTCCGTAATAGTGGCTGTCCGTAATAACGGGGTGTCCGCAATACGAGGGTTGACTGTATAATCAGAAAGTCACTGAGTGCTTCAACGAAGATCTGCCAAAAATGGCACTTGTTCACCCGACTGGAATCAGACAAGCAATCAATTATTCAAATTGACTGCTGTTGGTCCCTTATTTTAAATTTTATCTGGGTTGATTCTACATCTTTGGAAAAGGAAAAGTAATGAGGGTCATTTTAGGATCAGGAAGAGGGGGGGGGGGGGGGGGGGGTATATTTATGAAGCAAAGGGACCCATCATCATTAATTGCTAGATGTCAATGTAAAGGGGAAACTGTTAACTTGATGTACCACACCTTTCCAACAAGTTCAGCTATTTTGGGAACAACTTTGCCTTTCTGGTGCTTTGGTGTTGGTGGACTTTGACCATCCCAAGCTGAAAGTTCATCGATTGTTTGAAGGTAAAGTAAGCACTTTAATCCAGTGGTATAATCATCAATCAGAGTGAAGTCCTGGTTCTGTATAGCACTTGATATCTGACAACGAAATAACAGCAACAACAACAACAAGCTTTATTTGCATGACCATAAATCATTACAGTATTGCAAAAGTGTAGAATAATACAGATAGAAAACGAACTGAAATTAAATGAAAATACACCATCATCAGTAGTCTGATGGTGTATATCAGAAACCAGTCAGAGTTCAAAACATCGAATCGAGAAACTTATGAAAGTATGAAGCGGGTGCTTTTAATAGAGATATTACTGTAAGAGTCACGTTTGTTTTTTTCCCGCACACAGCAAAAATCCCGTTTGTCGTTTCTACGTAAAAGTGAGTAAATTTCGCGTTTATCGTAAACGTTTGAATTATTTTCCTGATGGATTTATTTAATAATTCGAGGAAAAGTAACGAGAATCAATGGCAAGCTGACGTTTGCTGTTTGCCGTTGAACGTGGTGTTTAATCTCTCTATTATTTCAAGGTCCCTGGATTAAAAAACAATTAAAAACAAAACACTTAATTATCATTTCCGTCTTACACCTATTTTTTTGTTTTTGTTTACGTTAGCGCCATTTGTTGCATAGCCTGATGGAAACACGAGAGCCAGTGGCTGGGTTATTACATAAGTACTTTCGTATTCTCGCAATTTTTTTTCGTGTTTGCATCAGGCTACGTAAAGAAGAAGGGGCCAATTTATATCCCAACCAAATGCAATGATATGTCATAACATAACCGTGTTACATAGCCTCATGTAAAACGACTTCACCAATGAGAGCGCGCGTTATATGATCAATATAATATATAATAATATATAAATGCGCTATATAAATACCATTACCATTACAATATTGCATTTTACCTGAACAGCAGACGCTCCACAATGAAGGAACTGTAGTGCTGCTTCGGCGCTGTCCGCTCCACCAGTAGCTAGGATAGGATACCCAGGTAGAGCTCTCCCAATTGCAGACACAGCTCGTAATGCAATTGGGCGAATTGCATTGCCAGACATGCCACCATATGTTGTCCTTTGTTCCTTTCCAATTGCCGGCCATGCAGCACTATTAGGCCGCAGGCCCATCAATCCTGACACTGTGTTGGTCGCAGTGACTCCATCGGCACAACCTAACATTAAACAATCGTCAAAAAATGTCTGCATACAATTGGCATTTCTTCATTCCAAATTTTATTATATCCATGAACGGAATCAAATATATCTTTTCAAATGAACCCCATCTCGGTGTTTAACCCCGCTGGGGATACTCGCATTTTAAAGTCCATGGCAATTGAAGTATTGGAGGGCAGGTGCCGTAAAGGTAACAAGAGAGGAGGGCAGCCACTCCTCAGCAGCAAGAACAAGCAAGCAAGCAGATCATTGCAAAGCAACGCACACATGTTATCGCCCCTGAAACCCCCACATATTGGCGAGACCACTGACCAGCATTGGCCTGATTTTAACTTTGCCAAAATTTCATTTAGCCCCATTAAATATGACGGGGGTGATCGTCGGAAATCATGAAAGGAACCCTAAAAGGTATGACGATCACCTCCGACACCTTATTCACTTTTATTTGGGAGGCATACACCCCTGGGTGTATAACTGTTGACCCACCATTTACAGAGTATTTACCACCCAGTCACTCATTACGTCAAGTTATATTGAAAATAAGGGTTGTCTTAAAATCCAAAATTCTGGACCTTGAAAATGATCCAAATGTGCATACGAAAGGCCGACATAGAAAATAACAAAAAAAAACTTAATGTGCTAAAGAAAAACTTGCAAATCTTACACCTAAATCCTTTACAACAAGTACAAGTACACACGTAAATAAGCATTGCACCTGCAGCCTATTTATTTCCTTATTAACGTGACATATTGTATGTTGTATATTGTATGGCCTTGCTCACCATGAGTCCTCCATAGCTCAGTGGTTAGAGCGTCCAACCGGCACCTGGAAGGTCATGGGTTCGATTCCCGTTGGGGAGCTCAGAATTTTTTTCTGAGTATTTCGACTTGAGAGCGCTTCTTCAATAATTAACATAAATTAGTACATTTTCTTTAAGTGGCATAAATTATTACCTTCAAATACGTGTCATACCTTCCTTAGCAGCTCTTGCAATGTTGACAATGTCTGTCACATTTGGAGTTAACTTGGCAAAAAATGGGATTTTAATGGTACTTCGCACCCAACGGCAAATGTTACGGACCATTTCAGCATCCTGAAAAGAAGGGAATTTCTTAATGTCTGCATTTAGTCATTGACCTGATGCAATTAATGGCAGAAACATGCAGTTCATACAAATAGAAAACAAACACTGTTCTGATAAAAACGCATTTTTCTTATAATTACAATTTATTACTGTGAGAATCAAAAAAGCGTGAACACTTTGATTTAACTTTGACATGATCAAACAACAAGAAGAATAGTCAGGAAACTGAAATTTACACTTTGTTTTTGCAGAAAAGGTTTGCGAAAATAGCAATAAAATAAATACAGGGGGGGAAATAGACCAATTTTTGGCAAAGGAAAATCCAATTGTGGCTATCAAAATGTTCACGCTTTTCTGATTCGCACAGTAATGTATAGTATAAAGACAGAAGACTAACTGTCCAGCTAACCAGCTTACTAAGAACACAAAATAGAGCATGGCATTCATCAATGGATGAGATGGTTAACAAATATCAAGTGTTGCGAAGTGAAAGAAACTATCCACTTGAGGCCAACTGTCTTTGCAGGAAACAATAAAAGGATTCGCTGTTTAAACAATTCAAGATATAATTCCTTTCCTTTCCTTTTCCTTTTCCTCTCGCAAATTCAACCTAACATTCATGTCTTTAAGGGGCTACGTCACGTTATTATTAAGTGTTTTTTTTTTTGCGATGCAAAAATTACCTTCACATCGAAGGAAGGAATAATAGTTAACTAAGGTAGAAAAACACTGAAGAGGTAATAATAAACCAAACAGGAACAAGGATGGTTAAGATTGAGGAAGATTGAGACAGATTACGAAAGACGAACTTGAAAACTGTAGGCTACAAGATCATGTACAACATAAGAGAAGTTACATGTTTACCTGCCCACAAGCTAAGCCCATGCCTCTCTCTCCCATCCCGTGTGGACATGATAAGTTTAACTCCAAAGCATCGGAACCTGCATTCTGAAGGAAACAACAATCCTTGGGTATACTTTTGTATAGATTCTACTGGAGATACAGTTCATCCTGATTGATACTCGTTTTGAGTGAAAAATATAGCAAAGCACAGCAAAGCAAAGCACAGCATCTGTATTTAATTTTTAATGATTTGCTATTGACATCATTTTGTGAACTTTGTCAAGTTCTAATTTCCAGATTCCACTTCTTGTACTTCAGAGGTTCACAGTATTACGTATCAAATTCTAAGCTTCTCTAAACCTTTTCTATGTTGCAGCTTCGAAATTCTCTGATATTTCTGCCCTTTTTTCAAACTATTCAGTAGGTCGAATTCCGCCACTAAATTATCACACAAACGTTCAAGTAATGTTTACGACCATGTACCTGCACGTAAAAGACACGACACGTTTTATTGTATGTTAACGTCTACTCTGCATAAAATATATTTGTAATGCATTGGCTAATAAAAGGGCCAATCATGTTAGAAACATCTTCCAAGTTGCTTTCTTTGACGTTTTGTCGTATTTAGCAAATAAAGTTTCAATTTCAACAAATTTACCTCAGCCATCTTAGCCAGCTCAGTCCAATCCTCCTTAGAATAACCACACATAATGCTGGCAATTACGATCTGGAAAGAGAAGAACAATGCACTGCAGTCAACACTGGAGAATACAATAAACAAAGTCACCAAAGTGACATCAAGACCAAATAGAAGAGTACTGTAAATGTCATATAAAGAGGTTATTCAGCGGAAAGTTGTGTAATACGGCTGGGTATTTTTACGAGTCAGTTGACGAGTAAAAATGCCCAGCCGTATTACACAACTTTCCGCTGAATAAATTGTTTATTATACGACATAATATCTTTCCTAAAATATAAGCTTTCAACAGTGTTTTCCGTTGCGCGCAGTCTGGGGGACTAAGACCTGTGTAATACGGTTTCATATTTGCACTCGTTTTGGTGCGTATTCGCACTCTAAAATGCTATATTGTATAATAATAATAAGGTATACTAAGAACTTGTCGTGGGTTTAAATAAATCAGAGGACCTAGAGCAGGGTCTGTGTTTGTTCAAAATGGAACTTCACAATTTGGCAAATGCCAGGATTCCATATTGAACAAGAAATGATGAAATATTTAACAAAATGCAGTTGTGGTTGTGAACGAAAAGAAATAACAAAGAAGAAAAAGAAGTAATAACAACTTAATGACCTGACTAGTGACACATTGGTTGCAAACATATCTGAAATCTTGGTGGAACTCAAAGAAATTCTCAAAGAAATTCGAAAGCTAGTCGTCTGTTCTCAGTTTAGGCGCAAAATTCGCGAATCACGGCTTCTACATCAATGGGCATGTCTCTGTACGCATGCATCAGGGCAAGTGCTGAGAGTCGCTCTGTTTTCATCGTTGAACGTACTTGTACGTCTTCACTCAACTTTAAAAAAAATTATTATACCGTCCGAACGACTTGTAAGCCCAAGCTTATTTGCTTAAAGGCAGGTACGGGCCTGAAAGGTGTGACACAGAAGCAAGTGAACACACTGATATTGAAGAACCTGCTCAGCCTAATTTCTCAGTAGAAGAACCTTAATAGGCTAACTTGTAAAAATGCTGGTTCTTATACGTGGGTGTTTACTGCAGCTAATACCAACCTTGTCTGGAAAATCTTGCTTGAGCTCAGTTACAGAACGACACCAGTATGCAGCAGTCTTTTCACTGATGAGTTCTATGTTAAGGAAAGCTCCTTGACCTGGGCCAAACATGTGACCAGATGTTGTTCCACGAACTATACGAGGAGACACATTGGTTACAACATCCTACAAAGAGCAAAACAAAAATGTTAATCAAAGGCTTTTTGAGCCCTCTCGTGTAACATAATTTTTATCTCTGTATATATGTTATTTTCTTTTCTAGATCCTAGAATTTCAATGTTGAATGTGACAAAGACTCCCTCCGCTAGGGGAAACAAAGGCCACTATAAAATGACCACACTGGGGCCTGGGCAGGCCTAGTTCACAATCATCCCAAGGCCTTGCGTAACTGTGCAATAGTTACAAGACACACAAAAAAGCAACAATAAAATAAAATAAAATTTCGATGTCTGTCTTTGGATGATTCCAGTTTAATTGCCACTTGTGGTACTGAAAAATGAAGTTATTAATTATGATATGAAATAAAATAACTATTTACGAGGCTCAGATTTTGTCTAAAAATACTTTAAAAAGAACACAAACGTTTTAGACTTAATAAAGTTGAAAATCTTTGGTTTCATTTTAAAACACATTTTAGCCTTGTAAATAGTTATTTCAAAACCTTATCGAATATTATGGACAGAAGAATATGAAATATTTGCCACCATGAATGCAGTGTCACTATCACAAAAGAGAGACCGTTCATACCTTATCAAGAGAAAACGTCTTGGTTACAGCAAATCCCCAGCCAGCTTGAAATCCTCGTCTGATCATAGCAGCACTTGTGGTGGGAGGTGCACTAGCTAATCCAAATGGATTGACAAACTTTAATCCACAGATCTCTACACTCAGATCTACATCATCAACATGAGTGTAGAACTTGGGCAGACTCGGTTCCTTGGCCACAGGCACACCATAAAGTGCCTAAAATAATAATTACACAATGCTATTATTTACAAAATATCTTCACCGGCCAAAATTGGTCCCAGTTTTTGTCACTTGAATATCAAGTTTATATCTCTCATAATTATAAACAAGAAAACTCCATGGAAATAGAGCATGATATACAGGGCGGTGAAAAAACATCATGATTTTACAGGAGCAAGTTCAAATCCTGTTATGTTGGAGCCCTGGATTATTTCAGGTTTTTTGCAATATTATGCAGTTATCAAAACTATAAAATACAAGGTAAACATTGTTATACCATTTTGTGAAACAAACGTTTTCGACCAACTCGGTCATCATCAGGGTTTCAAAAGCAACGCGTTAAAATTGGAAATATATACAAAGTGTATAACAAAAGCTGAACATTAAGTTACAGCCAAGGCCCCTCCATTTTATGACCGATATGTGGATTGTTTACAATTCAATTGTTCATTAACTGCAATGATCATTTATTCACATTACTCTCTATAGATTCAAGACACACTTCACTCATCAAAAACAGGTCTGCAACGTGTACTCGTGGCTACTGCATTTTGTAATCAGAGAATGCGGAATGGGTTAGGGACCCCCGCGATTTCAATCAGTAAGGTGGATTCTCGGAAATGGCGCGAACAACATAGCAGTATTCATCACCCACTGATTGGCACAAACCTGTAAATACTTATGAAGATGCCAAGCAGCTTGCTTTCCATCATTGACACTCTCCACTGTAGTGTTAGCTACTCCAGCAATGTCCCCTCCACAAAACACTCCTGGCTCACTACTGCTCATTGTGGTTTGATCCACTTCAGGAAGGCCCCACTTGTTGAACTTCAAAGGTGCCATGGCCTTGACAACTACAATGGTTAAATTATGAAATATATTGTCAAAAATGCTACCCTCGTAAATACAGTCGAACCTGGTCACCTATGAGAGGTGGTCGCACAGGGACCTCGTGTAAGCGACCACTTTTCCAAAATACCAATTAAACTTTTTCCCATTAAAATCACTTTGCAACCTCTCGTAAGCAACTACCGCTGATACATGTAAGTGACTGCGACCACTTTTAAGATTGATGGTTTGAAATTTTCTTGTTTTTAACCTCTGGTACTACTTGATACATACAGTCAACTCTCGCCTTGTGGACACGCCGTTATTACGGACACCCGCTATTACAGACAAAATCCAGCAAAAGCTACAGAGGTTTGGCTGAAAATGACTCCCGCTATTGCGGACTCTCGCTATTACGGACTCCAAACTACGTCCCAAGCGTGTCCGCTATAACGAGAGGTGACTGTATCTGATCTCACTATGGGTGCAAGATTGGATCACGAGATGCAGGACAACCCAGAAATAATGATAAATTTTGTTCTTACATTATAACTTTTTATTTCCGTCACCATAGATATTTACTACACAACTCAGATTTACACTAAGATGAACGAGTCACTATTGGTTCAGTATGACACTGTTAGCATCGTAACTAAGAGACTGTATGAACTAACATCGCTTCAAACTACCAGATGTGTATTATACAGCATTTGGGGTTTGCGGATGCATTTGTGCACAGAGTAATTAATATATGTACAACTCAAAATTTAGTAGTACTCCTTGTGGTTTGACCTCAATAAGCGGCCACTATAAATAGGCTTGACATTTGCGTGGTTGCTTACAGGACTTGTATGATTGATCACTTTAAGCTTTGGTATTTTTTTTTTTGTTTACTTGGCAAACATGTTTATGATGCATCTTGAGAACCTACAAAAACAGATACAGATATGCCCCCTAAACAAGCATGGAGCTCTACACAAAACTCTACAGCAAAATCATAATCCAAAAGGTGCAACTCCAGTAATTAAAAATATGTACATAGTGGGTACATTTTCCAAATGTCAGGTTCTCTTACCATCACTGTCGGTAAGTGTGGAGCCAAAAGCTGAAATTACAAAGTTTGCCTTTATCTTTAGTGTCTGTTCTTCATCTTCAATCCATGTACCATCATCCAACTGAAATTAACACACCATATTTAGCATACAATTGAACCTATCTACATGTACAACAGCACATCCATTCCAAATGGTTTGTTTCTATATTCGCAATTAATATAAGCACTAACTATTGCTTACAGCATCGATACAGCAAAAATAGTCAGCATGCTGTGGTATCATGCAGTCGTTTCAGTTCTAGATTTGATTAAATCCCCCAAATGGTTGAAACACATTACAACACTACACAAACCTGCTCTGTCTTGTAGAACTCCAATGCACAAATTTTTTCCATCTTTAACATGGACCTAAAGAAAAAAAAACGAATGTCGACTGTTAGCCTGAGACACTGACATGAACAACATCCACTGGTCCTCCAGGTTGGGAGTTGGGCACAAGAGTGATTACAAAGTATATACTGTTCGCCAACTGCTGGTCATCTGTCAACCTATTGCTTAATTAGTGACCAATACAGAAAATTAAAATATTATGCAGTGCTGCTAATTTGTAGTCATACCAAAACTAAAACATTAAAATGTAAAAATACCTTTTTGGTGAAAGGAAAGGCAAGAACTCACACTTCTCTTCAACTGCCAACTGCATCTAAAGTATATTCAATGAGAGAACATTTATTTCAATACACTGTTAGTATTTATTAACTGAATGGAATGCAGTGATGCTGCACACTGATTCCAAATTTCAAAGCAAACCTGTCCAGTCTGATGGTAAATCAAACTTTCCT
This sequence comes from Desmophyllum pertusum, assembly GCA_029204205.1. Classification (NCBI taxonomy): domain Eukaryota; kingdom Metazoa; phylum Cnidaria; class Anthozoa; order Scleractinia; family Caryophylliidae; genus Desmophyllum; species Desmophyllum pertusum. Next base: position 201,052 of record MU825441.1, on the reverse strand, counting down.
TAATGTTCAATGACAAAGACCAACAGAATGCCTAAACACAATATTCAACTTAACACTACAATGGATTTCTATTTTGTGAGAACTGTTTCTATTTTACGTATTAATATTATTGACCCTCAAATTCTCATCAACTATCATAACCTGATTTTGTATTTTTAACCAGGCCACCATACATGTAGGCGAGGCAGCGGTTCTTGCTGCGCAGTCAGTCGACCACTCAAGAAACCTGCAAGAAGGTGAGCTAGGGCAGAGTCTGTTGTTCATGGTTATGTATAATGGCTGCAATGTACACCACTGAGTCATGGTTTACTGAACAAAGAGTGTTATAAGTAAACCTTGCGTTTGGTTCATTCCTTTTACAATATGAAAATACACAAGGCCACAAAGCTGGTTCAAATCCTTCAACTGTAATTTTTCAAACGCCATTATAAAATAATTTAACAAAAAAACTAACCTCTTCTGGAACTGCTCTAATATTAGTGAATCCTTTCCTAAAGATGACAGATACTCTACGAGCTCCACAGCGAAGGGCAGATGTGCAACAATCAAAAGCTGTATCTCCACATCCAAGAACAATGACATTTCCAAACAGTTCTGGTAGCTTTGACTTACAGGAACACATGCCTACAAGATACATCATAACATGTAATATGAGATACATATATAATGTCCCATAATGACTAATTCTTATTCAACAAACTCATAAGCCTCATGTTTTACAGTAAGTCAAAAAGTGACTGGCTTATTAATGTAAGTTTTTATGAAACTAAAACCTTAAGGAAACTATTAATTTTAAAAATTTAAATACTCCTTCGATTATACTGAAAACAAAACACTGCTGTGCATATCATGTTCTAAACTGTGCTGACTTGAACATTATTATATGAACCTAATGCTTCACAGCCATCCATCCATCCATCCATTGTTTTTGATGTTGTACACATTATACATAATTACACGCCAACAAACTGATATGCATCCCAGTTACAGATGTTGTAATGTACTAATAATTGTCTGTGCACTACGGTATTACTGTACATGTACATACATGTACTACATACTACATACAGTAACAATTATAGGAAATAATTATTTTTACTTCATTGGGCATAGAGTCATTTATTTTTTTGTGTATGTACAACTGAATCCTAGAATTTTTATAAACAAAGCAAATTTTTTAATGAAATATCATGGGTAAAGAAAACAATTTTGTAACAAAATATTGGACAATAATTTCTAAACTCTGTTGTTTTGCAAGTTGCAACCACACAAAATCTTGACTTATGTACTGGTATACAGTGGAACCCCGTTAATACGACCACCGTCGGGCCATGAAAATTTGGTCGTATTAACAGGGTGGTCGTAGGGTAGGGTCAAATTATGGACCACTGTTGTGGGGAATGTACGCCTAGAGTAACCATTTGTGCCATTAACTGTTCTTAACCCTTTGCCCTGAAGAATGTGAAACAGCAAGTTTTTGGCTCATGCTATGAGGTTAACTGATCAGTTCATACATGTAAGCCCACACTTACCTGACTTGCTTCCCATGGATACTATTGGTAGAAAGTCTTTGGAAGTGTAGAAACCATTATGAACCTTTAAACCTTCAAACACTGGAGACAGCTTGGGCTGTGGTAGACCTAGTGCAAAATAAAAATATAGTGTTAATTCATCAAAATATACTTCATAAAAATCTTGTATATAAACGATAACAAGACGTAAGACGTAACAATCAGTAACAAGACATTAACAATCAGTAATCAGTAACAAGACATAACAATCAGTAACAAGATGTAACAATCAGTAACAAGATGTAACAATCAGTAACAAGATGTAACAATCAGTAACAAGACATAACAATCAGTAACAAGATGTAACAATCAGTAACAAGATGTAACAATCAGTAACAAGATGTAACAATCAGTAACAAGACGTAACAATCAGTAACAAGACGTAACAATCAGTAACAAGACGTAACAATCAGAAACAAGACGTAACAATCAGTAACAAGACGTAACAATCAGTAACAAGATGTAACAATCAGAAACAAGACGTAACAATCAGTAACAAGACGTAACAATCAGTAACAAGACGCAACAATCCGTACAAGAGGTAACAATCAGTAACAAGAGATAACAATCAGTAACAAGATGTAACAATCAGTAACAAGACGTAACAATCAGTAACAAGACGTAACAATCAGAAACAAGACGTAACAATCAGTAACAAGATGTAACAATCAGTAACAAGACGCAACAATCCGTACAAGACGTAACAATCAGTATCAAGACGTAACAAGACGTAACAATCAGTAACAAGACGTAACAATCAGTAACAAGACGTAACAATCAGTAACAAGACGTAACAATTAGTAACAAGACGTAACAATCAGTAAAAAGACCTAACAAATAAACAATGCAGTAACAAGACGTAACAATCAGTAACAAGATGTAACAATCAGTAACAAGACGTAAACAATCAGTAACAAGACGTAACAATCAGTAACAAGACGTAACAATCAGTAACAAGACGTAACAATCAGTAACAAGATGTAACAATCAGTAACAAGACGTAACAATCAGTAACAAGACGTAACAATCAGAAACAAGACGTAACAATCAGTAACAAGATGTAACAATCAGTAACAAGACGCAACAATCCGTACAAGACGTAACAATCAGTATCAAGACGTAACAAGACGTAACAATCAGTAACAAGACGTAACAATCAGTAACAAGACGTAACAATTAGTAACAAGACGTAACAATCAGTAAAAAGACCTAACAAATAAACAATGCCAGTAACAAGACGTAACAATCAGTATCAAGACGTAACAATCAGTAACAAGACGTAACAAGATGTAACAATTGATCAGTAACAATCCAGTAAACAAGCCACTACAATCGGTATGCAGTATACAACGTGGATGAAGTACATGACAACCAAAGTTGTGTCTAAAACATAGAACTGTTAGTAGAAGTGTACAGCTTATGAAGAAGAGTTAACTTTGACTGTGTGGCATGAATAAACGTAGAAGTGTATAATTTATGCTACTGACAGTGTAATAATAATATTACGTACGCACATGACAGTTGAACTACAATGTAATATGTAGAGCCATAGAAGCGCACGTGCAGTTAACGTTGAAGCTTTAACTTAAGGATATACAATATTGGGACATAAACAAGTTGACAAAGGTAACCATGACAACAACCCTCCGTGGAAAAGTTATGAAGAGTTAGTATAATAAAATGGAAAAAGATTGGCAGTGTTTTCAGAGCTAATAAGATATATCGCCATGCAGTTGAAAGAGCTATATGGAAATTTCAATGTCCAAAAACATGCTGAAGTTGAAAATTAGAACCAGTTTAATGTGTATCGTGAACTGTAGAAACCCTTTAGAGAACAAAGCTTCAGACTAACTTACCAATACCAATAAAAATGCTTTCATATCCTTTTTCTCTGAGAGATTTAATTGAAACTCCATCTTTACCCAAACCTTTACCATGTTCAATCTGTAATGCAACAAAATTAATGCAAGGTCACTTTTCCAAAATAGTTGATTATCATGATATAATTTTATGTACAAAGTCATGTAACTTTAGAACTCATGTTATATAATTTCCACATTTGGATATCAACCAGCAGTCCAGTCCACAGTGGACATGCAGTAGGAAAAAACTCTAGGCATTTTTAATATTATAGTTATCACAAATTGGTCCATCATGGAAAGGAGAAATTTGTTGGTTCCGTGAGTGGTCAGAATTTTGCAATACAGCCTGCTAAGATGCATGGACTGCTCAATAAATTTCGCCAAATAGTCCAGTTTCAAATTCGCCGCTCCTTTTACGAAACCGCTGGATACACGTGAAGCGGGCGCGATTTTTTGCATCAGGACAAGGCTAACCCTGTATTCGCTCACGAGCGCTTGTGTTTACAAGGCCCGTTCGCATCTTTCAATTGCCCAAAAGCGAAACATCCAAGGGAATGGATCAAGAGAAAGGCAGAAAAAGTAAAAGAAAGAAGCCAGGGAAAACAGTGTGCAGCAGCTGAGTACAATAGTTTTGATTGAAGTAGCTCTGGTTTACAGATTTAGCATGTATTTGCTGAAAAATGCAAGTATAATTTATGCTTAACGTTAAGGCGCACCTTTCCCGAGAATGGATGCCTTAATTTATCAATTAAGTTTTAAGAGCCATAATGTATAATAAAAACTTTGTTGATTGAATTAGCTTGCTTGTTGTGTATTGGAGAATAGTTTATTGGTCTTGTTCTTTTTTTTGGGCCTCGCCTTCAGCTAGGTCCATTAAAATTTGCAATAAAAGAACTCAACCAATATTTCCCAATACTGACCTCACGCTAGTTCAATAACATCTATACATGTATAATAAACAAGTATGATAAATTACCTTGACTCCAAGGTCCTTCATAAGTTCCACTTCAAAACTTACTGCATCATAAGGAAGTCTATACTGTGGAATCTCTGAAGAGCTATTAGGAAATAGAAGGCATGTACATACATGTATACAAGGAATGTTGATATACCACAATTAAACTGTTTACAATAAGATTTTTATTTATGCTGTACAATATTTGGTGATCTTTTCTGCAATTGCCTCTATACATGTGGCCTAGCCGTGGCCCAATATATTCTTGACATCAAGCACTGTGGCAAGTCATGCTACTTAACCCTTAACATACCAAAATTTGCACTGAAAAACGCATTTTTGGGTAACGGAACCCGTTTTCTTGGTTCTGTCACCGACATTTGGCTAACCGTTGCTAAAAATGCCGTTTGGAGAACTAGGGGAAGATTTTAAAAAGGTTTTAGGGCAAAAGCGTTCAATTGTATTGTTGGCCAAAGTGCATAGCCAAAAAAAAGTTTTTTCTCCTGATTTTTTCCTTCTCTCTTTTCCTTTCCTTTTATTCTCCCTTTCTTTTCTTGCTATCTTCGGCGCTTGATACACTTCCTATCAGCTGGAAAAGTTTTGACCTAACCTTTTTAAGGGAGCTGAAAAATGACCCTGGAAGTATGTTGGGTGCGAGAGCCAAATTTGCCACTGATTTGTCAACAAAAATTGAACAGGTTTTTCCAGCACAACTCTGGACGAATTTGTTAGATTTTCCAAAATTGATGCACGGTTACAAAGATCCATCCTTTCTGCATCAGATGCGTGTCAAACTAATCTCGTCACGTGTTCATTGGTGACGTCACATATATGCGTAGTTGGTACGCTAAGGGTTAATTTGAAAGTTATTATTTGTCATGCACTAACATATAGGAAATTTCTTGAATAATTATTCTGACTGCTAAAAATAATGTACATCTCCCTTTTCATTTTCACATCGTTTTGTAACTTAACTACAGGAGTTGCGACTATTACAGCAATGAGCCCAAAAGTGTGACCACTCTTTAATAATTAATTCACATTGTTTTGGGTGCGTGTACTATCCAATCAGAAGCCGAGGATAGCTATTCTTTGGCTTCAGATTGGATAGTCTACACGCATGAACAAATGTGAATTTTGGGCTCCTTGCTGTAAATATTTGCCAGTAAACTTACAAAGCATTAGTAAAATTACTAGCACATGTACTAGGTTCTTAAGTCACACAGGGAAATTCCTGTCCCATTACAGCTGGCTGTGAATCATTCAGGCTGCAGACATTTATGTTACTTGTGTGACAACTTAGCCGAGGCTTTCAAAAGCAGTTACTAAACTACCGGGCCTGGTTTTAAAGTACGAAGAAGCATTACAGACAAACCGGATGTAAGTAAAAGTCTAACTACAGTATTACCTTAAGCCACCAATGTAATTTTCCCTTTCAAATATTGTCAGGTTGGTGTAACCCAGACGACCCAAAAATGTCGCACAACTGACAGATGCTGGACCACATCCAATGAGTGCCACCTACATGTAATTTAAAAACAGCAAACCAAAAGTGAATTAGCAATCATGCAATTGAATATACAGATTACTGAACATGGAAAGTACACAGTAGATTAGAGCATGAGGTAATGGTGGCCATGTTTGTTGCATAATTATTATTATTACGTTCAAGCAGTCATAAATAAAGGTTAAACTGAAATGTTTCAACTGTCTATTGACCAGAACTGAACAGAACAGACCCCAAGAACACCTTCCCTCTCCTCTCCTCACTCGTCAACCTTTCTCTTCCATCTACCCCCAATACCAGATAGCCTGTTTACAGGCTATAATAACAATCAGCTTCCACTCCAAAGCCAGTAGTTAAAAGAACTGTTTATATATGTTTCTTAGTTTGTGAGTATTTTTATCACCCTTATACATGCAAAAAAAAGAAAGAGAAATTGGGTGGATTCAGCCGCCAGTCCTCCAAGGCTTTTGTCTTCTCAGGATCAGGTTCTACTCCATCAGCACTAACAACATGACCAAGGTAAGTCAGCCTATGTTGGAGCTTGCACTTGGAAGTCTTTAGTTTGAGACCATACTCTCCCAGGCGTTTTAGGACTTCCTACAAGTGCTCAAGCATTTCTGGAAAGTTTTGAGCGAAAATTATCACATCATCAAGGTAGACAAGGCAGGTGCGGAAGTTGAGGTCACCTAGTCAACTCTCCATCATTCTTTGAAAGGTCGCTGGTGCATTTGTCAAGCCAAATGGCATCCTATTAAATTTGTACAATCCAAAAGGTGTGGTCATTGCCGTCTTTGCCTTGTCCACAGGAGCAATTTTGACCTGGAGGTAACCACTCTGCAGGTCCAGCAAACAAAACCACTTTGCACCACTCAGAGCTTGCAACGTTTCTGCTATCCGAGGAATCGGATACAAGTCCTTAACAGTCCTAGCATTCAGTTTGAGAAAGTCTACACATACCCAGAGGGTTTTGTCCTTCTTCTTCACAAGCACCACTGGTGATGCATAAGGACACTTAGACTCTGTCGCCACACCACCAAATCCTGGACAGCATCTCGAAATTCCTCTAACTGTCCAGGTGGGACCCTGCGGTATGGTTCTTTAAATGGCAACCCATGCTCTACTGCCTTGGCACAACAGAGGTCCTTATTACCACTAGCAAAGACGTATTAAAGACATGGGCTCCAACAACCCTTTCACATGAGCTCTATGTGTCTCAGTCAGCTCCGTTTCATTGCAGTTTATTTCACCGACATCCACCTTTGGCTCAGAGTAAACAACTTCACTGTCAACTGGGGTCTTGCCTTGAATGAACCCATGAATGACAGCTGACGCTAGATGTACACTGGCAAGTGCAGTCTTGGGGCCAATGTCACCGGTTCATTCGACATGTTGGTAACCTCCACAGGGACCAAACAGTTAACACCTAGTCACGGTGTCACTGAAATATGACACATGGATTCTAGGTCTCCAAAAGGTTCAATATGTTCAGCTTTCGATGAACTTTCTGGGGCTGCAAGCGTTTGACACCACACACCACCCGCCTATGTGCTCCCACTGTTAGTGGTTAACTTCTAGTTAAGACCTTCTGCTTGCCACCAACAAGATGCTCTCTTACACGCATAGACTGATAAGCTCGTTTCCATGCAGAAGATGCATGTGTGTGCCCTTTGAAGAAAGCTGACTCTTCCTCGCTCTTCACATCGGTCCTTGCACTCTTTTACGACATTAGTTCTTATGGCCAGTGGTACTCGTTGGTTGTAACCATTGTCTGGGACCACTAATACTAGACCCTGCATGTAGCCACTCAAACCAGCTTCCTCCTCGGGAAACTCAATTTCAACATCAACATATCCTAGAAATGGTACATCTTGGCCCGTGGCACCCACCACATGCAACAATGACTCCACCAGGTGAATCACACAGTCAGATAAGTGTTTCTTGTAAAATGCATTCTCATCCCCAGAGGCCACGATCCTTTTGGTGAGCACCAAGAATCGAGACCTCTGGCCGGTTCCAACACCGGAAGTCCGCGAATCTCGGACTTGCTTGACCATTAACTGCTACAATGCACTCGTTTGCTGCTCCTATCAGTGACTTTGGCTCACAGTTGAAGTGTTGTTGGGGCATGGTCTTCTGGTATCTTGTCCCTGATGGCCCCACATCAGAGACATGTTGGCATTTCCCGAAGACTGTGTATGAGGTGCATTATGACAGCCATACTGGATATGTCCCACTTGGCCACACCTGTAGCACGACTAGGAGGGGTGTACTTGTTGCCTTGTGACTCTCTCCTCTGTTGTCTAGGAGGCTCTGGTTTAGCATGTGGCGCAGACGTGAGGTAAAGGCACACTTAACCTTCCTGGCCATAGCAGCACAACATTCGCTGGCCTACTTGGGTTTTTTTCTTCGTCAAATGTTGCTTGCTGCCAGGCTTAACAACTCATTTAATAGGAATTGGCCAGTGTGCAGAAGGTCATAGGTTCAACTCCTGTTGGGAGAACTCTGAATTTTTTTCCGAGTACCTTGACTGTCACTGAATGATTAACATCTTTCTCATTTTGTATACCATGTAAGCTTAAATAATTATGCCATTAATTATTTTCACCTTAGTGTGGTAACTGTCAGGAAGTTGATCAACAGGTACCAATGAGGGGTCACGTATTTGCTGAATCCTCATACTCTTAAAATCTGTTACAATAAAAAATAACCCATTACAATAAATCTCCTATAATTATTTAATACAGTCAACTCTCTCAAAGTGGACACCACTGTATAAAGGCGGACACCTCTCTAAGGCGGACATGGTTGGCTGGTCCCGACCGAACCAAGTTTCTCTTATTTTTCTGTAACGCAACTCTCTATAAGGCGGACACCTCTTTAACACGGACAGCTAGAGCTGGTCCCAAGGGTGTCCGCCTTAGAGAGAGTTCTCTGTATACCCAAATGAACTACCGGGTCACTTGGAAGAAGATCACAACATTAATTGAGAACAAAGGATGGCAAAGACTACTAATTTGTTTTTCTTTCAGTTGAATTTCAAACCAGCAAAATATCTAACTTGTAAGAACTACATGTATTCAGAAAATAAATCTAATGACACACTGTTTGTAAAAGTGAAACAAAATAAAGAGTAAAATTGGCTTTTAACATCACTAGCTAGTTAACAACTAGGAGCAATCATTATTGTCAATGTTTCTTTAGTGTGTTGAAACCTGGCATTTTAGCGGCAGCGGTGTTTTAGCGTGGCATTACTGTGTCGTCGCATGGCATATTAAGTTCACAAAGATTCAAAGAAGAAATAAATCAAAATTCAAATTGAATGAAGTTTAAATTTCTTTTTCCTGACAAATCGGAAATGGATTTTGATTTCTGACTTCATTGGGAAATGGTTGTCCCTCAAGTACACGCATTTCCACCGCTGAAAACTAGAATTTTCTTTAAAGTTTACCTTTCAGATTCATTAATTTATTATTATCTGAGTGTCGAATTTACCTCTGTGGCAAACTGTTGAAGGCCTCCAATGTTAATAGGTCCCTCTTCTGAGGCATACAAATTACAGCCACCAACACAAAGGTCACTTGTAGGGCATACCATACCACATGTCAAACCAACAGGATTGTCACTAAAGATTGCTTTTGCAGCTCCATAATAGTTCTGTTTAAATATCAAAGCAACAATACAAAATAAATAAGAGCCAATTAAGATGTGTTATGTTATGTTTTATAATAGGCCCAGGAAAGTAAAACGTCCGTAAAAGTTGGACGTCTGTTGCTCAGACTTAACCATTGACACCTCAAATGCCTGTAACCACCCGTGTCTTGTGCATGTTTTGCAAGGGCAACACAATCGCCCCTTACCTCCCCTGATAAGTTTAGTTTAGTCCCCTAAGAGCTGTCATTGTGTTTTAGGACAAATAACCAATCAGAATCTGTCTTCTGTACATATTTGGTAGGTTTCAGGGACTGTTAACTAGTATAGAAAGACAGCCAAATAAGGAAAGAAAATAAGCCAATCAAAGACCAAATCAGACTACCCCTGCAACATGTGCTAAAATCGGTTGCAGAATTGTTGAGACACTCCCCAAAACATGCCCTCAATGGAAAAATGAACAAATAATTTTAACTCTTACCCCCTCCCCCTTTCAAAGTTGTTGCTTCATGGTTTGACTGTTATAATCCTAAAATGTGGACAACATTGATAAGGGGGAGGGGGGAGTAGACAGTGTATAAATTTATTGTCCAAATATCTAAAGTGACTCTCAAGAAAGAGTGTGCCAACTCTTTTTGCAAATGGTTGCAGCAGAGTTACTTCAATCTTTCCTAGATACATGTAGATTATATATTTCAGCAGAAGTGACATATGAAACTACATGTACATGCATACAGCTGTACAGTGAATGTTTGGATATAGAGAAGGGTTTTATTCTCAAAACAATTAGACTGCATTAAAATTATAACTGCACAATGTACATGTAGTCCCTCCGATTCCAATACATTGTGGCATATTTAACAATTATTCCGCGAAATCGAGTTGTACATTTAGAAAGACTCTGCCCTGGATACCCAATTTTCGGGACAAGCCTGTGTGTTATAGTAAAAACAGTAGTCCAGAATTTTTTTGTATACCTTGTTGGCAATGCTGGTGATAAATGATTTGATGTCTAACTGTGTTGGACAGCTCTTCTGGCAAGGTGCATCAGCACACTTAAGGCACCTGTAATTAATGAGTTAAATAAATTATCACTGACAATAATTCTCCGCACACAATGAAACTTGTCTTACTACATTTTATTGTGAAAGTGACTATTGGAAATTGATAAAAAGCCTTCTAAGTAATTAAAGACTTTAAATATGTAACTTTTGAATGTTTTAATTGTCATAATTTTAATAAACAAAGATTTAATTAAAGGCCTGACTTCACTACTGCCATTAAGAAAATAAGCTACAAAAGCATAGCGCAGAACTACATGTTCCTTTTGAGAGTTACATAGTAGTTTAACATAATTATGTACATTTGTATCATAAATTATAACATATATGTTGTGGTTCAAATTTTTTTTGGTTTAAAATTTTTCAAACCAGTTTTCTTTTTATTTTCCTTTGTCTAATTAATATTCATAATTTACCATAATCTGAAACAAAGGAAAATAAAAATCAAACTGGTTTGAAAATTTTTAAACAAAAAAAAATTTGAACCACAACATATAATTATAACTCCAGTAACATATAACTAACAAATAAACTGATCGACTTACCTTGCTGCCTCTCTAAGAGCTGCTCTTTCACTCAGTGTTGTGTGCTTGACATCATCAAAGTTGTTAACAAGAACTTCACAACTCTACAGCACAGAACAACAATTAACATTATTTCCAAATGGAATGCACACACATGTATACTGATAACAGTGTTTAGCTTTTGTGAAGTTAAAATAATTACAATTTTAATTAAAAAATCAAATGAAATAAGTTATATTTAGCCTGACCCTCCCCCCCTCTCTATCAAGCCCCCCTCTCTAATAAGCCCCCCACCCCTACCCCTTGGATAAAAAAAATTATGATTTGAAATAAGCCCCCCTCTCTATTAAGCCCCTCTCTCTAATAAGCCCCCACTTCTTGAGGCCAGAAATTAAAAAAGCCCCATGGGCTTAATAGAGCTTTTACGGTATGTGTAATAATAAATATACATTTTCACACACCACTATACTGATAGCCATGTCAAGCCGACCGCCGCAAGCCTGGCCTAATTATTGTAAAATCAAAAACTATATACACATATCATGCTAAAACTGGGAAGCTCCCAAAAATTACAAGGTTTGTACATTGTATAACGCAGCATACAATTACTGAAATTATTTGGGTAGGTGGGAAGGTCAGTAATGGCGGACGCAACAAAAACAACTGCCAATCTCACTGGTCACATGACCTATACCCAGGCCCCAGCAGTGTGTGAGAAAAACATTTTCCACTTCTTTTGTTTCACTCAGCCAGTGGAAAATTACCCTTAGCCGGTGATGACTCAACTTGATAAACGTGCGAAGTGTGGGTGACATTCCCTACTCCACAAAGCTGTGTGGAATAGACATGTCAGCAGTTATGGTATCAGCCCGAACCCTTTGGGTAAACAATTGTTGTTGTTTTTGCTTGTTTCTTTTTAACCAGGCAAGGCCTGAGGTCGAGCCCGGGTCATAATTCAGTCAAAGTTGTTTTTTTTGGGTGTCGAGCACTTCAGACCCCCACTCGCAACCCCTAGAAGACGTGAAGTTCATAAGCGTATTGAGTTTTACTTTGAAGTTTTTTTTTTCTTTTGAGTTTTATTTTCCTTTGTTTCAGATTATGGTAGTGAATATTAGACAAAGGAAAATAAAAATCAAACTGGTTTGAAAAATTTTAAACCAAAAAAATTTGAACCACAACATATACATGTCATATATATTTTAATTGACTGGCACTATAAATAAATAATAGCCCACTTACAGAACAGCCTTTCTCCAGATTTCTCTTCCAATATTTTCTGTTGGATTTTGTTGTTGATGTAGAAACCAAACTTGCAACTGGTTTTATCTTGGGGTTAAGTACAAGCAGGTTCTGTAATAGAGAATAACAGTCATTTAAAATGTTAGCTAATTTTCCAAATTTCTATATTAAAGGCCACTGCAGGCAGGAAATAATCTTCAAGAGGGTCATGACTTTTTTAAATTTAGTATACATGTTTCGGATGATCCTTCATCCATCTTCAGTACAAGTAACAGAACACGCTAGTGGGTGTAATATAAATATAAGAAAAATACAATGGTATGGAAAATATATAGCTCTAATTACGTACAACGTGGCAATAAATGTAGAACATATAACTAATTACAACTAGACAAGAAATATAGAAAATAAGACTAATTACAGTGTGACAAAAATAAAGAAAAAAACAGAACAGAGAATACATACTGATAAACAAACAAAACTAAATCGCCAGTGAAATATTATATAGCTAATTTTACAAATACATTCAAACCTTGTTTCAAACTCACAGGAAAAAAGACAAATAGTTCGAAATAGCAGGGATTCATTTACCGAGGTCAGTGTTAAATATCAAAACAATGATTAATAATTAACATGATGAAATGACTTGTATACCTTATACGATTTTTATTTCAAGAAATTTACAATGCATGGTACAGTATATTTCTTTATAGACCTTATTAATAAATGGCAGTGGATTAATTATTATTTTATATTCATGCTAATCAGCCTCCCTAGCTTCGATGATCAGGGCACAAAATTAACTTTTTTTCCAGGACCCATTTGGCTCCTAAATATTCCAAAGTGGAATCAGGCGCAATTTCATGCCCTGCTCATTTTAGAGTAAAAATTATTTTGAATTTTGCACATACTAACGAGGCTAGGGGGCTGATTAGCATGAATTTTAACAATTATTTCATGAGCCCGCGTTGGATATGAGAGGATAAATAGTCAACGAGCACGTAGCGCGAGTTGGCTATATAATCCTCTCATCATATCCAACAAGGGCGAATGGAATAATTGTTTTATTAAAAACTTCATTAACTAAAGTTCGGTATTAAATCGACTGAGTGATTTTTCAGTTCAATCTAAATGAAGTATGATTTGTATGAAAACGGCGGCAAAAAGGCTGGCGCGGTCTGCTAGTTCAGTTATAGCACCACAGTGAATGAAAAGAGAGCAAAGCAGAATTTCAATCTTCGCTCTGTGTCTTCTAAAGTTTCGTATATTCTGGGAAATTGTGCAAATGGTTTAGCTTAAAATGGAAAGATCAGAAATAATTGTGGAACTGCATGAACACTATATTCATTTTACAAGTTGAATGGACATGCTGGACAGGTTGTTTACGGCGAGCAAATCGTGCACGACTACAGAATCAATTGTGTTGAAACCAGCGAAACTGAGCCAGTTAAAATCAAGTTCACTGAAGTAAAAAGCAAAGGAAAGCGTCAATATCTACATGGATGGAGAGAAAAAGAGTGATCTTCGAAGATAATTTCACTGTGTAAGTGATCTTTGATTGTACCTGACCATCATGGACGCTTGGCGAACTGTCGTATGCTTCTTCTCCGATATTTAAGATTGTGCTGATTTTAAAAGCTTAGTCCATCCAGCTGGAATTGACAACTGAAGCCTCTTCGAAACACAAGGGAACAATACTGAATAGGCTATAAAGTATAAGCTTAAAATAAACTTGTGTTGTAAACAGGTTTTCATTCATTTTGAACGAATTTGTGCAGATTTGTATTGCGGGTTTTCGAATTTTCCCGTAAATTGTTTCAGGCTTCCTTTAGTGCTCGTTCAGTTGCATTTGTAGTACATTAATTACAGGCATTTCTCATTAAATTTTTCGTTCAAAACTTTGCTGCATTTTCTATCAGTTCTGTTACTTCGTCTTCAGTCAATTCTGCTGCGAAACAATTTTCTCCGGTGGCTATTGTTCTTTGGAGAGAGAAAAAATTCAGCTCTCTTTCTCGCTGACTCATTCATATTTGTCGTAGCAGGTATATCAGCTGATAGACTGTCTCCGTTTAACCAATCAAAAAGCTAGAAATCCAATATCCGTGGTCCAGTTTTTAATAAAAAAGAATAATTAATCGGCCGCCATTTATGAATAAGGTCTATGGAATAGCAAATCCCTATACTGTTATTGACAACCAGAACTCTGTGCAATGGAACAATTGCAAGACAGATGTACATTACAAAATAAGTGCAATAAAAAGGTTATATAATAAGTTCAGTGTGCATCCAGCTGTGTTCTTCATCTGATGTTTGTCCATCAAAACTTACACATTTAACCGGCCTTTTTCAGATTTCTAAAGTCAACTGTATTAGACGTCTATTAAAAATTAAACTAGTATACCTACACGCTATTGAGTGCTGCCGTTAACGTTGTTGTATTTTTTTCATTATAAGGGATGTTTGTTGGAGGGTTTTTTGTATAGTTGTTTCAAGAAAGGTTGTCGAAAAAAGCGCACGCGACAATCGCGAAAGGTAATCTGGGATGTGATCAGCAAGGTACATTCCTCAAGGAGATGTCACACAACCTCTCGTTCAAAGACGGACTAATACAAGACTAAAAGTAGATTGAATGTCCGCGAAAGAATTTCTTACAATTTTTAAACAAAGTAAGCTCGAATAAGCTTAAGCTTAAGTATTTAAAGAATCATAATAAAGTCACAAAAAGTTTGCATCTCAAAGCTACAAATGAACTACAACTCAGCACGTAAACACGACACAATGGCTTGTCACTACACACAAAACAAAAATACAATTAATTTAGGGTCTGCAAATAGATAAAGAAGCATAATAAAGCCCAAAAAGTTCAGCTTGAAGCTCAAAAGAACTCACGTAGGCTCCTGCTAAGACTCTCGAAAAACTACACAATGTCTTGTCATCGTGCCCAGAGTCAACGGTCTCCTCAGTCAGCGGTAGTCGTCGGCTGGTACTTTCGCTGCGCATGTATTTCGCCATGGATCGCGCATTTGCATTGCGCAAAAGTCTTTGATCTTTGCGCGGACCACACTGCTTTGCGTCAAAGAGAAAAGTTTTTTGAGTCGCCTAATAGAAGTCGATAGTCGATTGATTAGAAGCTGCTCCGT
Organism: Desmophyllum pertusum; assembly: GCA_029204205.1. NCBI lineage: Eukaryota > Metazoa > Cnidaria > Anthozoa > Scleractinia > Caryophylliidae > Desmophyllum > Desmophyllum pertusum. The sequence continues at coordinate 185,545 of MU825441.1, read as the reverse complement.
TCACTTCGCTCACTATACGGCAGCAATCATGTATCACTTTCATATACTGACTGCAACAAATTAATCACAACACGGGCAACGGTATACAACATCAAGATTATTATAAGAAATAACGATCATCATAATTGCATCAAATTCTTCGAGAGCGTTGTTCGTTATATGACTTTGAGAGGAGAAGGCTAGGTGGATAAGCTAATCTGTATAAATATTGGACATTTGAGTTATGTAACAGCTTCTCGCTAATAAAAAAATAAAAAAATAAATATAGTAGTAGGCAGCAGACTGTCTTAAAATAGACTTACGATTGTTTATTTGTGAGGCTTCAGTTTGCTAATGGAGTAGTGTTCAAAAATCGAACATTCGATTGCATTCGATTGAAGAAGAACTTCAAGAACTTGATTCTGTTCGATTACCGAACTTAATCGAACTTAATCCATGGATTGAGTTTGATTAAGTTTGATTGTGTTTTGATTAAAATTCTGTTCGATTTCGTTCAATTAGATACACTGGGACTCTAAGATAGCAAATCTCTCTTTATACGTCCAAAAAGAGCCGTAGACACAATAAATGAGGTGCTCATTATAAAATTAATGTAATATTAAAGAGTCGATCAAAATGGACAACAACCGATGAAAATCAATCTTAAAAGTCATAAAGTTTTCCTTCACCGATTGGTCGTCGATATCCAATATCAATCGACTTCGATTATCGATTTCATCAATTGGTCACGGCCGCCGCAGGGGCGGAGTATTAGTTTATCGTTTGTTGCAACGCAGCAACCCCAGACCGGCGGAACTCCCTGCCTGTTGAACTCTAAGTCTAAGCAGCAATTACAAAGATACACGTACACGGCGACGGTTATGATAACTTTAACTTGTCGTCGTTTAACGAATATTAAGCTTGTATGTAAATACGTTTAAGTTGTACATTTAACATAATAAAGCTCTAATCGAATGTCGACAGAGTCGCTCATTTCACTGCGTAAAGAAATACGTAATCGGCAAGAATTTGCGGTCATTGGTATACTTGTAACAGCTAGTAGAATCAAATAATTATAACAATATAATGAGCATCAGGGGTGAACAGTTGACTGTTTACAAGTAAGCTTAATGTAAGCTTATGTACAGTTCAATTTCAAGATCAACTGCTCACATACTATTGAAAGCTTAAATTGTATCAGAAATAATAACTTTTCGTAATTAAATAATCCTCGAGAACTAATTAAAGCTTACCTCAATATCGGATGAGTGTTTTGACAACGCCATGATGTAGTTAATTTGCAGCGATCCACGTTTATACAAAGCTGAAGTACTTCACCTTCGAGCTTCGCTAACACAATTATGCAATTCGACCACGTGACGCAATTTACATCACTGTTGTGACTCCGCCCGTAAACATGTTGGCGTTACATAACCAGCCTCGTGAATGGGAATTAGTCGACCACTTAGACATTCTGTCTGTTTCCTGTCTGTATAAATGAACACTTTATGCTGTTTCCATCGTCGTGATATTCGACATTTAACAAATAGATTCTATTTTGGCCGTGCGTCTGTACTCTAGATCTCTGAATGTACAGTCAGATGACGTCAAAACGTGACAGGGACGACGAGACACAGTCGAGCACAGGTTCACCATCCTCTGTTTGTGTGGTCACAGGCTCCTACGATATTCAACGGTACCTTTGCTATCTTCCTAAAATCGGTCTATATTTAATCAAACAAGAATTTTCGAAGAAAATATAACCGGGCTTTTTTTATCAAGCAAGCAAGCCGTTTTACCTGCTTTCTTGCTTGAAATCTATCAGATTAGTCACGGCAGTCACGCTGAAGTCTGATGTTTGCGTATAGTGCCTACTGTCAATTTTCTTGCCTCTGAGCAGTCTTTGAAGATCATTCCTCAATATAAAGCCAAAGTTGAATAAGAGGAAAAAACACGACAACATAGGTACGAATCGGTGTTGAACCATCAATCGCAGATGTTCCGCGTTGCACCATCATCATTCGCAACCTCGTTCCCAGGGTCTCTCAATCTTCCCGCCCCCTGGAGCGAGAGAAGAGAGACCCTGGTCTGGTCTGGTCACGTGTCTAATTGACATTTTCAAACCCCAGGGAGGGCTCCTACAATTACGAATCTTTGTCGCGCTTTCTTTTGTCGACAACAAAGCGAGGCCAGAAGCTAACGTACGGCCACTGTTCACAGGCAAGCGATGTTTTTATACAGCAGTCTTCAGTTCGCTGTTTGCAGCAGTTACTCCAATGTTTAGAGGCAATTTACTATGGCCGAGATGTCTACGGAAAATCGATGAATTTCGGAAAATCGATGAATTTCCAGCGCGCTAGCGCTGCTCCACGGCAGGCAAGGTCTCGAAAGGTCAATGTCGTATCGGAGTCAATTGTCAAGGCGTCATCATTATATAAAATTACACTGACGTCTGAACATTTCCACAAAGAGGAAAGAAAAATATTAAGACACCATGGGCTTAATTCAAGTTTAATAAACCAAGCTTATATTTTGCGAGTCGCTGACTCTTAGTCTAAGCGCCGCAAAATCTAATACATCACGTACACATCGCATAAATGTAAAACAAAGTGAATGCACGTTGCATATCGAGTTTTCCTGTTTTTAAAAGATATATCCTAAAAGGGTAAAGGTAAGGCGAGTGCAATAAAAACAAACAGAAACAATCAACAGTACGTAATTTACCTGGAGTTGGGTTGAATTTTCTTGACGATCGCGGAGACTTGCTCTGGTCGGTGATCATTTTGTCACCTTTTATCATTTTCGCAACGCCGCCGGTAGCGACTAAATACACGATACCGAATACAGAATAAAGAATCAAGTAAAACATCGCCGCCGAATAAATAAAAGCTATAAAGATTTTCTTTATCCCTTTCCTGTCCTGGATTCGCTTCGCAGATCTTGATCAAATGTGCGTTGTACAGCAGTGTACAGATGGCGATCTTTCGATACATCTAAGACCATCTAAGAACCCTAGCTTTCCTTGATCGCGGTCTTGAAGGCTACAAAAATATTTAATCGTCTTTTTGGCGTCTCGGAACGGCCAAAATGTTTGCCACGAAAGCACGTCCACATGCGGTTATTTCGATTTACAACACTTTCCGCTCACCCCTAGGCAAAGTGGAGACAAATTTCACACTCATCTGCCCCTCCCACTAATCTTTTATTTGCTACATCCCAGATTCTGGGACACACGTGACCAGAGCAGACCAGGGTCTCTCTTCTCTCGCTCCAGGGGGCGGGAAGATGAGAGACCCTGGGAACGAGGTTGCATCATTCGCAGCTATTCCACTAGTCACAGTTCGACAAATTGCGTGAATCAAAATGTGATATTGTAACGTAATGGTTGTTATTTATAAATCTTCTGCATACAAGGAAGTGAATTGCTGCACCAACACGAAAAAGTAATGTATTTCACACTAAATAAACAGCAGAGTATTCATGTTCAAATCAAAAGTAATAGCTTGATATGAAATTTGACCTAACGGCGACCCTAGCCTGGTTTATCACAGACGTTGCGAAATCTCTTCAAGTCACGTCACAATTAGACGTGACTCATGTGACCCCATGACGTAATCGTCCTTATTTATAAATCTGCATTTCTCAGCAAGTTTCTGTTTTTCTCAGAAAATATACGGAAAAGATATGTATTTCACACAAAATGACAATTATTTAACAGGACAATATTCATAAAATATCATTTAGGCAAAGGATGACCCTGGCGAAATCTAACGTAGCCTTGATAAAAAATTGATCTAATGGCGCTTCCAGTGTATGTGATGTACGTACGCACCTCACAGACAATCTCTTCAAGTCACGATTCGACGTGACCCTATGACGTAATCGTCCAAATATAAATCTGCACGTCTCAGCAAGTTTCTGTTTACATAAATCTGCGAGTCTGGGCAAGTTTCTGTTTTCCTTTACGGAAAAGAAATGTATTTCACACAAAACAAACAGGACAATATTATGACCCTGGCGAAATGTTATGAGGTGCCATTACCGCCAAAATTCAGCCCTTTAAATTTTGTAAATGGTGCCTTAAATTTTGTAAATGGTGCCTTTAATTTTGTAAATGGTGCCTTTAATTTTGTAAATGGTGCCTTTAATTTTGTAAATGGTGCCTTTAATTTTGTAAATGGTGCCTTTAATTTTGTAAATGGTGCCTTTAATTTTGTAAATGGTGCCTTTAATTTTGTAAATGGTGCCTATAATTTTGTAAATGGTGCGTTATATTTTTAAAAATGGTGCCTCGATTTTCGTAAATGGTGCCTTTAATTTTGTAAATGATGCCTTTACTTTTGTAAATGATGCCTTTAATTGTATAAATGATGTCTCTGTTTTTATAAGTAGCACCTTCACTCTCATAAATGGTGCGGGTTTTTTAAATGGTGCCTCTATTTTCATAAATGGTGCCTTTTTTATTCAGAGGTTTGGGGACAACTTTCAGGTGACATAACCGAGAAAGACTGCTGCTCGGCTGAAAATGATGAGGGAATAAGGTGCTTAATTCTCTTGAAGGGGCCGTAGCTGTTGCTGTCGCTGCTAGAGAGGTTTGTGATGAGCTTGCAGAACTTTCAATATTGTTTGTGAGCCTTTCAGCTGCTCTAGAAAGAATTCTATACTAGCCGCCTGAGCAAGATCATGCGCCATCTTGACAGCGTGGACAGCGTGGCGCGAACGGGAGAACGCATTCTCGTACCAGGGCCCACTGGGCCCATCATCTTTCATAGCCGGAAGTTCTACAATGTAGATTATAGGACTTCCGGTTTTCGTGTATGTCATGTTCAAGTGACATACTACTGTGTGGGAGTATAATGGTGGCCAAGAGGGTCTTTTATTATCACAGAGAAACCTATCACACCATAATATAATAGCCGATAATTAGCCATCTTTATCCTGCATGCTTTATATTTTTACTAGGTTTTAATCTTACATGTACGTAATTCTTAGGTGATTTTTAGAAATCTTATTCACATTTATTTACTACTATTGTCTTTATTGTGTTTTGTATATAATTATAAGACTTGTATACATCAGACAGATTGTTGTTGTACTGGAGAAGCCCAAATGGGCTTAATGTTTACATATTAAAGGAGCTACATCATGGATGGCGCTAGTTTGTCACGCGTAATCCGTCTTAATCTTAATCAGTTGTATTGAACCATCCTTGTATATTTTTGGCTTATTATTAATTCTTTGGTATTTTTCTACCTTAGAAAGCAATTATGTTGAGGTTTCCTTCAATCTGAAAGTAATTTTCTACATCAGAAAAATGACTTAAAATATCCTGACATACAATGTAGCTCCTTTAAAGGACCTAAGAGAACTTTGCAGTTGCTCCTGTGTAGTCCCAAATACGGCCTTCCATCAAGAGGCATCATTGTTGGAAAACCAACAATCTCATTAAATTATATATATACAGTTTTGTACCAAACTCAACTCAAGATGCAACAGAAACAGTCACATTATGTTCCATACTTCAAAATTCAAAACATATAGCAATTAATATATGACAGTAAAGTCTTTATAAGATTTTCTGCACTTTTCTTTGCTGTGATCGTTCGCTACAACATGCAATCTGTTACAAAGTCCTTTACTAAAAGATAACATCTAACACTTTCCCATGGGGTGGCTGAGGCCACTCTATAGCCACTGTCTTCTACCATTCTGATTAGCTCATTTAGCTGGGTTTGATTCAAAGGGCCATTTGTGACTGCCACTTCAATGACATCATCACATTCATTGTCAATACTGACTGGACCATCCCAATCAATACCATAGTCAACGGTAACGGTTGGCTCAAAACTGGAATTTTCAAAGCGGCCTTGCACCCACAACTGTAGTGGAGTCATGTTGCGTTCTGTGCTCAGAGGATGTCTTTTCCAGGCAGCTACCCACTCCTGTAACTTGTGATTAATGAGGTCAAGGAAACAACAGTGTAGACACCATAAATCGCTTTCACTTATTGGGTTGAGAATTCCCATCTCTTCCATAGACATGAAGAGGCTATTGAAAAAGTCCAAAACTTCAGTGAAAACATCTCTCCACAGGCACTCTATCCGCTGGTTGTGAACGCTTCGGCCAACAAGTGCCGAACCTCGATCAGGTCCTCTTCTCTCAAGCATGTATCGTACTACATCAACATTCTCACCTCCTCTATCACTACGAACACTGGAGGGTAGTCCCCATGGGCAGGTATATTTTGCAGGTTGCAGGTTGCAGATTGAGACTACTTTTAGAAACATTACACACACGGTTAGGCAGAGAATGGCGTCACGGTTAGCCCAGTTAGCTAAAATTAGCCCAACTGAAGGTTAGCCTAATTCTAACTGAAGGTTAGCCTAGTATGGTTGCCTTTTTTGTTCAGAGGTCTGGGGACAACTTTCAGGTGACATAACCGAGAAAGCCTAGGGCTCAGTTTCACCTAAAATTCAAAATGGCCGACTCTGTTGAAGACCTTCGCAACCTTGTTGTAGGGGAAATTGAAAGAATCTGCTGTAGCTTAACAGGCCCTTCGCACATGTTAGATGTCCAAGAAGCACTAGAGAAGATTGAACAAATTGTTGAAGCTGTTAATTGTTTGGATTCTGTGATGAGATTGCCGGAGGATGTATATCGAGACATTTCAGCAGCGAGAAGAATCATCGAAAACTCGAGCGCAACCTCGACGAGAACTCCTCGAGTCAATACCAATATGCCAGGACGCCCTTCTTATGAAATCAGCGAGGATCAGTTTCAATCTCTGATTGACCTGGGGTTAACATTTCCACAGATTTCAGTGTTACTTCACGTACGTATCGACGAGGACCATTGAACGACGTCTTGCTGAATACGGCATATCAGCGGGGTCATTCACCACCATTACAGATCAAGAGTCGGACAGTCAAGTTAGAGATATCAAGATATTTCATCCTAACTGTGGATCAAAGAATCTGGCTGGTTATATCTCGTGGTTGCATCTCGTGACATAAAAGTACCAAGGGAACGACTGAGACAGTCCTTGCAAAGAGTTGACCCAGTAGGTGTATCTGTTCGCTATTCATCGACGTGTTTATTCTGTGTCTCGTCCGCAAGCGCTATGGCACTTCGATGGTAACCATAAACTGATTAGATGGCGCTTTGTGGTGCATGGGTGTGTCGATGGATTTACCCGAATCCCTGTATATCTACCTTGTAACACGAACAACAAAGCGTCAACTGTTCTTGGTTGCTTTCTAGATGCTGTAGCCCAATGGGGACTCGGCAAGGATTTTTTGCAGGTTGCAGGTCAACTGCTAACCCAAACCCCAACAATTAGGCTACCATTTACGAAAATCGAGGCACCATTTACAAAATTAAAGGCACCATTTACAAAATTTAAGGCACCATTTACAAAATTTAAGGCACCATTTACAAAATTATAGGCACCATTTACAAAATTAAAGGCACCATTTACAAAATTAAAGGCACCATTTACAAAATTAAAGGCACCATTTACAAAATTAAAGGCACCATTTACAAAATTAAAGGCACCATTTACAAAATTAAAGGCACCATTTACAAAATTAAAGGCACCATTTACAAAATTAAAGGCACCATTTACAAAATTTAAAGGGCTGAATTTTGGCGGTAATGGCACCTCATAAAATGTAACGTAGCCTTGATATAAAAAAAAAATTGATCTAATGGCGCTCCTCGTGTGTCCACCTAGTAGTGAGTACAATGATTTAATATTTTGACGAGTCAAACTCACCGACGTTGCGAAATCTGTACGCCGCTCCGATGTGTTTACGCGGTCCTAAATTAATATTTATTTGGACCAGTCCAACTTTCACATAGGCTCGATTTCCGCCGCTCTCTCGAGTCCGGGCTTCGTTCTTCCCGAGAAAATCTTTCACAAGGCGAATACATTCATATATATTCATACTCACCCCTAGCTCTCCTCCTAGCACTTTGGCGGAGTAGAGGTATAAGAGATTCACGACAAAAAAAAAATAGGCCCGCGAGGCGTGCTCATGGCTACTGCATTTTTTACTCAGAGAATGCGCATACATGTAGCCCATGAGCCGATTAAACGAAATGGGTTAGGGACTCTCACGATTTCAATCAGTAAGTTATATTTTTCTCTACCCAGCAGTCATGAATCCACATCATCCCTTTATAACATGTATACTAGACATACTAGATATAAACATTTCCACGCCAATGGCTTTCGTTAACTCTCACCAGACCTCTCAATTGATAATATAGGTCAAGACTTCGTTCTCCGAGTTGTCGCCGTTGAGGATAGTGCAGCAACTTTGTTGGTTTTGTTATTTTTTTCTTTGGTGTATTGCATTTGATAACCCTAGCCCTAAGGCAACATCTCTTGCTTTGGCTAACCACACTAAAATAATCAGGCCCGTAGGGCGAGGGATGCGACAGGTGCGTCCGTGGACCGATGGCTGTCAATAAAGTGAATGAAAAGCTCTAATTCGCTAACTGGTGTAGTCTGGAAATGAAGCCTGAATCAACGAAGATAACATCGAAGGTCCGCCATTTGTAGATTTGCTGGGTGACATATTAAATTTTGGACCAGATCTTGAGATTCTATAAGCTGAATTTAACGTTAACGATAAATTCGACCTAAAACCCTCATACGGAATTTTAATCCCCAGGATCTCAAAATGAGAGAAGACTGGGTACCCCAATAATGAACTGCAAAAGGGCTCAGCATGTGTGTCAATATTGGATAAAATGGACCGAACAGAGCCAGAGGTCACAGAAGAGCGAAATAGAAAGGCCGCAGCAAAATCCTGTCAATCGATAGATACATTTGTCCGTAAATTGTAAATTACATGTCACATAAAGTTTCTTGCAATTGTTTGTCATTAATCCATTTTGAATTTAAAGAAGCTTTACAACTGCTGCTTACTAGTTTAGCCTTTTGGGTTAGAAAAAAATCGTTAAAAATCGTCTGGAACAGGGTATCTTTTTTAACATTTAGTCTGGAACAGGGTCGCAAAATTAGCGTTTTGTAGTCGGTACAGGTTAAGGGGTTTTATAGTCCAGCGGCACACCCCTACCCAAATTTTTTTGGGGAGTACCGCCCCCCCCCCCCCCCCCTCCCCTCTCCCCGGGCTTAGCTCCTCACGCGTGACGTGACTCTGCTCATATCCTAGCTAACTGAACTGGATAATTACAGTACACTGCACGATTCACGTTTAACGTAACAAATTTATTAGGTCACTTTTAGCAACACTTTGCTCTCGTAAACTAGCTCTCCGACTTCTCAGTTGCGGACAACAAACTCTGTTCAGTTTATTTACCTTCATGTCATTTTGATCAGTACATCTAACAAGACTTGAAACCCAAGCTAATTTGAATACAATCACCCACTGTTTTCTTAAAACAACGGAAACTGTGCTCAAATGAGATGATCTTATCTTTCGTCTACAAACCAAGCAGATAAGTTCGTCTTTAATTTTAGAAGATATTTTCATATTAAAATCATTCCTCGTTTCGAAAAAATTTAACACACTTAACAATAGTAGATCTAAAATCCATTTTCTAATATCATTTTGTCACGATGTCCAACGTCAGACTCCCGAAAGCGCGGTGAATTAATTTTCTGCAATCCAGCACGCGGCTTTGATCTTTGTCACAACAGCATTCGCAGCATTCATGCTGACATAACAAAATTCTCAAATCACTCATCACTCATACTCTTCTGATTGTCGTCATACTGTAATATCTTTGTTTACACAGCAGCATTCGCGCTGACATAACTGAATCTAAAAATAAATTGCATATCAGCCTTTCAACAACTGAAGCTCTGAAAGATTTTCAAAGAGTTGTAAATTCACGCTAGCATAACAAAATTATTTGGTCCCTCAGCAATACTTTCTTCTCTGACTTCACCCCTCGCGCGCGCGTGTGACTAAATGAGTAGATAATAAATAAATAAAATAAATAGTTTCAAACTGAAGGCGTTTCAAACAGAAGAAACGCGTTTCATTGCGTTTGAAACACAAAAATAATTAATTAAGATGTGCATAATTATTTCCATTACAGAGGTTAACGGCCATACGCCGGCCAAATTTATAACAGAGCCGGACAACTAGGGTCTTTTTTTGTAGGGAAGCTCGCGCACGAACTATTAGACGAATGAATAGAAAAAGTTTTGCAGAACCGGTTCAAGCGTGATGGAAACAAGTCCTATTAATAAATGCTAAAAGCGGGAACTTTATAGCTTTAGCTCAAAAATAGTATCCGATATACGGATAGCTTCGAAGGGGCAGCTCATAATCATGGATTAAACGTAAACAAAATATTAAGAATCGTTGACGTGTAAAGTTTCTAAAATTATAAAGTTCATTCGTAAATCTTGTATGCATCATCGACGGTCGTAGCCTAATTTACATTCCGTAGATTATTATCTGTTCTCTGGATCATGCTGGATACATGACGCACGCAATAAAAAACTGCTAACAGCTAGTAGAATTAACACAAAAAAATCCATAGAGTGCATTAACTGAAAAATTGAAACAGAACTACAAACGTATGTAAAAATCGACCGCCATTTCCTTCATTCAAGATACAAAAGAATGTCGCGCTTTTGTGAACAGATGATCGGCGGACTGATTAAACTAAAGATAACACTGACGTCTTCGACCCGCAAGAGTTACAAGTATGTTACAAATACATTGAGGTAAATTGTTGTAACATTACAGGAAAGAAAACGAGGAGTTATCGTACTGTGTTGGTTTCACTTGGAATCGAGGCATAGAACTGATGGGCCTCCGTGACAAACGTCAGTGTTGCGTGCGTTATGCTCGATCTGCGGTTAGAAGTCTTGTCTGCTGTCGATGTCATGTCAAGCCTTGTCCGAGCGTTTCTGTTTTAGGTGCACGCTCAATGCATTGCGAAGTGTTTGAAAAACGTTGCAAGATCGTCAATTTATACACAGGTAATGATGTTTATACTGTGTACGTGCTCGCTTACACGTTTTTAGAACAAGAAATACACCTGAACATTCCTGTTATCTTTCTTGATATCTTTCGCGTATTTATACACGTAAACATGCTTTTAGAACGAGGCTATTCCCCAGGATTATTCCAGCGTCTTTAGAACACTTTTACGCGCTGTTCTCTTATTAAACAAATTAATTACTAGGTACATGATGTAGGCGAGTTGACTTCAGTGCGGGCGAGTTAACTTGTTGGCGAAGCGACCGGCTTCGCATACGGAACTTGATTGACTTTGTCCAAATATTGTACGAAAACCGAGTGGAAGGTTTTCGATGGTTGCGACTCAGATGAAGCTTAAATCAACGGAGACGACGCTCCAAGAATACTAATTCATGCATTGGAATGTCGTACGATCTTGAATTCATACTCGAAAGGAAAGGGAATTACAGGAGTTGACAAATAATGTCATAGCTTGTTCACGCATCATATTTGTTGACATTTCCGTTAATTTTGAGAATACTGCTATGCACTCTATAAAAACTTTCTTGTTGTTTATTTTATTGATCGACCTAACGATGGAATATTACTGAACTTTTAATCAAAAGTAAAAAGTGTGACTGCACCACCGTGATTTATCTAGCTTTTTTAAATTTCATTAACGACGCCTGAAGTTACCGTTTACCATCTTCAGTCCAGCATTTGTTGTGTTGTCGAATAATTATGCTTCAGTCAGGTAATAATAATGCAGGTTGTTGGCAGATGGGCGTTTCAAATGCGTTTCTCCACGTTTCAAACGCTGAAAAAAGTAAACGTTTCTAACACTGTTTGAAATGTGTTTCAAACGGGTTTCAAATTATTTCAAACGGGTTTCAAATGCGTTTCAAATCAGTATAAACGCCTTGAAACGCTGATGCGATAAGCCCCCTTTTCCTATGGAGGGTCACAGTCTGTTAACGAATATCACGTCACACGACAACCTTTTACCTGTAGAAATTTCATTTATCTCTTCAGTTATCAATTGCTCGTTTTAAACAACTGAAGCTGTGCCGGAATGAAATTCTGCTCCAGTAAACTAGCTCGCCGTCTTCTTTTCGCGGCTTCGCCCCTCGCGCGTGAGGCTTAAACGTAAGTCTCCTTGAAGCCTAGCCAAACAAACTGACAGCTCCCACATAAACATTACTACTTATTCCCTTTTTAGCAACTGATAATATTTATTATCTTTATTTCAGGAAACTTCAATAACGATAGTACAACTCAAACAAATGAATTGTACGAAGGACTCTAAAAGACCGGCGGTTACTCAACAAAAGCTTCAACAATGTGACTCAATCAAACGCGACCCTGTTCGTGCAGTTGTCAAAGAAATACACCTACGTAAATAAAAACATTTAAAAACAAACGTGTCTTTCATATTTATTTTGCAACGCAATTTCTCTCCATGTAGCTCACTAAATATGCCAATCTTCTTTTTGAGCATTGCACTTGACACCACTGTCAATGAAGCGAAACAATCGAACAATGCCATATCATGTTCAGTTATTCAAAGAATTGTTACAAAAAAGTCTTACGAAGGAATGTTAAGAATGCTTCGACGACGACAATAATGGGCACTTGCGCAAGCGCAGTACCCATAAAAACAGAAGCTATTTTACTAACCGGGCTGTGCCCCAGGCCCACGCCCGGTTAATAAATTCGAAATACTTGTACGTTGTTTATCTTTGCTTTATGCGGTTTTTTTTTACGGCGATTTGAGGAGGATGAAATAATCTTCAAAATATATACCGAATCCACCGTAAGAAAAAAGATGGCGACTGGTACATTTACCCACAATTCTTAGCGCACGAAAACCCTAAAAACGCTCATAGAAACGCACAGAAAAGTTCTAAAAACTTCAAACCTAGCATACACCCCCGGGGGGGGGGGGGGGGTACTCAAAAAAGTTTTATACGGGGAGGCTCCGCCCAGAGGTCCAACCCCTTACCCTTTTTTATACCATTTTTGACAGAAAAGGTACCCCTTTCATATACCTTCCATAGAAATTATGAAAATGGTACCCCTTTCCCATACCTACAGTAGAAACACTGCATCCCTTTTCTATACCCTTGGAATGAACTTAATGAACAATATATATCCCCAGAAGGAAGTGGAAGGAAGCTGTCTTACGATGGCTAAGAACTTCAAATCTGCAGTCCACCGCATACCTAAATGACAGTTTTCCCTACCCTTTTCTATACCCTTTTCTATACTCCCTACCCCTTTCGGGCGGAGTCTCCCCGTATAGTCCATTAGAGGGAGTACCCCCCCCCCCCCCCCGGGGGGGGGGCATACACAATGTTGTCAGTACAGGGACGAATTTCTATAGTTGTGTGCTTAGAATCCAGGCCTTTGAACAAAAGTGAGGCTGGAGGTGACTTTGTTGTGATACAAACCTTCCTTATTTTCAAATGTAAATTATTATGTTATTATGTTAACTTGTTTCTCATCTCTATCATCTCATGGTCACCCCTAACCTCACTTTCATACAGAGGCTTAGTTACATTTCACAGAACTGTAAAATGGTCTATTGGCTGTGTTAGGTTCGCAAGGTATTGTGGTAAAATGTACCGCCGCCATCTTTTTTTCCTGCGGTGGATTGTTGCCTAGTTCCTAGGCCTCTATATTGACCGTGAAGGCCTGGGAAAAAGCCGTACAGGAACTAGGCGAGGTGGATTGTAGGTCATTGTACTATTAAAGAGGATGGTAAGTATGTGAGTTGAGTGGCGTATGTCAGGTCACGGCTTTTCACGTTTTAACAACGGAATCTATTATTCGCTTCTGGATTTTCACTTGAACGCACGATAAATAAGCCGATAAATAAGCCGATAAATAAGCCGATAAAAATTTCTGACAACAATTTTAATATTTGTGATTTTTTGGCGGCACCTTTGAAAAAAAAATCCGAGGGCTTGATTTTTTGGCGGCTCCTTTGACGAAAAAATCCGAACCCAAAGTTGTAGTAAAACCTGCCATCCTTAGGGGGAGGGTGCGGATAAAAATGGAATGACCCGTTATAGAAACTATTCGCGCCAGTCCCTTAGAGCGCGAGCCGCACGTGCACGAGCTATTGTACTTGTCATTAAAACCTTTTGTTTTAGCGACGTTCCCGCTAAACAAAAGGTTTAATGAGTAGTACAATAGCTGTGCGCCTGTGTTATACGCCTGTGCATAGTTAATAGTTAATAGTTAATAAAGACCTGTGTTATACGCCTGTGTTGGTACATTTGCAGTCGTGGTTTACTTAAAAGTTCCCTATTATCAATGTTCCTTGGCAGCGTTTTCTTTTCCGTATAAACAAACATGGCGCTTTTTCCTTCTCCGAAAAGCGTTTTTTTTCCTTTTGCCTTTCGATAGTCCTTCCTTCCGCGTCTGCCATCTTGCTAACCTGCGATCAGGCGAATGGCTGGATTCGCCGATGCTTTGATGTCGCATGTTTTAATTTATTTTGCATGCTGCTCTTGCCATCGGGGCTTTGCAGATGCTTCAGTATTAGTTTGTTGCATGCTGCTCTTGCCATCGGGGCTTTGCAGATGCTTATTACTTTGTTGCATGCTGCTCTTGCCATCGGGGCTTTGCAGATGCTTCAGTATTAGTTTGTTGCAAGCTGCTCTTGCCATCGGGGCTTTGCAGATGCTTATTAGTTTGTTGCATGCTGCTTTTGCCATCGGGGCTTTGCAGATGCTTCAGTATTAGTTTGTTGCATGCTGCTCTTGCCATCGGGGCTTTGCAGATGCTTATTACTTTGTTGCATGCTGCTCTTGCCATCGGAGCTTTGCAGATGCTTATTAGTTTACTGCATGCTGCTCTTGCCATCGGGGCTTTGCAGATGCTTATTAGTTTGTTGCATGCTGCTCTTGCCATCGGGCTTTGCAGATGCTTATTAGTTTGTTGCAAGCTGCTCTTGCCATCTTGGCTTTGCAGATGCTTATTAGTTTGTTGCATGCTGCTCTTGCCATCGGGGCTTTGCAGATGCTTATTAGTTTGTTGCATGCTGCTCTTGCCATCGGGGCTTTGCAGATGCTTATTAGTTTGTTGCATGCTGCTCTTGCCTTCGGGGCTTTGCAGATGCTTATTAGTTTGTTGCATGCTGCTCTTGCCATCGGGGCTTTGCAGATGCTTATTAGTTTGTTGCAAGCTGCTCTTGCCATCGGGGCTTTGCAGATGCTTATCAGTTGGTTTTTGGCATGCTGCTCTTGTCATCGGGCTTTGCATGTTTGTTGCAAGCTGCTCTTGCCATCGGCGCTCAGTTTGCAGATGCTTGTATGTGTCATGTTTGAGTTTATATTTTTAGCATGTTGCTCTTGCCATCGGGCTTCGCAGATGCTTTATTTCCACATCTTTGAGTCACATGCATGTTTTTATTATTTTTCCATATTTTGAGCTTTGCAGATTATTTGCATTTATCTGCTTTTGTCGGTTTTATACGCTACATGTTACCATCCGAGGCTTTGCTTACAATTTGTTTATGTTAGTGCAAACGTCGGTTTATATTTAGCTAGTTGTGTTTGTATTTAAGGGTCTTACCGGCTTATTTGCGTGTTTTCTATTTTGCACATCTTTACATCTTGTAAGGGAATTTTCCTTTGTTTATTTATTGGATGTGTGCCGTCGAGTTTTTGGGAGTTTTATTTTTAAAGTTTCATTCATTACTATTTATGTGCACTTCTTGTTTCCCCCCCCCCCCCCCCCCCCCCATGTGGTTTGAACGCGGGCCGCGTGCTCTTTACGTGTCATATGCTATTATACGTTATGTTTGGTTCATCACCTGCCTTTAATAATAATAATAATAATAATAATAATAATAATCTTTATTTCTACTAAAAAACCAACAGCGCTTAACAAAACTACTTATCATAAACAAATAAACATTACTTTACTGATATGATAATTTACTATTATAAAAACGAATAATTATAAGGAAAGCAAAGATTTAAAAGGAACGATTAAATAAAAAAGTCTCAACTCTACTTTTAAAGGTACTTAGGCATGATATGGTTCTAATATGGTCAGGTAAATTATTCCAAAGTATAGGTGCAATTACTGAAAAAGCGCGCTTTCCTTAAGTTTCAAGATTGTACTTAGGGACTACTAACAGTTCTTTAGTGGCTGAGCGAAGTTTTCTGATGGGCATATGTTTAATTATAGTGTCCGTTAAGTATTTAGGTCCAGTTTCATAATAAGCTTTAAAAGTCAAAATTAAAATCTTGAACTCTATTCTTGATTTAACTGGGAGCCAATGTAGTTCTATCAATATCGGTGTAATGTGTTCGTACTTCTTAGAATACGTGAGAAGACGGGCTGCGGCATTTTGCACATATTGGAGCTTTTGCAGCATATGTTGTGGTAGACCAGATAGTAGAGAGTTACAGTAATCGATTCGACAAGTTACAAAGGCGTGTATTAGTATTTCGCAGTTTTTGTGTGACAGGAACTTTCTGATAGTGGCCAAATTACGTAGATGATAGAAAGCTGTTTTGCAGAGTGAGTTCACCTGCTTGTTCATGGAGAGTGTATTATCAAACCATACGCCAATGTTCTTGGCTGACTCAGCCGCTATGATCAATTCACTGCCTGCATAAATAGAGCCTTTATGCTTTTTTCTATTGCCTTTTAAGTGTTTGTTCTTCCAATTCGAGAATATTTCGGATGGATCAAAATCTACGAACATTTGTAACAAGCGTGGCTAGTAATATCGTATTTGTTTACATTTTGTAACGGAATTTTCCTTAGTGAGTTTATTTATTGGCTGTTACCGTCGAGCTTTGGGGAGTTTGTTTGACAAGTTTCATTCATTACTATTCATGTACACTTCTTGTTTTCCTTTTCTGGATTAGCACGCGGGCTGCGTGCTCTTCACGTGTCATATGCTATTATTCGTAATGTTTGGTTCATTACATGCCTTTATGCTTTTCTGTTGCCTTTGAAGTGTTTGTTTTTCCTATTCAGGAATTAATCGGTTGGATCGAAATCTGACGTAAACAAGCGGCGTTAGTAATTTCGTATATTTGTTATCCTCCACCTCTTTTTGTCCCTTATCTTTCCTTTTTCTCCTGCTGATGACAGTCTTGAAGGGAGTCTAATTCCCTACTCGGATTACCGGGGCCAAGGCTGTCATCTCCCAGGTTTCCCTTTCTCTTTTTATCTCTTTTCTCCTTATTCAGTATTACAGTGTCGTGGATTAACAGTTCCGTGAGTTCCTTTTCTGCTCAAGCCTGGGAGATGACGGCTATTGTCTTTCGCGACATGTACTTACAGTGCCCAGTTTTTTCAACGCGCGCGCGGCATAATAGTCATATAATTTGCATATCCAGAACTAGTCGGCTGTGATTGGACAACAGATCCTTCTTTGATCTTTGCAGATTCTGTATGCTGTCAATCCGAATCGGTTGGATTTGTCAAGTAAATCCCAAGGTGCGATAAATTTAACAACAGCACAATATAATGTTTTTGTCTACTTTTGCTTCTTGTGAGCCTGTGAGTTTTCCCCTTGTATGGTTTCTTAACTTTGGTTTTGGGTTTTGGTTGTTTTGTTTTGGGGTTTTTTGTTCAGTATTGGGGTATTTTGGGGTTTAATAAAGTATCTGCGAGATTGCTTGTTAAACTGTTGCGACAGCTGACCCCAGTGAACCAGGATCTTTCAACATGTTCAATAGCTCTTCTTTAATGTACAGTTCACCAACTGCTTACTGCTTAATATCCAACTAACTAATTTTACAGCCATTTCTCTATTTTCTTGTCCGGGAAGTTTTTTTAATTCAATTATCCAATGTTTACATCATAGTTAAGGTTACTGTCAACCTTCAAGGGACGAGTTTTTGCAAAAAACATTTCAAGCCAAATTAAAGACTACTATTTGTTCTGCATTTTCCAAAAAGAATAATTTGAAAAACTTGAAATGCGTGCGAGTTATCGACAAAAACGTGTTTTCAAATAAAAGTAAAAACATCCACTAAGGTGTTATAAGGCAATTAGAATGTGTCAACCGCAGAGCTCCCCGTGATGTTTTTTCATGGCAATCTCGCCCCGCGCGTCGTATTTCACGTCGCTTTGATTCTTGTGTTTATACTTGTGTCTTGTAATTTAAAACACCAAAATCTACGCTTCCGTACGCCTTTTATGGAGAAAAATAGAGGAAAGGGCTGTTATCAAGGATCGCTTTAATACCCGCGTGCATTTATAGCCGCAAACAACGCTTGCTTTGGATGAATTCCAGTTTCGTCGACGCCTCTTTCGCCAGCCTTTTTCTTCCTTTGTTCTTCCCGTGCATTCCGCTGCGTTTGTTTTCCTTTCCACTGATTCGGTTTCGCCGATGAATTTTGTGCGCCAGACTTCACTTTCCCCAATATTCTCCTGTCGCTAAGCATGGAAATATCGTTTCCCGTGATTCCTGTGTTGTGTTCTATTGGTCGGCGACATGACCGCATTCACACCCGCTTTGATTAAGTGTGAACACTACAAGAATCTTTTCTGCCCGAAAACTCCGGATTTGTTTTTGTGTGAATTCCCTCTCTTCAAATAACTTAACAGCGTTTGTAGATTTGTTGGATTTTAATGACATTTGGCCAAAATGTTTGTTAGACATTAATGCAATTAAAGTGTGTGAGGCTTAAACGAAATTTTAAATATTTTTCGCGTTGCGTCCCAGCGCGTGACATCGAAAACATATCTATTGTCTAACTTCGAAATAGATTTTTTCGGGAACCAATAAGAGTATTGAAAAAGCCTCACACACTTTGTTAGCCATTATCTCCTGAATGATATAGTCCAGATTGTTTTGATGTCCGCGGTAACGCGAAGGCTTGTAACTCAGTTAAGCAGACACTGTCAGTTTTGCGTTCGAAGGCTTGCGCGCGCCTAACAGAACAAAAACGGACAAAAACAGTGCTTTAATCGGATTTTTCATTCTGTTACCTTTACAGTGATATATAGTTTTCTAGGGTTTCTTCTAAAACGACGCGCATAGGAAAGATTTCCCGGAAGGCACCCTCGAAGGTTTACAGTAACCTTAAACTGTGCGAATTTTAATAAAGCGGCAAAACCAATAAGAGGGCCCTGAAGGGGTAAAATGGGAACTGGAATTGTCCTATTTTTGCACTGGGATAATGGAATTTGGAACACTGGGACTGGGATTAACAAACACAAAATTGGGAATGGGAAACACATCTATACATTGCACAGAACAACACATCATCGAAATCAAGTACATTTCCTAGTAACAATAATAACAATAATCTAGTAACACGCACAGAAAATTGAAATTAATTGGAAATTCCTTTAAATTGTTCGCCCAAATAGCTAGAGAAAACATTGTTTTTTAACAAATTTTTAATTTAATTTAATTTTTTAACAATTTGAATCCGTGAGCCCCAAAATTAAACATTTTTCACGCAGTATTTTAGTCACATCCTTCATGTATTTCTCGACCCGGGGTGTTCTGTTGATCACACCATTACAGGAACGTGATTTGTGATGTGAAAGTTTAATATAAAAAAGTTCCCCAGACCTAGCAATCTTGTTTAACCTCCTGATGAAGTCTGTAGTGATCAGACAAAACTGGTCGAAGAAATAAAATCAGTCAACAAGATTCGTTGCTGTGTCATGCTCACTAGTACTCTGTTAAAAAATAAATTAAAAGATATTTTTAAAAAAAACGTTTTAGAGTACGGCAGGATTCACGTGAGCATTCTCCTATCTGCGATACTTAATAGAATGAACACATACGATCTTTAAATGTTGGTTTGAAGAGAATGTTTCTCAGCACATAATTAACATAAACCGGCCATAACTGGCCAAGAGGTGATCACGGACTTGTACCACTTGTGACGTCATCACTTTTTATGCCAGATGATGTCTTTGATATTCAACTGATAGAGTAGAAAAATATCTAACAAAGAATGCCTAAACGAGCACGAAATGTTGAATTGGACCAGGATACATACAAAACAACTTGGAATTTCCTCCAAAATCACAAAAAACCGCGACCTTCACTACAATTGACAATCTTTGTTAAACAAAAAGTTCAATTTCCCCAACGTTTAGGTGGAAACTTTTCCAACGTGAAAAAAGGCGACTGAAAGGGCAACAAAACCACAAAAAAGCAAAAGAAAAGCCAGAAGTCTGGTGTGTTTTCACGTTCAAAAATGAAATGTTGATTTGTGCGCATGCCCAAGGAAAAAAATTGAACTAATAGACCTTATTCATAAATGGCGGCCGATTAATTATTATTTTATATTCATACTAATCAGCCTCCCTAGCCTCGTTAGTATGTGCAAAATTCAAAAGAATTTTTACTCTAAAATGAGGCTAGGGAGGCTGATTAGCATGAATATAAAAGAATAATTAATCCACCGCCATTTATGAATAAGGTCTATTGCTTCGAAGTAGATAGGGGTGTTAGTTGCCGTGTTGGACACTAATCTTTTGACAGATAACGGCCAGAAATAGGCATCTGGGATAGATTGCCGTTTTTTTTTTAAAGCCCAGGTGTTGATGTTCTCATATAAATTTGTCAATTTACGTCCGTTTCAGTCCTGTACAAATTTGTTTACCTGCTCTCCTTCCATTTATTATTGGTTCTAACCCTGGCCAAATGACTGTAACACTATTTTTCATACACTGGGATTTTCTTGAATTTCACTGCTGGGACTGGGATTTTGGCAGAAATTAGGCTAAGAATTGGGATTTCAGCAAACATTGAGCTGGGAAAATGGTATTCATATCCCCACCCCCTTCAGGACCCTCCAATAAGAAACGTAGCGTAGCTTAGTGAGAATTTAGGAAGTTAAACTGTGCGAATTTAAAGCGACAAAACTGATATAGGGAACGTTGTCGTGTAGCAAGCTTTAGTAAGCTTTCTTAAATTAAAGAAAGAATAGTCAATTAGCTAAGAGTAGAGGCAGATTTGGGAGCTGTGAAAAACTTAGCGAAGGGTAAAAAGATAGCACGGATTAGCGCTGATCTAATAACGTTGTCAGTTAGGGGAAACAATTGCACATAAACAGAGACCGGAGGCGACTAAAAGAACAGGTAAATAGGTGGATGAGTTTTCCTGTCTAAACTGGAAGTGAGAGCGAGTGAGAAAATAGAATTCCTTAGAGTTATTGCTTATTGGTTTTGCCGCTAACAACTAAAAATAAAATACAACTCAACTGAGATATATAGCGCAAACATAAGAGAAAGGGTCTTGCACGAGGACATAACACAACGATCCACCGGAGAGCGCTCGAACCCAAGAGTCCAGCGTGCTAACCAGCCACCGCGCCTCCCTGGACCCCGAGTGTTAATCCAATTCTTTCACATGCAGTCATTGACGAAGACATGGAAGGGAACATTCCAAACGGACGACGGCTTGTGAGCTCAATACGTTATTATGCCAGAAGCGTTTGTGTTCATTAAAGGTGGCTAGTAACGGTTTACAGGCCTTGTGCTTTGATAGATCGATACTGCGACCTTTCTTCAGTTGATGTCAAAAATACTGGTATCAAATAAATTCCCTAATTGTTGTCACTATCTTAGGAAGGGGTGCAAAACAACCTTAAATTTTCGAAAAAGTTAGATCATGTGATTCTTGATAGTTTGAAGTAGGACCCGTGGAGGAAGTATAATGTCGTGACTGTACAGTGTTTCTCTTCGCAAGATATAGTCAAAGTATAAATAACAGAGAAATTCAAGTAAATAAATCAATGGAACGTTGAACGTCGTTACGGGAAAAAGTCGTCTCAATCTGTAGCTGCTTTGATCTGAAAGCAAAACTTTACCAAACGTAAACATTCAAACACTTTACAAAGTGGAATATTTGTTTTGCTTTAACCAATAACGCCAGTAAATGTTTGTAATGAGATATTATTAAGGTTTAAAACTGAAAATACTTATGGTAATTCTCTTTTTAGGAGGATTTTACTCTGATGATCTCGGCTATGTTGGCAGTAGCTGTAAGAAATGTCCCAATGGTTCTTTTGTTCTATATGAAAAAACACCAGGAACACAAAAACAAGATTGCAAGACCTGTCCAGAAGGTAAAAATTGTCACGGAGCTTTTTCCACGATCCACAAGAGTCTACGACGATTACTTTATATTTCGATTCGGATACACAGTCAGCCGCAATCATGCAGTCAGTGTTATTAGTTCCAATTTATATCGATTCAAAGATGGCTTCTTGTTTGCCGCCTTTGTATTTTGAGAAATTAACTGTAGTGAGTATTGTGCGGTACATAATGTTAATTTTTGTTTAGGTAGTTTTTATTTTAGTTTGCACAACTTTATGGATTCGCCCAAAAAACTCCACACTAAAAAATCACTGACTCCAAACCAGAAAATATATATACACCTCCCAAATCACCAAAAATACAAATCCGCAAAAGGAATGTTGTGCCCTACGGTTCATGATACAAGTTTTCGTTTAAGAACGGCGGTCACGGAAACCCACGCTAAATCTGGATTTCGCGGTAGAAGTTGAAAATCGATTTCCTTCATGTTTTACTCATAAAAAAACCATTAGGTAGGAAAGATACCTGATGTAGTTTGTTTCCGCCAGAAGCCGTTTTCTTTTGAGAAAAATAGGAAAATCGGTTTTCGCTTTCCGACACTCAAAATTTCCAAAATTGAACCCTGAAATTCGCTACGATAAACTCTCCTCGCGTTCGCAAACAAAACCAGAGCAGAGACGTCTGGACACTTTCTACCGGCAGAAAAACTATTTTATGTCACTGTTTACAGGATGATAAATTTACGGCCCGTAGCGAAATTCACCAAACTGAAACAATTACAAAATATACGAGAGGTTTTCAGTTTTAGACAAACTTAAATTTAGTAGCCACTTTCTATGGCATAACTCAACATGTGGTATAACTCCAAATTTCCCTCAATCCTATTTAGGCACACATTTAAAACATTGATCTAAAAAAATACCTGAAAATTGGCTTGGGTTATTGAAGGCAGTCTCTCGAATACAGCATCGAATTCTGGCACATTTGGACAATTCGCCCATAACTTCGTTTCAACATAGTGCAATTTCGAAACACACGGAAGAAGCTTTTTAAGCCCCAAAAGCTCTTATTTCTTCTTTCCTGTTGGTTCCCTATTACAAAATCACTTTTCTCTCAAAAGTGAGAGAAAGAAGCGAAGCTGGATCGATTTTTATAGCCTCTTCGAAAACTCTCACTCTCGCTTTGATATATTACGTGATTCAACGTGACATCCAAATATGCAAAATTTATAAAGATTGAGTCTGCGCAGTCGACTTCTTTTAGTCACGGAGTCTGGTAACGCAATAAAATTTTTGCCGGAGTAATTTGCATATTTCATGGCAATTCATTTCCAACAGGCAAATATCGATCTTGTGGACTTCTGGCTCTCATTTTCTTGGAGAGAAGAAAGGAGAGAAGAGAGAAGAGAGGAGAAAGGAGAAAAAAGAGAATATTTGGCTTTAAATAGCTACTTTGCTTTGTTTCGGAACGAAAGAATGTGGACCCGTCGATACGTTAATTGGGTGGTACATCGAAACATTGGCTGACTTTGATACTGTCTCCAAGAGAATGCCTTAAATAACCCAAGCCAATTCTCAGGTAATATGTTTTAGATCAAATGTGCGATTTAGCGAGGATTGAGAACATTTGGAGTTATACCACATGATGAGTTATGCCATAGAAAATGTCTACCAAATAAGAGTTTCTGTTATCGTGAATACCTCTCCCTTATTTTTGAATTGTTTCAATATGGCAAATGCTGCTACAGACATGAAATTGTCATCCAGTAGAAGAAAGAAAGTTTTTCTGTCGTTAGAAAGTGTCCAAAGCTCTCCCTGTGGTTTGGTTGCGAACACGAGGATAGTTTATCGTCGCAAATTTTAGGTTTCAACTTTGAGCATTTTCAGTGTCCGAACGCGAGAACCGATTTTCTTATTTTTCTCGAAATAAAAAAGCTTCTGGCGGAAACAAACTACACCAAGTTTCTTTTCTACCTAATAGTTATTTATGAGCAAAAAAAGGAAAGAAATCGATTTTCAACTTCTGCCACTCAATGCTTCATTTTCCCTGACCTTGCTTCTTAAGTAGTTGTTTATTATTAGTTTCTAATAAGCGGAGTTTTCCTAATTTACACATTTCAAATGAAAATTAGCGATAGAAGTGAAGAACAATTAACGTTTCGCTGTCTTCATGACAGCATTGTCAAACTCGAATGCAAATGTGATGCGATGAAGTTGAAATAACTGCGTCGAAAGTATGAATACCTAAATGTAGAGGTATATAAAATTACATAAAATTAAATTAAGGAAGTATTGTTCTAGGTGAAACGTTTCGCTCGAACAGAGTCATATTGAGTGTTCAGTTCCGTTTTAGTTTTTGAATAAAGAACATTTCATAAATGAGGCCGTAAAATTTGTTCTGGCACTAAACTTTATGGATTGCGCAAATAATTCCATCCAAAAAATCACTGACTCCAAATCAAAAAATATATACATCCCAAATCACCTGGCGGACAATTTTGGTTAAACGTTTCGCAAAGTGGCCTGAAAAATGCAAGAATATGCTTAGCTTTGGCGCGCGCGCGTTAGCCGAGAATGGTTGCATTAATTTCTCAGCAATTTTTTTAAAAAGCCATTATAATAAAAACTTTATTGAACTACAATGCGGGTCATAAGTGTTGGGACACTTACCGCGATGCTAGTGAAAATGTCTATACTCCCCTCTCCCCTCAAGCAATGTTGAGTTTTGACCATTACACACACGTTATACGAAGAATGTTTTACGTATATTTTTCAACACTGTTTTGGGGGAGGGGGGGGAGGAGGTGAATGGATGCTCCGATATCAATTGGAGTAGTAGTAAATTATTATTTTGTGAGTTGTCAGACATTTTTCACAAGTGTCCCAACTACTTATGGGCCGAGGCTCGGTCCATAAACTTGCAAAAAAAGAACTCGACCAATATTTTCCCAATACGGTTCTCACGCTAGTTCAATAACATCTAGATATATATTATTCAATTTAATTTTCAACAGGAACAGAAACTGATTTTCTTCGCTGGATACCGTGCTTGTAAATGTCTGGAAGGATTTTATCGAACCCATATGTTCGAGAAATGTTACAAATGTGGACAAGGTGGACTGAAATGCAAAGATGATTACGCTTCTTTGAAATCTGGTTTATTGGTGGAAATGGAGGAACGAGACACACATAGATCGCTACAGAGATTTCATTGAGAACCTCCTGACATCTTCACCAGCATTAGATGCTTCCAGCGTTAAACTCCCTTTTCCGATACCAACGCCTTACATGTGTCCCAGAGAAGAGTCTTGCAAAGGTGGTTTAGAGTCCCCGTGTGAAAATGGATACGAAGGTCCACTCTGTGCAGTTTGCAGTTCAGGATACTATAAACAATTACAAACGTGCACACATTGTCCATCAAAGAAGTGGATGGTGGGACAGTTGTCGATCATTGCAGCCATTTTATTGATAATCACTGTAGTCCTGGTGTGGTCAAGTAAAAGAAATAACAAAGAGAGACAAAGAGGGCCTCCGATAGACATGTTTTTGTCCAAACTGAAAATCGTAATTGGCTTCTATCAGATTACCTATGGCATACTACAGACGTTCTCGTACATAGAATGGCCAGGCTCCTTGGACATTATCGCCAAATATTCAGGGATACTTCAGATGGATGTACTTCAGATAGCACCCGTTCACTGCCTTTTCTCGCGATTTCAAGTGAATGCCTTTGGAAGTTTACTTGCGATGATGGTAATAAATGCTGCTGTGATTGTCTTTTCTGCTGTCGCGTACGGAGTGCGTAAAGTAATAATCTTACGACGTCGAAGCTTGGAGGATGATGATAAATCAAGAAAAATCTCACAGACAAAGGCGCTTATATTCAGAAGTGTGTTTTTCTTCTTGTACGTGACGTACCTGAGCACGTGTGCCAAGACAGCCAGTGTCCTCCCCCTTGCTTGCCAGAAACTTTGCCGAGATCCAAACGAGGAATTGTGTCCCAAGTACATGAAAGCAGATTACAGCATACAATGCCAAGGTACAGAGTACAATCATTGGCTGATCGTGGCGTACATTTCAACTGCCTATATCGTTGCCCTACCTGCCTCCTCGTTCATCGCCCTTTGGAGACAACGAAGAGTACTAGCTACAGTAGAAGCCGACGCATTCCAGGATCCAGGATCTGAAACTGAAATCATCTCCGGGTTGCGTTTTCTTTTTGAAAACTACAAACATCGTTCATGGTATTGGGAATTAAGTTGAAATGTCTCGTAAAGTAATCCTTACATCTGGTCTAATTCTTGTGGGTCAAGAGAGCAGGTCCTACATTGGCTTGGCATGGGTCATCGCCGGGATGTATGGAATGGTTTTCTCCTGGATTAAACCCATGCAAGATGTGGTCGAAAACAGATTAATGGCGACGTCCCTTGCCGTTACTGTTGTTAACCTGGGTATTGGAGCTGTGAGTAGAATTCCTGCAGAGAACATCCCAACCTCGATTGACCCGTATACGGACGCAGTGTTATTCAAAATATTGGTTCTTGGAGCAAATACGTTGGTGATTGGCTTACTTGTTGGTGAGATAATAGTCCCGTAGTGTTTACCCCTATTCAATCAGACCATTATTTATGCTGCACACTTTTGAGGTTATGGCGCTGTTGAAAACTCTTCTATTCCCTTCTTGTTTATTTTCAGTTCAGTACGCAGTTTTCCTATATGGCTACCTTAACGAATGGCGCAAAAATCCACATTGGTCTTTTTCGTGCTGCCTCGCTTTGCTTCTGCCTCTCAACGATTTTGCAGGGAGAAATCCGTGGTTTAACGGGAGTGAACATTCTCGAAAACCAGCTACAAACCGGGAAAATTGACAAACCCACCATTTTATCTGCCGTGAAAAACAGTGGAGCAATTGATGTTACTCTTGATGAAGGTGAACAAGGTGAACAAGGTAACCACAATAACGAGACAATAACGATGATAAAGCTACTCGATCGCTGTTCTCAGACAGAGCTTTAAGTGTCTAATCACGTTTATTTTGTATATAAGGCCTTAGAGCACGATTCGAGGAACTTTAGAACTCCTCCAGGCTCAGTGATTGTGAGCCAACCAATATTGCCGAGTACGTTAGTCCAGTCCCTCAGATCAACCACTCTCGCATGCGCATGCTCCTATTGCCGAATTTACGACCTCCTGTTGCCTTTCCGAAAATCCCATCTGACCGTTTTTCGTACATACAAAACGTATTTTTATGTATCCGAAAACAACTGCAGTTATTAATTTTGTCCTATCACGATTATAGCAATTCTTAACAGATATAAACTATCCGTTGAGTGCCCTTGAGAATTGGTCAGGTCTGAGATCTAATCATGCTCATGGATTGTGACTGTGTTTGTCATAGGTGATGACAACATCATGGATATGCAGGGTGAAAATTGTCAAGACGCCAAGTACCACAACACAAAATGTGATCAAGTGACTCAAACAGAGCTATTTAAGCTTCCAATCGCTGATTTACATGAGCCAATGGAAGAGAAACACAAGGAATCTCTGTGAGTGTAATTCACAAATCGAATATCTACTAATCGAGCAAGTTAAGCAAATAATTTTCTGTCGATAAAATTATTTTTTTTATATAATTATACTGCCGAGGAAGGTATTTTAAAAACTGAACGAATCGTTGTTGTAACCATGCGAAAGATAAGTTCATTCGTCCATAACCAGGATCGTAACGTGTGTTGCTACCACAAATATCATCACATCTCGAGCTTAGAAACAATTTTTTTTCTTTCAATTCCAAATTACATACCAATGTTTCTTGCTGGCGTAGAGTATAGGCCCAGTTCAGACGCCGTACTTTACATGAGCCGAATCGAATTCGAATTTAGGCCGACCCAAATTAATTTAGACCGACTGCCATATTCAGACGACGAGCTTAATTCAGCCGAACTTAATTTAATAGGGTAAAATTGCTGTTTTATATTTAAAAATACATTATAATAACTCATGCATTTGTTTCGGCTCATGTGAAGTTCGGCGTCTGAATCAAAGCCGGTCCACAGCCGTTATTCCCGGCTGAGCCAGGCGGGAAAAACGACTGAGTCGATCCGAATATTCAATCAGCCGTTCACCTAATTGATTCAGACGCCGTACTACACGTGAACTTGATTCATCGAATTCGATTCGGCTCATGTCAAGTACGGCGTCTGAACTGATACTCATGGCAGACTCAGAGTGCCGCATTTAATCTGCTTGAAACATCCTGTCATTGCTACATAAATTGAATGTGCTCACACTTGCAACGGAAACATAAAACCAAGAACAGGCATAAATGCAAGTATTTGTATTTTGATTTGTTTTTTTGCAATTCAAATTGGAAATATTTCTTCTGTCGCTCAAACAAGCAAAACAAGCAAAAGTAATCCCACATTTCGCCCCATGCCTCCACGGCTAAAATGTAATCACGCCTGCTCATTATATCTCTCAAGCTTGCAGCCTGGATTCTAATGTTTTTTTAACGACGTAATATATACGAAAGTGAATAATGACGAGGGAATAATTATATTAAAAAAACAGGCTAAAAAGGGAAGTGATTCGCCTTACAAGCGATTGTCAAAATGCCTTTTTTATCTCATTGTGTTTAATAATTAAAACAAAATCCTTTTTTCTTTTTTTGGAAGATCTCAGCATTCCATCCAAGGAAACATTGATCGTTGTACCCGCATGGGTGAGAGTAGTGCCACTGGAAACGGAGCTGGATAAGAAGCGACCAAGCGGTTTACGTCGCGACGGTTCTTCCTGGTCAGAGAATCACGCATAAGCAGCGATTAGCGAGACTGACAATAGAAATTAGCTACTGTAATAGTTTGTTTAGATGGTACTATGCACCAGTAGATGTACGTCGATATTTACTCGAGACGTTCTTTATAGACTGCTAGATATTATAAGTAAAGTAAGGCTTGGTTCTCATATGCCTCCGGAAACTGCCCCAGCTATATCGCAGACGCGCGCTGTTTCACATAGAAACATTTTTACCGCCTGCATACCGTAAGGACCCCAGGCATGCATACGAAGTTTAACGCAAGTCAAGCTCGGGTACTCTGTGATTCCGGCACATGTTCTCACACCGCAGGCATTCCCGGGAGGTATACATCTATGAGAATCAGGTTTAACAGTCAACCCCGCCAGCTTTTTGGAGAATTTTATTGTCTAGAATTTGAGAACTTAATACTCAGTAGTGATTGAGAGCTTAGTACTGTAGCCTAGTACTGATTAAATCGAAAATCCGCCATTGAAAAAGGCTTCGTAAAGCTGCAGTTTCTGTGTCTGTCTGTCAGAAAATTCCAACATTTCCGCGATCTTCTTTAAAGTAAGGCTGTTTTTCGATTTTAGAGTGTTCTGGGAAAAAAATGTCCTCAACAGGGAAGCAGGATAGGTCAATTTCAGGTTTTTACTCTCAGTAGTTTCTCAGTCAAGTTACTCCAAGAAACAAGAACTCTAAAACATCAGCTGGCTATAATTTGTAAACTGAGGTCGATTCACTATATGCAGTTATATTATGACTAGATTAGTTTATATTATGATATAGTCAGGCTCAGTTACTTGTCTATGCATACCGTGTGGTAATATCCTGGATATAACCGCATCCCAACAATTTTCTGAATGATAAAAGAAGTCGCAAATATTAATATTCCATGCTCTTTAGGTACGATAAATTTGAAGTCAACGCGGGCACTTCCCCCCCCCCCCCCCCCCCCCCCCCCCCCCCCAGGCAGAATAGGGTTAAGATCCAGCTCAATATAATTTCCACATAAAACAACTATCGGCTAAATCTTCTTTCTATATCGTGTATATCAAACATATCACTGCCACACTTGCAAAGTTGCCGCCATTCTGGTGGTCAACTGACACAAAGTCGGTTTTCTTCTTCGTTATATTTATGGGGTTTTCTTCAATAATCGCCACAGTTGCAATGACAACGACTTTAGGAAAGTTAAGGCGGAATTTAATATGTTGTATTACGAGCATGCGAAGAAAATAGTTTCTTGACGATGACGCATGAAAACATAGTTTTTGTCCTCTGTCGTCCTCTCATTGGTTAATTTGAATTTGAGTGGCGCCAACCAACCCAAAAACCAGGCCTGGGGCTTATGACCTGGATTTTACCTAACGGTACCATATAAACTGTATATACATTGTAAACCATATTTATCATATCTCCGCTGACTACTTGTTAAGAGGGTCTGGGTGGGGTAGGGGTTAACGGATAACTGAAAAATATTGCGAGAATGTGAACTGGGTTTATTGCGTCTCGATCGCAACACCTTGTAGCAATGAGTCCAAAAGTGTGGGCCACTTTTAATTAATTCACATTCTTTCGTGCGCGCAAACTAACCAATCAGACGCCAGAGATAGCTATCTTTGGCTTCTGATTGGTTAGTCTACATGGACGAAAGAATGTGAATTTATTTAAAGTGGTCACACTTTTGGGGCTCTTTGATGTAACTGAAAATATGATAGACTTCGAATCATGATTGATCGGTCTTCTTTCCTCAGATCCTTGGCGCGAGCGAAAAACTACTCGAATCTCGCGCCCTAGAAAGAAAGAGACTGCTCGCAGTTCTACAATTAACCAAAGTTTATACAACAGCTCACATTTAAATGACAGGAACTAAGTCTACAAATATGATCATGTATACATCCCACCCTGACCCTGGAATTCTTTTTGTAGTCTCCTGTGCGTCTTTTGCTAAAGACAATAATTAACTTATTTATCTTACGTATCCTTATTTATCTTAAGACCAACATATTTATCACGCACGCTTATGTATTCAGATACGCGGTGGCCTAATGGTTGGTGTGTTGGACTCCGGATCAAGCGGTCCGGGTTCGAGAGCTGGCCGGTGGCATTGTGTCGTGTTCTTGGCCAAGACACGTTACTCTCAACACTCACGGTGCCTCTCTCCATGCACCCAGAAGTATAAACATGGGCCCGGCGAATTATCAGGGCAACCTGACAAAACATGCTGGGGGGGCTACCTGCGATGGCCATACTTCTAGTGGCTTCCTAGCTGCTATTGAAACTTGTAAGCCACTTTGGCCTTTGAACTTATGTATACAATGCACTGAAGCAGCAATAAACAAAAATAAAACAACTCAACGTGTATTGAGTTCTGTTACTCCAAAACAATCAGTATAATAATAAGACTCACTGAAAGTTCGAGATTCTGACGAGTAAATATACAATAAGGCGTAGTCGACAGACCTACAGATTTATTGCTTCTAGAAAATTATACCCTCAAAAGAGGATGATCTAAGATAGCTGAGGTATTTTAAGCGGAGCGCTAACTGATTGGTCAGTTCGTGTAAAGCCTCATTGCACACGTTATTAAAATAATAATTTATAGCAGCATACTAGCCCTGCTCCAATATTGCGCGCGATGGCGAGACACAACAATCTGCCTTCTGGCTATCCCATGGCATCTCTAAAATAAACACGGTGAACATCATGATCAGTGACAAAAGTGACTGAAGCGTAATTAATTTATTTCTCTGTTTTGACTTATATATGTTTCTCGATTCCGCTGAAATTTCATTTCTTTTCCTCCGTTCAACTGTCAGTTTAGAGAATAGAAAATAGAAAAAATACGCAGTCCAAATGTACGCCTCGCGGACCATTTCTGCAACTCTTCTGTGTGGTTTCCAGGCTTTCATGAGCGTTTATTTCAAGATGGCGGACATTGAATCAACCAACCAAAAAATTATGTTATCGTAAAATAGCACGGTGAGAGTATTCAATTGGCTGATTTAGCGAGGAAAGCACAGATTATTATTGTTGCATCATTTCCCGGGCTCACAACCGAACGTAGTGTTTCATACCGCTACAAATTCCATGTATTAAACGAGTCGTTCTCTCAAACTCTGAGCAGCGCTTTCCAAATATATGTCGGACGATGTTTCCGGATCTTCCATCATCCGGATTTCGTTACTTTGGAAAAACGTCAGTATATACCACATAGAAAATACGCTAAACATATCAATGCAGTGCCATTACCGTAGCGGATAAGGAGGACACATTGATGATTATATGGGGGTCTGGGGATAGTGATGGCGTGGGGGGGGGGGGGGGGGGGGGGTTCATAGCTAGCTTGGGATGTGTACCCTAGAAATCTCTACACTGCACCCTGTACCCTGGGAGAGAGGGGGGGCTACTCACGCTATGGCTCATTGGTGGGAGCAAGAGAAGATGATCTAAGTAGATCATCCTCTCTTGGTGGGAGTGAAAGCGCGCCAAAAAGAAGAACATCCGCCTGTCGTCCCGTGGCTCAAAAACGTCTGAGCTTAAGCTCTCTAATACTTTTCACCGACACTGAGGTAGATAATTTTTAGTATATGCCACACAAGTGAATAGCCAGCCCCAAACAGTTATTTTAGTTTGTGAAAAATTGGGCAAAAACTCTTGGGAAGCCATTTTGCTTTTGCTCGGTAGTAAATAGCAAAATATATCCGGGGCTCGATTAGTCAATCAGAGCGCGCGAAAAGTACTATTTACTTGTAAGTTTCTCTTGTTTAATAACAATATTAACAATTAATAACAATAATGATATTTATTTATTTATATATATAGCGCTATTTCCACTTTATATTGTCCAATAGCGCATTTAGACTGCAAAACAGTCGTATTTTTTGCGTTGGTCCGTCATCGAATGGGCGCGGTCTTCGAACGAAAGGTCTGGAGCGAGTGTGAAAACGGAGAGTGTGACTGGAGAGAGACGCTGATTCTCGCCTCGCGCACGAGGATCCACGCTTTCGGCGGTTCGCAGTCTATAGCGCTTTACAAGTGTAAAACTGCCTTACAATAATATGGCTTATATAAAAAGTCTAAAAAAAAGTAAAAGAAATAATGGTAAATATGGCCCGCGGGTATTTATCGGGCTGACAGGTCATTTCTTAAAGCGCGTTTTTTAACAGGAAAATTTTAAGCGATTTATTAGATTTTTCAGAATCCGATAATAGAAACGTAACATTATATAAAATTAGAGGCCCTTAGTTATCGACAACTAGCTTCACACACTGGCTTTTTTTGTTATCGACAACGTTTTATCATCGACAACTAAATAGTTGTCGACAACTATCTCTCTAGTGTATGGAGGCCCCTGAGCAAGCAATAAAGATGGAGGGTTTTTTGCCGAATGATTGAGAAAATCAAAACAATTATATAATTTCAACTTACAAAACAATTCTCGATTTGTTTTGCATTATTTTGTAACAGGAGCTAGAACTGGATTTTTCAAACGTCCATACCAAGTTTCAGTCTGTTTCGTTCGTACGGTGTGAAGAATTTAGAACCGGGAAGTCAGGTACTTTTGCTTTCCAAGTTCTCGTCGCTTTGCAAACCCCTCATCGTATATTAAATTATCCATTGTTGTTGGGTTACAGGTGTTGATTTCAAAAACCTCACGGTTTTCTGCCGCAAATTATCATTATAAATTCAACATCGGTACGTTCTATCAGGAATATGATTCCCAAGTTGCAGAAAATCAGGAGGAATTTGAAAAACACTATTTTTTTTGTAAGTTGAAATTATATAATTTGTTTGATTTTCTCAATCATTAGGCAAAAACCCTCCATCTTTATTGCTTGCTAAGATTTTTTATAGGTCTCCGATCGTTTAGAATGTTATACAGATGTTTTAAGTGATATCATCCTTATAAACGGTTACCTACTCTTAATTCTTCAATCATCTGAAAGTTTTTTTACAGCCTAGCAATAAAATATTAGAATAAACGTTTAAGACAAGATGAAACAGACGATTACGTTTGCTATAAGTTTTTTTCATTAAAGCAGGCAAGGGAAACCTGGCTTAACCGGTAGTTAAGATGGAGCGCCAAAATATCTATAATAGACGTCACTCACCCATCGTTATTGGGAAAGAAGCACACTTAATTACGTAATAGACAACTCAAAAAAGTACATCACAGAAACAAAATGTTATCATGGGGAATGTCAATGCCAACATATCAGGCTAAAATTACAGCTGCAAGGCGTCGAAGTTTTTATTTCTTCAGCTTTCGCTGGTAAATAATTATACTGCTTCTAGTTCAAGACCAGCGCGGGGGTACAGATCTGTCCTTCCAGGTATTTCAAAATATTTTTTAATTTCTTATTTTTCCTTTCCATGATTTAACATACCATATAAAAACTATCTGGTTCACTAAAACGTATTTGGCTTTCAGAATCAAACAGAACATCCCTTCATATTTCAAAACATTATTGTCGAACTGCGTTCATAAGAAATTAAGTATCACGATTCAAGTTTTGACTTTATAGTTGAAGAGTACTTTACTTTGTTAGGCGATCAAGACGAACTTATGAAGGTGTCGATTTGAGGAAATAATGTTTGTCTGGATTTGTTACGTATTTAACATACATCAAATCCTTTGAAAGCTTCAATTATGATTTTGGTTATGAGCCACATCAAGTTATAACCCTTTCTATCTTGCATGAAAGCATTTAAATTAGCTTCTAATGTGAAACTTATCAGTTCACTGGGACATATATTCGCTTCGATCCATAAACTTGCAAAACAAAAAAATAGGAAGTGACAAATATTCCCCAATGCGAACCAAACAAGCTAGTTCAATAAAGATTGTATTATAATGGCTCTTTGCTGATAGATAAAATGAATGAATAAATTAATGCATCCACTCTCGGCAAATGAGCGCGCCAAAGCAAGATAAGCATATACTTGTATTTTTTCAGGCCTCTTTAGTAAAAATTTAACTGAGATTATCCGTCATACATAACGGAAAAATGTTTCTACTTTTTTTCGTTTGTTTGATGTTTATTAAAGGAATTCGGCAAAACTAATTTGCGAGCAGTCCATACTGCAAAATTTGGACCGCTCTGCAGGGAAGCAATTCGAATGCTCATTTTCATCGCGGACCAGTCTGTCATATAATAAATATAGGTTATTGGCCGGCCGGGAGGTCCGTATTGAGAAAAACTGTGCCCGTGGTCTTGAGTGCGGCCCGAGGCCGTCAGGCCGTGGTCTTGAGTGCGGCCCGAGGCCGTCAGGCCGAGGGCCGTACTCAAGACCAAGGGCACAGTTTTTCTCAATACGGACCGACCTAGGCCGGCCAATAACCTTTTTATTTTTTTCGTACTTCGTTTGAATTTGATAAAGAAATATTGAAATCTCAGGCTTGTTTTGCAAAATCTGTTTATCACGCGCGCTAGTACATGTAGCCAGGGCGCTTATAAATATAAGCGCCCTGATAACTACCGAAGAAATAACCCAAGTAACAAGAAACTCAGACGATTAATTTTTACACCACAAATATGTAATTACAGAAATGGAGACTAGAGCGGCATTTCATCACAAAGCAGCTGAAACGAGAAGCTATTTCCATTTTCACAAAAACCATCCAAAGCCGCCGTCAAATTCTACGACAATCTTCGGCAATCTTCCATACATTACTCTTGCCATAAACAAATATCATGAAAAGCATTTTTCGAGCAAAACTGTTCCCAGTTACAGTCTTTACGTATACTACAATTTTATTTCACATGTTAAATCTAATTTTTGCCATTCGGTGGCAATTTGCAGTTTTCATTTTATGCGAAACCCTGACAAACTTCGCCTGCATAAGCTATTTCAAATCAAAGCCGACGGCATAAAATTGATAAGCCACAAAGTTATTTCTTGAATGAAATTAACGGAAGGTTTGTTTAGGAAAACAGAGAAACGAAAAGCAAACAATTAAAACGAAGGAATTGAGTCTAAACACGGTGAATTGTAATTTAAAACCCGCAAGTTTGAACGTGAAACTGATTTCCAAAAACGAACAATAAACTTGACTAAAACTAAATTCTGTCGGTTAAAATCAAATGACTACTCGCCTTTTTGAAGAAATGCAAGCTCTTTAATTCCACTGCGTAGTTCTCCATTCACTTGACAACGACAGTGCAAAATAATGCGAGAAATTCAGTAAAAAGCTTCTTCGCATCGACCTTCACACGTTGCTGAATTAAAATGTTTTCGCTTGTAGCGCATGTCTACGCTACGATTACGCGGGTCTCCGCCGGGTTCACGGGCAATTTTTCCCGCTCCCGGGACCAATATTGGCTTGATTAATATGTTTTTGTTGGTCTTACAGTATTAAACGCATTCTGGCAGTTTTAAAAAGCTAAGCGAAATTTTCTACCTTCGCGCGTTGCTGAAACGGTCCGTGAAGCCTCGGTTACCGTGACCGTGGTCAGAGATAGGAGAATACCGCCCGCTCCCGGAACCAATCAGATTGCAGGATTCGCAGGATACCGCCCGCTCGCGCACTGAGAAAAAAATAAAATATTTTATTAAATACAAGCTATCTGTTATTTAATTTCAAGCTTTCTCATTGGTTCGTCAAACGTTGGTGACGGTACGATCCAAGATAAACTTCACACTGAAATTACCTTTGAAGGTCACTCTCTTTCTCTCTATATATCCATGTAGATATTAAGGTTTTTCTTTGCTTTTGACTTCAGTGAACTTTTAAAATTTCAGGCTCAGTTCGTTTCAACACAATTTCTGTAGTCGCGCACGATTTGCCCGCCGTAAATCCCGCCGTAAACAAGCAAAAACCTTGCTCCGTTCAGCTGTCCATTCAACTTGTAAAGTGAATATAAGGTTCACCTCCACAATTATTTTGGATCTTCCGATTTTACTACATTTTCACAGTTTTCCAGAATACACGAAACTTTCAGAGAAATTGAGCGAAGATTTATCCGAAGAAAACTTTGTCTTGCTCTCTTTTCATTCAACTGATTTATAATTTTACAAAAAGTAAAACTGAAGTTTAACCAAACGTTAGCGAACTAGAGTGGAATCCTGATTTCTCGAACCCTCAATTTCTCAAACATCCCAATAACTCGAACCAAAATTCGTTTCCCATGGATTTGTTGCACTGTAATTTTACCCCCGATATCTCAAGCTCCCGATTTTTCCAACCAATTTTATTTTTTCTTAATCATCTCATATCCAAAAAGGGTAGGGCGAATGGATTTAATTGTTACATATTATGAGCTTGGGTTATTAGCCATTTTAACCCTTACAATCTTGCAAAAA
The DNA here is from genome assembly GCA_029204205.1 of Desmophyllum pertusum. Lineage (NCBI taxonomy): Eukaryota > Metazoa > Cnidaria > Anthozoa > Scleractinia > Caryophylliidae > Desmophyllum > Desmophyllum pertusum. Next base: position 148,469 of record MU825441.1, on the reverse strand, counting down.
GCATTTAGATTAGCTTCCACTGTGAAAAAGGTAAGCTCGCAAGATAATATTTGTTTAAATGTTTGGTTTAGATGACGCCGGAAGGATTAATATTGTAGCGCTAATCCAAGGGAAGAGTTTCACTGGGCCTAAAACGGTTGATGATTTGAAATGATTTTTTTCCCCCTAGTTTATTCCCACCACCAACAAATATGTGAGTTCTGAGTCTGGAAGGCAGGAAGGAAGAAAAGAAGTAGTGCTTTTTTAATTAAAAAAAGTTGGCGGCGACTACTTGTTTAAAGCTGTTTATTCTTCGCAAGTTTTTACTCATACTGACAACACAGTGGATCTGCTTATTAAATCGATTATCGCCAGACTCACGTCCCATCTCGAACAAAAGGTTAATTAAAACATAGGTTAACAAATGACAAGTTAAGCCCATTATAAGTCAGCTGTTTGAGATCATTGTTTTGCTTCTATTTATCTCGTGCTATGTTTTTCTTATTTATTTATTATTATTATTTATTTATTTTATTATTTGTTCTTCTTCTTCTTCTTCTTTGTTAACTCACCAAACAATGGAATTATTACAATGAAAATATAAGGAGAAGATAAAATAAACCCAGGATCCCTAATAAAAACGGTTGTACTGACTCCGTAGCCGCGTAATTTTAACACATTTCGATTAAGACTTTACCGCCATATTTTGTGAATAAGTCATATGTTCGTATGGTCATTCGAGTACGCTCTGAGAAAGAAGATTGATAGCGGAGCTAAATTTTCAAAAGGAATGCAATAATTTAGTAGAAGTTCAAGCTTCTACGTACAAAACTTACAAAAATGCAAATAAAATGAGCAGACCCGGAAAGTAGGATGAGCCAAGAATCGTTTATAGTGCGCACCAGCGTTTAATAGAACATTGTTATCTTTTGTTTAATATTTCATAAAAATAATTTGGCGAAATTAATTTGCGAGCGGTCCATCTTAGCGGTCCATATTGCAAAATTTGGACCGCTCTGCAGGGAAGCAATCAGAATGCTCATTTTCGGTTATGAGCCACATTTTAATCTTGCAAAAAATCATTCACATTAGCTTCTATTGTGTTTACCGATGCACTGGAGGGTGATTTTGTAGCGCTAATACAAGGGAAGAGTTTCACTGGAGTATGGCCTTAAGCGGTTAATGATTTGAAATTATTTGTCTGGCTAGTTTATTCCCGCCACCGACAAAAATGTATTACTACCATTTTATAAAAATTCAAATAAACGGATTTTTAATTTGCTTTTACGCACAGATAATTAATAGTTTCAAAGACTAAAATGGGAGATACCATAAACGAAATTTAATTGCCAGTATCAAGCTGTCGAAAGAAAGCCTTGAAGCTACCGACTAATATTCCATGCACCTTTGTCAACCACCTCGAGATCAACATCGGCCTTAGTTCTTCAAACATTTTTCTCTACATGCGTTTTTAATATGGGCATATTTTTTTCTTTGGATTAACTCCATGATTCATCATTTTTGCTGACGACTGCTCTTAATACTTCCGTTTTGTTACGTTTAACCTCTTACAGCCTAGCAAAAAAATATTAGAATAAACGTTAAAACAAACGCGGATATGTTTGCTGTAGGCTTTGTTATTAAAACATGCAAGGGAAAAATGGCTTAACCGGTAGTAAGGTTGGTGCGCGAAAATATATATAATAGACGTCACTCACCTATCGTTATTGGGAAAGAAGCGCACTTAATTACGTAATTGACAACTCAAACAAGCACATCACAAAAAAACAAACAATGCCGGCTATCATGGGAAATGATGATGCCAACATATCAGGCTAAAATAGCAGCTGCAAGGCGTTGAAGTTTCTATTTCTTCAGCTTTCGCTGGTAAATTATACCGCTTTTAGTTCAAGACCAGCGCGGGGTTACAGATCATGTCTTCCAGGTAATTCAAAATATTTTTTAATTTCTTATTTTTCCTTTCCATAATTTAACATACCATATAAAAACTATCTGGTTCACTGAAAAGTATTTGGCTTTCAGAATCAAACAGAACATCCCTTCATTTGTCGAACTGCCTCCATCAGAAATTAGGTATCATGATTCAAGTTTTGACTTTATAGTTGAAGTCAGAGTACTTTACTTCGTTACGCAATCAAGACGAACTTATGAAGGTGTCGATTTGAGGAAATAATTTTTGTCTGGATTTTTTGGAAATAAAACGATATCAAGGGAAACGAAGTATGTACGTATTTAACATACATCAAATCCTTTGAAAGCTTCAATTATGATTTTGGTTATGAGCCACATAAAACTATAACCCTTTCAGTCAGTCTTGCAAGAAAGCATTTAAATTAGCTTATAATGTGAAAAATATCAGTTCACTAGGACATTGTTTCGTCTCGGTCCGATGAACTTGCAAAAAAAAATTGCAAAATAAAATTATTCCCCAATGCGAACCGAACAAGCTAGTTCAATAAAATTGTTATTATAATGGCTCTTCTTAAAACAGTTACTGATAAATAAAACGAATGAATAAATGCATCCATTCTCGGCAGATGAGCGCTCCAAGCAAGGTAAGCATATAGTTAAATTTGTCAGGCCTCTTTAGTAAAAATTTAACTGAGATTGTCCGTCATACATAAAGGAAAAGTGTTTCTACTTTTTTTGTTTTTTTTGTTTGATGTTTAATAAAAGGAATTCGGCAAAATTAATTTGCGAGCGGTCCATAATGCAAAATTTGGACCGCCCTGCAGGGAAGCAATTCGAATGCTCATTTTCATCGCGGACCAGTTTGTCATCTAATAAAATATTTTATTAAATACAAGCGCGCTATCTGTTATTAATTTCTAACTTTCTCATTGGTTCGTCAAACGTTGGTAACGGTACGATCCAAGATCACTTCACAGTACAGTGAAATTATCTTTGAAGATCGCTCTCTTTCTCTCTATATATCCATGTAGACTGATTGAGGTTTTTCTTTGCATTTGACTTCAGTGAACTTAATTTCAGGCTCAGTTTGTTTCAACACAATTAATTATGTAGTCGCGCACGATTTTTCCGCCGTAAATCCCGCCGTAAACAAGCAAAAACCTTGCTCCGTTCCGCTGTCCATTCAACTTGTAAAGTGAATATAATGTTCAGCTCCGCACTTATTTCGGATCTTCCGATTTTAAGCTAAGCCATTTTCACCGTTTTCCAGAATATATACGAAATTTTCAGAGAAATTGAGCAAAAATTAATCCGAAGAAAACTTTGTATTGCTCTCTTTTCATTCAACTTGCTACAAATCATGCTTCATTTAGATCGAACTGAAAAATCACTCAGTCGATTTATAATTTTACAAAAAGTAAAACAGAAGTTTAACCAAACGTTAGTGAACTAGAGTGGAATCCTGATTTCTCGAACCCTCAATTTCTCAAACATCCCAATAACTCGAACCAAAAGTCGTTTCCCATGGACTTGTTTCACTGTAATTTTACTCCCGATATTTCGAGCTCCCGATTTCTCGAACCAATTTTCCTTTTCCTTAACGTTCGAATAATAAAACAACGCGCGTGTTGGCTATGATCATCTCATATCCAACACGTCTATGGCGACTGGAATAATTGTTACATATTATGAGCTTGGGTTATGAGCCATTTTAACCCTTACAATCTTGCAAAAAGCATTTAGATTAGCTTCCATTGTGAAAAATGTAAGGTCACAAGATAATATTATTTTAACGTTTGGTTTAGATGACGCACGGAAGGATTACTATTATAGCGCTAATCCAAGGGAAGAGTTTCACTGGAGTATGGCCTAAAACGGTTGATGATTTGAAATGATTTTTTTCGCTAGTTTATTCCCACCACCAAGAAATATGTGATTTTTGAGTCCGGAAGGAAGGAAGAATAGAAGTAGTGCTTTTTTAATAAAAAACAAAAGTTGATGGCGACTACTTGTTTAAAGCTGTTTATTATTCGCAAGATTTTACTCATACTGAAAACACAGGGGATCTGCTTATTAAATCGATTATCGCCAGACTCACGTTCCATCTCGAACAAAAGGTTAATTCAATCATAGGTTAACAAATGACAAGTAGCCCATAATAAACCAGCTGTTTGAGATCATTGTTCTGCTTCTATTTATCTCGTGCTATGTTTTCTTATTTATTTATTTATTTATTTATTTATTTATTTATTTTGTCTTCTTCTTCTTCTTCTTCGTTAACTCACCAAAACATGGAATTATAAAAATGAAAATAAAATGAGAAGATAAAATAAATACAGGAGCCCTAATAAAAACGGTTGCACTTTCAACAGATAAATTATTCAGGGCACCCAACGACAACTTTTTCCTGTTGGTGCCAGAACATCGTTTTTTACGTTATAATTGTGCTTTTTGTGTAGTTTAATAGCTTATTTTTAAACGCTAAGAAAAAATATCTGTTCGGATACGTTAGCTGAACTTTTAAACTTCAGAAAATTTTAGGGATTAAAATCTTATTACCCGAATTTATCAGCTGCTTTTGCCTTTCCGAAAATCCTAGCTGACCTGTTTTTGTACCCAAAACAACATTTCTATCTCTCCGAAAACAACAGGCATTAATTTTCCCATATTAAGAAAGCTCGAGATGACATTTCCCTAACCGAATATCTGAGGCGATTTTACGCCTTCCGAACAGATCATTCCACCGAAACGATCCGTTGGGTGCCCCTGATTATCTTGGAAGGAGATTGGTAGCAGTAGACAATAACAACTGTAAAGCCCTATAATAAGAAATTAAAACAAAATTTGCCAAACTTGCATCTACACCTTCATGACGCATATCCCACAGTTCCCGGATTCGTTCTGCAGCAATGTTTGTGTAAACAAATACGTTGAATGAATACGTATCTTGCGAGTTTTCGCACTATTGTTTACCGGTGAATGCAAGCATTGTGTTGCACATAAGAGGATAGTATGGCAGAGCAGAAGCCTATACCTTGCTTTTTAATGAATTCCTTGCTGTTCACGAACAGGCTAGTCATCGATGAAAAAGTTCTTTCATTATAATGGCTCTTCTTAAAACAGTTGCTAATATCATTGATTAATGATCCATTCTCGGAAAATGCGCGCGCCAAATCTAAGCATAAACTTCAATGCATTTTGCAGGCCTCTTTCGTGAAAGTTTAACTGAAATTGTCCATCATACCTGAAGGGAAAATGTTTTTAATAAACGCGAGGCGAACTATAAAAGGGAGGTTACCTTAAGGAAGATAGGCCTCATTTCCAATCATCTGTGAACAACAAAATAGCTCCGGTGAATGAAATGTCGAGCTCTTCCTTCCGCGAAATTGTTCCAAACACGAAGGAAAATAACAACAACAGTTACTTATTCCACCATGAAATAGTTCGTTTCCCAAGAGATACGAACCACGAGTTTTTAGGCAAAATTATTACTAGCAGTAGGACGCGTGATTATATGACTCCGCACTCGCGTAATTTAAACACATTTCGATTTAGAACTTACCGCCATAAGTCATATTTTACCGCCGCTAAGTCATATTTTCGTATGGTAATTCGAGTACGCTCTGAGAAAGAAGATTGATAGCGGAGCTAAATTTTCGAAAGGAATGCAATAATTTAGTAGCTTTCACGTACAAAACTAAAATGCAAATTAAATGAGTAGACCCGGAAAGTAGGAAGAGCCAAGCATCTTTTATAGTGCGCACCCGCGTTTAATAGAACATTATTTAATTTTGTTTAATATTTCGTAAAAATAATTTGGCAAAATTAATTTGCGAGTGGTCCATCTTAGCGGTCCATTTTGTAAAATTTGGACCGCTCTGCAGGGAAGCAATCAGAATGCTCATTTTCGGTTATGAGCCACATTAGGTTTTAACCCTTGAATCTTGAAAAAAAATCATTTACATTAGCTTCTATTGTGAAAAATTTTAGTTCACTTGGACTTATCGTTAATTTTTTAACGTTTCGTTTTGCGATGCACTGAAGGATTGTGTCAAGGGAAGAGTTTCGCTAGAGTATGGCCTAAAACTCGGTTAATGATTTGAAATTATTTTTCTGGCTGTTTTTCCGCCACCGACAAAAATGTATTACTACCATTTTATAAAAATTCAAATAAACGGATTTTTAATTTGCTTTTACTCACAAATAATTAATAGTTTCAAAGACTAAAATGAGAAAAACCGTAAACGAAATTTAATTGCCAGTATCAAGCTGTCGAAAGAAAGCCTTGAAGCTACCGACTAATATTCCATGCATCTTTGTAACCTCCTCGAGATCAACATCGGCCTTAGTTCTTCAAACATTTTTCTCTACATGCGTTTTTAATATGGGCATATTTTTTTCTTTGGACGAAATCCATGATTCATCATTTTTGTTGACGGCTGCTCTTAATACTTCCGTTTTGTTACGTTTAACCTCTTACAGCCTAGCAATAAAATATTAGTATAAACGTTAAAACAAACGCGGATATGTTTGCTGTAGGCTTTGTTATCAAAACATGTAAGGGAAAAATGGCTTAACCAGTAATTAAGTTGGAGCGCTAAAATATATATAATAGACGTCACTCGCCTATCGTTATTGGGAAAGAAGCGCACTTAATTACGTAATTGACAAGTTTAACAAACACATCACAAGAACAATGCTATCATGGGGAATGATGATGCCAACATATTAAAGCTAAAATAGCAGCTGTAAGGTGTTGAGGTTTATATTTCTTCAGCTTTCGCTGGCAAATTGTACTGTTTCTAGATCAAGACGGACGTGTGGTTACAGATCTGTCTTCCAGGTATTTCAACTGAATTTTTAAATTTCTTATTTTTCTTTTCCATAATTTAACGTACCACATAAAAACTATCAGGTTCACTGGAAAATAAATGTGATTTCACAAAGCCCATGTAAATAAATATATAGAGGTCAACTTTAAATGAAGGCAGGAAGCAATGCAGTCAGCTCCAATATTTCGGATGCAGCACTAAAACACCCTTAACTCTTAGCTAGCAGTATTTGGCTTTATAAAATAATCAAACATAACATCCTTCATCGTCTTTCACAAAATTACTGCCGAACTGCCTCAATCCATCAGAAATTAAGTAACATGATTCAAGTTTTTACTTTATAGTCGAAGAGTACTTTACTTTGTTAGGCGATCAAGACGAACTTATGAAGTTGACGATTTGAGGAAATACTTTTTGTCTGGATTTTGTTGGAAATACATCAACATACATCAAATCCTTTGAAAGCATAAATTATGAGTTTAGTTATGAGCCACATCAACTTGTAACCCTTTCAATTGTGCAAGAATTATAAGCATTTAAATTAGCTTCTAATGTGAAAAATATCAGTTCACTAGGATATAGATTGGCTCGGTCCATGAACTTGCAAAAAAGGAAAAGGAAGAGAAAAATATCCCCTAATGCGGAGCGAACAACCTATCTACAAAGTAATCCAGCGAAACATTGACATGACTTGTCTTCCTTGCGTATCCTTTTCTCTGCAGGATCCGGTAGCTTGGGCGTGTCGGCCAAAAGCGTCTTTACACAGGTCTTGCTACTTGTGCTTACCTTCCATCGTTCACACAGTGCACATCCTTTGAATCTGAACTAAAGGCTGGTGGCGGGTTTCCCCACATTTCCGGAAATTTATTCCAACCAATTTTCTTCAGTCTATAATAAAATAATAATACATTAAATTTATATCGCGCGTGTTACATGTGGATATGTGCACACGCGCATTGCAATTTATCTTCTCTGGTAAAAATGATAATAAATAAATAAATACATATGTAAATAAATAAATAAAAGACGGAAAAAATGAATAAAACTATCAATTAAACTCTTAAAATGCTAATTTAAAAAATATATGTCTTGATGGCAGTTTTAGAGGCAGGCAAAGAGTCGATCAGTCGATGTGCAGGTGGCAAGTTGTTCCAAAGGTTAGGGGTAACAGACTGGAAAGCTCTGCCACCTAAGATGACAGAGGTCATAGGTTTAAGAGGCTTCAGTAGGATCTCATAGCCCTTCACCAAACGAGTGCGTCGCCACGCAGAACTGTCGGTCACGTTATGAAGTCTCGTTAGATCGATAAAAATGGCTTGATATAAAAAGGCAGGGAAATCGCAACGTATTGATTACAAAATATTATTTATACTTTTGCTTCCCTCTTCTCTCCAGCGATGGTATTTATCTGTTGACATTATAGTTCGAGAAAGAAAGCGATTAAGAAGTTATCTAGGTATCTGAATAACCTTTAATAATAATTTCATCACATCCCTGACAGCGGTCAGCCAATAGGAAATCGATGCTAATGAATCATTAATTGGGGGTGATTCAAGACAAAAGGACCGCCAATTGATGTCTAGAATTTCGCGCCATCGGATGACAGTTTACCAAGGAAATAGAACCGTCTCATTACATCGTTACACAAGACTATAATTAAACCACTAAAATTAGGTTTCTAAAATTCATCTTCTTTTCTGTTCACATTGGGAACATCGTGGTACAGATCCTCGAGTGTACACTTTAAGACATCAGTAAAAGTGATGAGAGTTCTTGCAATTACTAGCAAGGATAACTTTTAATGTGCTAAGACTCTATGAACCTTGAAGCCTGATTCCGTAACTGCGAATGTATTAATCTTCTCAAATTAAATTAAACCCCTTCGTAAATCGTCTTTATATACAGGTTCCATAGTACAGGTGGAATGCTGGTATGATTATGGACAGAAAATTACTTTGCACCAAGGGATTCATTTTCTTGCTATTCGTGTGGAATGTAGATATCACGTCACTACAAGGTGAGCATACTGTTCTGCATCGATCAATTCCAGCTGTTACCATCCTCCCCCGCCCCTGGCTAAATTTTTTTACGCCCACTTCAAGCTTATTTACATTTTGTATTTTTTAAGCGACTAAATATTGTTTCGGGTTTATCAACAGTTTAGAATTTGAATTTAGCCAACGTTTTACTGTTTGGGGTTAAAAAATGGTTTAAATTTTGATGTTAAGGTAAATAAAGTAGCAATTTTATGATTCGCTCGTAGTAAACCGGTTAGTATTGGTCGGTTTTGACGTATGTTACGGTAGCACGTTATTGCCTTAAAAATTAGTGTTTCGGGCAGCTAGCGGCTCGATTGTGTTGTGCTAGGGAATAAGGTTATCAGAATCAACTCAATTCATGAACTGTGTGAGTTGTAATGGATAGTCTTGCTTTGAATTGTAACGTATAAAAACGTTGTTTCTACCGGCAACGGAAAAGCTTGAAAAGTTATTAACATTTGATTACCTTCAAACAAAGTCTTCAACTTTCCAATACCTTGCTTTTCCAGCCAATCGTCCACAAAAGTAGTCGGTTTATCGGCAAATTCTTCCATTGTTTAACACTGATCTATTTGGCGATCGGTCCCGGCTCCACTGGAAAAGTAGCCTGAGTATCAGGCCTTCCTTTGGGGAGGAGGGGAGACTAGAGGAGAGGAGGAGAAGAAGGCCTGACCACAAAGGCATTCATCGGCTCATGTTGCACGTCCAAATTCTGGACGTTGCGTTGATTGGATAACACACGAAAGGCTATTACGTCACATCACCGTACCAGAACTTGATATGATCGAAGTGGAGCTATTGAAAGCCTTCTCGTAGAAAGGAATAGGACGAATAGCCTGCGAATACAGCCGCCTTCCATCGCGCCCCGCTCGGTGTTCTGCTAACTGGCTACGAAAAGAGCCTAATATACCAGCTGCTGCCGAAACTCTTGTCCCAGTATTGCCAGTTTGATGAAACTGGGGAAAGTAAGACCTATGTGCCTGTAGTTTCACGCGGTGCCAGAACAAGGTCGAGCTCAGATAATTATAAAAGACAGCCGGATCGCTCGATTGAATTGATGCAAGGAATGAGTCTTAGCGTCAGAAAAAGAATATATATTTTCTCCAAATGAAATGGCTTCTTGGCTACAGTAATCTCTGACGAAATGGGACCGACAAGAATATATCCGTGATCAGATCAAAACAACGAAGTATTGCAACATGCTGGGCCCGGCAATAAATCAAGAAATCCCGGGAGAAATGCAAGAAATCAACGGCCTACACGGATTATTTCAAATTCAGTCTGTCCCGACAAAGAGAAAATTAAGAGAGCCAAACCGAGTGTCTCGCAACAGAACTTAGCAAAACATCGAAAATTACAAAGGTGTCTTGAACTCTACAGGGCAAAAGTCCGACAGGAAACCAAACATGACCTCTTAAAATTTGTGTCGGAGAGTAAATACTAGCGAACGCAGTCAAAGGCTCTATTCTACTTCAAAATCCTCCTCATAACATATCTTGCCCGTTGGAAACACACTTGAAGCAAAGTAGGCCAGAAGACCGAATTCAATAGACAAAGGCAAATGTCACGAACTGTACAAGCCTGTCACCTTCTTGTACTATGGCAGTTCTCGGATTGACAGCTGCATGACCAAAAATGATTTTGATTGGCTACTATTTTCGTAGAAGGCGTATCGTGTTGCGATGGGGCGGAAGGGTCAAATGAAAGCCTTTGTGTCAGGCTTTTCTTCCCTTCGCTCTTCCTCCCGTCCGCCCGCTATCCCTCCCCCCGAAAAGCCTGATACACAGGCTACTGGAAAAGTTGAAAATTTACAAAGTTTGTAAATATTGTAAATAACATGTAAATAACCTGTAAAGATACTGTAAATGATAATTGACAGGATCATTCCCCTTTTACATGATCTTGTCGAAAAAACATGTCAATATTTGGAGTGGATCATGTAAATATTGAGAATAATCATGTAAATTTTTGGACAAACTGCCACCAAACATGTAAATATTTTGTAAATAACATGTCAATTGAAAAAGGGGGCCTTGTAAATAACATGTAAATTGAAAAAAGAGGCCTTGTATTCCTTGTAAATAACATGTAAATTGAAAAAGAGGCCCTGTAAATCCTTGTAAATAACATGTAAATTGAAAAAGGGGGCCTTGTAAATAACATGTAAATCGAAAAAGAGGGCCTTGTAAATAACATGAAAATTGAAAAAGGGGGGCCTTGTAAATAACATGTAAAATCGAAAAAGGAGGCCTTGAAAATAACATGTAAATTGAAAAAGGGGGCCTTGTAAATAACATGTAAATCGAAAAAGGAGGCCTTGAAAATAACATGTAAATTGAAAAAGAGGGTCTGTCATGAGCCCTGTAAATAACATGTACAGCTAGCTGTAAAAACATGTAAATTTGAAAGCGCAGCTTGTCAGGAACCCAGTAAATACATGTAACATGTAAAGCGAAAAAGGAGCAATATTTTTCTATCTGTTCTTTGCAAATTTCATTTTCAAAACATCTGTTATCTATGGTTAAACAACACGGGCATCAACATCAAAAAAGCCCATTTACAAATCGATATACATATATATCTTTGCTTTAGAGGTAATTGAAATGTCAGAAGCTAAAACTGTAATATTGATGTTGAAGCTCCTGAGTGAATACATGGGTAAATAAAGTATCTTATCTTCAGTCGTAAACGCTAACCCGGATATTTCGAACCCCCGCTAAACAGGAGCACCCAACGCATCGTTTCGGTGAAATATATGTTCGGGAAGGCCTATAATCGCCTCAGATATTCTGATTAAAGTTTAGCGAAATATCATCTCGAACTTTCTTAATATGGGACAATTGATGCCTATTATTTTCCGAGAGATAAACATTTCGTTTTGGGTACAAAAAAAGGTCAGCTAGGATTTTCGAAAAGGAAAAATCAGCAATGAAGAGCTGAGGTTTGCGGGAAATGACTAAAAAAGCCCTAATAAATTCGTTAAAGTTCCCCTAGAATGACCGAACATATATAAATTTTATAGCGCAGCTTAGAATTTAAAAGCACACCAGACAGCCTAAAATCGTGTTTTTAAAGCATTTGGTAGAAAACCGTCGTTGGGTGCCCCTGGCTAAATCGAGTTCGAATTAAGGTATCAGCACCGGCAAAAATTGGAATTTTATTTTCTCCCGATGTTTTGCTATTTTGTTCCTCTGTGCCCCTATTTTGCAAAAAGATCGATTTTGTGACAAATTACGATCGCGGAGACGAGAACGGTACAGCGAAAGTTTGTGCATTTACCGGAAGTGAAACACTCTTCTGAGTGAGGAACTGGGTCGGTTGCTAGGTCGTACATTCATTTCTCTCCTTTTTCTCATGATTTTTCCATGCTGGTAGCTGTTTTGTGAGGTTGTTTTGATCTATCGAGTGTTGTTTGTCTTTGTGGAAGCCATATTGGATCTTAAACTTGTTCCTAGTCTTCCAGCATCAATATTTGAGAAACCGGAAGTCTGGGACGAGCACCTCGCCTAGCAACGCATAAAAAAAAAAACCTGGGGTTTTTATGGGTCTGCAAGCCTTTTAAAAGCGGCAACAACAACAAAATGGCGGAAAGTTGACGATTCAGACTATTTTTCACGAATTCTGGCCATTTTCTCTTCTCCAACTCATGTTATCGCTTGCACGGAGTTGCATACTTGCAGATGCAGTAATAGAATTGAAATTTCTTGTAGACTATAAGCTGTAATGCTAAGTTATTTGGCAGGATGATCGATTGGACCGAGACGATGAGACGTAGTTGCAGCCCCTGTCTGAAACGTACATGTCGATGAATAAAAAATTAATAAAGTTAATAAAATTGTTCAAATAAACAATTGAACATTTTAGATGGAAATATTTCATTTACAATTGGGGCTGCAACTACGTTGGTGTAAACTGTTTTGCTGAATATATTTCAAAGCAGTACATTTTTGTAATATTTTCAATAGTAAATGTGAAAAATACAAATTTCTTCATTTGAACTAGTTTAATAATTAACCAATTTGACGCCTTCAGATGCTCCAACTTGAAATTTTTTTACATTTCTATGATTTTTAATTACTGACAAACTCATCATAAACGAAATAAAGCCATTCATGCACAATAATTAGTTTTATTTTTATTTTTCAAAATGTGCCATTTTTGCCGGTGCTGATACCTTAACGGGGTTCAACTGTATTTACATGGTTCAAGACAGGCCCCCGCTTTCGATTTACATGTTATTTACAAGGATTTACAAGGCTCCCTTTTTCGATTTACATGTTATTTACAAGGATTTACAAGGCCCCCTTTTTCAATTTACATGTTATTTACAAGGCCCCCTTTTTAGATTGACATGTTATTTACAAGGGTTCCTGAAAGGTCCCCTTTTCGATTTACATGTTATTTACAAGCCCCCTTTTTCGATTTATATGATATTTACAGGATCTAGATACTGTAAATGTGTTTAAAATAATTTACATGTTTTTTACACTTCCTCGAATTCTGACTGTAAAAACTAAACATGTAAATCACTATTTACAGTCCATTTACATGATCTGTTAAAGCTGTAAATATAATGTACATTTTATTTACAAAACCCTAACATGTAAATTGAAATTTACAAAGTATGTAAATCCAGATTTACAGTTGTAAATATATTTTTACATGTTTTGTAAATTTTCAACTTTTCCTCACCCCGAGGCAACCCCGGGGACACAGGCCTTACATGTCCCCGGGGTATTCCCGGGGTGGGGGTGGTTACAGCTGGAATTGATCAATGTATTATTTTAGAATACTCTGAAGCCACATGTCCATGGTGAGTACGAAAGTCAAACCACCGTTAATTGGGAATGGCATACTGACCGCTTTTAAATGCATGGTTTGGTGAAAAATCAGTCTTGACAATACAAACATAATATAAACTCTGCAATTTCAATTGATTTGGTAAGGTGATCATTTAATACAAGTCAAAAACAATAAAAACAGCTTACTTGGAAAAGGGTGACCGCGTCCGATTAATAGAGCTGGACGGATATCAAGTTTACATTGATTAAGTGAAGTTATTTTCGGGACTTTCACTACTGACCGCTAAAAAGAAGGTGACAGCTAAAAACAATGCCGCTTAATACAAGTTATATCACTAGACCACCAGAGCAATCCACGCTTGCAACGCAGCATCACGAGCGAACTTTTGTTCTGGGTGACAGGGCAGAAGAAGGTTATAAAACGTTTTGCACCCCCTCTGAGGATCACATCACATGTTCGATATTCAGATCAATATTCAGTACACAAATATTCTGTAAGCAAAGTCTTCTAAATACATCATATTCTAGCTAGAATGCAAAGTAAATGCTTTAGCGAAGGCAATTGATCATATATGATAAATATATGATATGTGGAGCTCTACACAAAACGCATATGCAATAAAATGAAATTATTTGTGCAATGAATGCCGCAAATATTATTTAATTTAAAAATTACAAATTTGTTCTTAAAATAGATTCACCCAAAGTAAAGTTACCAGCTCGAGTTCTACGAGTTTTACCAGGTTACAGACTGTCATGTTCAGCAACTGGAACCTGGCCCATATATAAAGCACTGATAAGAATGTCAACACTACTGGTCAATACAACGTCGCACGATGCTCAAGTTGTAGTAGAGGAAGGAAACTACACTTGTGTGGCCACAAACAAGTATGGAATTGACGTGGGCGAAGTATCAGTCATTTTTACTGGTAAGAAAAGCGAGCTTGTTTTTAGGTCATTTTAACTTAAGGTGACTCCCTATAGTTTTATGACCGAGCGCGCGCTGTTGACGAAAGCTTTAGTAATCTGCGCGCGCTCAAAGGAAAATCCTCGATCCGCGCGTGTTTTTCTGATTTTTATGACGTCAGCATGGCCAAAAAAGTCAAAATTAACCGTAGATTTTCTCGCATTTCCTTCGGTAAATTTTTTGAAAATTCCCACAATTCAAGACAGAAACGCTACCTATCACATGACCGTTTCTTGAAGAAATTTGTCAGAGCAAGTAAGTTTTATTGTTTAAAATAACAAATGAGGTAATATTGGCAAAATCGTCTGAAAACCACAATGTTTTTCCCCTCCAACATAGCCAGAAATTTCGAACCAAATTAAGCTTGCGTTACTCCGTGCCCAGTCACGCGTGGAAGACACACGATTGGTCAGTTACGTCGCGCCACGTTTTCCAGATCAAGTTGTTGTCACGCGGGATTCCTGATGAGAGGCATATTCTTGCTTTCTGTGGTCCACAAAGGAAAGCAATCGACAAAATCCAATGTGAAACGAAAGACACCGTATTCAAGAGAACTTAAGCTCGCTTTCACGATCAATTTTACCAGCAGACATGCTTTATTCTGTTAAATTGAGCAAATGTTTTTACTTCGTGACTCAATCGTGACTGCCTTCGACAGCCTTTTGCATAAATTAAATGACAAAACAAGCTAAGCTACCAAGCCTTTCTGTGAACCCCAGTCTCTTCTCCTTTTCATTCATGTTTTGGAAAATGGCGGCTGTTTTCGTATGTTGATTTTGTTTTGGTCTTTTTGCTATGAGGCGCGCTGGAGCAAACCGATTTCGTTCAATAATGGCGTCCTTTAGCTTCAATTTTTCCTCGACAAATACTGCCGTAAACCGCAAGATTTCAACGGCTACAAAGCCTTATAATATCATGGAAATACGAAGACACCTTCGAACTTCAAAAACTGTCTGGGGATGAGAGGATAGCTACATCTAGAAAGGCATGGAGAGAGTTCGCATGGAGTGAATTTAGCTTGTTGTCACCTCAGAGGTAAGCAATTGTATGGCCTGTCTTATCGTGTTAGTCCTTAAACTACTTTCTTAAAAACCGCAATGAATATTCGATATATCACCGTTTTGAAACCTCACAGGAGATGACTTAAGTCGTATCTCCCAATCGTATCTGGGGATAGATGTCCTTTTACGCCACGGTTTAGATATATCATGTTTTTGTTTCGACTTCATACGAATCTCTGTAAGTTTGGAGCCGCCATTTTCTTTTTAACGGTCACGGACCGTCACGGTTAAATGCTCACGCGCGTTCGGAATTTCTGGCTATGAAATGCCAGGCTTACTCAGTTTCATAAGATGGTAAAATTTAAAGAAATTTCACCGAAGGAAACTAAAAAAAATAAGGAATAAAGATAAAATATGGCAAAAATGTGCCATTCTTTAGATGCTATGTTGCCATGGCAACGGCCTCCACGAAAGAAAGTAACAACCTATAAATAACTGTAATTATATCAGTTTCCTTACTGGTAAATATCGGGAACAAAAAATCAAAGACAAAATAACTGGAGTTTCTTTTCTAACTCATGTCAGTTAGTGTAGGTCATTGGTAAATATCCTAGGGAGTCACCTTAAGTGCAATTTTTGTATCCCGCTTTTACTTACGCGCAAAAGCGTTTTGACCTCAGCTGTATGAAAAATTGTGTAGATGTTGTTAAACAAATGGATTCTTCACCCGGGTCCGGTTGTTCAAAGTACGATTACGATAATTCATGATTAGCGTGAATATTGATTTCAGTTTTATGACTTTTCAGTGAGGTTTTATGTTTATATGTTTCGTCCTTCAGCCTTCAGTTTTGAATTTGAGTAATTTCAAACTCTAGAAAACATCTGCAGTGAAAAACACTTATACAATATATATTAGTATCGCGATCCGCTTATAGGTTTGCTTAGCGAGCGAGGCGTCAATATAACGTGGAATTGCCATCTCACTTTTCTGGTCTGTGATTGGTTACAGAGTTCAAATTGACATCGCGGCACTGAATTGGGTTCCTCACGTACGCATCAAAATTCAAAAGTTTCGCTTCGATGAATCGTCGGCAATCTTGTATCTCTTGTCTTTCGCTCAGCTATGGAAGGCTTTATTCGCCGGTACAACTTTCTTCAATCTAAACGTTAGCGTAAGGTGAGTAATAAAATCATTTCTTTCTTGAAAGAGTTTGCTTACCGTTTTCAACTGCTTTCGCGATGTGCGCGCGCTAAGTTGTAAAATCACGTAAGATGTTTTTGAACAGATTTGTTCGGTTCAAAATTTGGATTATTTTTCCGTTTCATTGTCGTTTGGTACTTTAGAAATCTTCATGGGACGTAATTCGGAATCGCCTTTGTTTCCAAAAGCAATTTACCGGCGAAAAAAGTCGGACTTTCTTCGAGACCAAAAATGCTTTCGCGTTCAAGTATTCGTGTACAACACGTTGAGTAGTAATATATGTAGCAAATACCAGCACCATCTAGTAGCCTCGGTTTTGGCAACCTCGGCTCCTAGATGGTGCTTGTATTCATTTGTTGCATCTATTACTACTTGGCGTGACATACGTTACAATTTCAGCGCCAGAGTTCTTTCGATTCTCTTTTTAGACATACCTGTTATAGTCGATATAGACAGAGCGCAAAAAACCGCTGAGCATGCGCAGTATCTTAAGCTTTTCTTCCCGCCATTCCAATTTCAAAATGGAGGACGACGAATCACAAAACAGCACGTAAATGTAACGGTCCCTGGATGGCGCGGTAATCGCTGAAGGACTTCAAAACAAGCTGTGCCATTGAATGCGATCGTTCACCGACAACTTCGTATTCAAGGGAAGAAATCGTAGCTGTAATTGTAGCTTTAATACTGGGATGAATGCTGTGCTTTCAAAGGAGAATTTTCGCCACTTCGTATTTGCTACAAGAGCAGTTTTTTCCACTTTTTAAGGTCAGCGTAAACTCGTTAAGCTTGGGAACGATATATAAGATAGCTTATTAATTTCTCAAGAACATATCAAAAATGACTTTTTTTTCGTTTCAATGAATTTTTTTAAATGGTGCTTTTACATGGACTTAGTAGTGGTGGTATCGAGACGTTGAACTAGAGCTTTTTTCCCGTCGTTTCACGAGTGATTACCGAGTACTTTCGAGTGATCTTGGCTAAATGAGGCTAACCTTACAAGGTTTGTTGTTGTTCTTTTATAGATTTACAATAAAACAGCATTTGTTTTGTTTGATTGCAAATTATATTATTGTTCGGTAGTGATCGATTTATTTTCGATCTCAATGGTTTCAAACGGTTATGGAAGGTTAAGCTTAGTGTGTTTAGCTTAAATTTATTAGGTTTTCTTTTATTTCGACCAACTGCAAATTCGATGACAAAACTTGGTTTTGTCCCTAACATTCTAAAACAATGCAACAGTTGTATTTGCAGGCCTTCTAAAGCTGGTTAATTTGATTAAGCTTTAATTTTACAGACGTGTTTACAGACTTAATATTTCTGAAAATTTTAGACAACATTTTTAACGTAAGCTGTGACCCTATGTCTATTATAAATATTTATTTACATTTTTTTGAAAAAATAAAGATGTAAGAAACCCAGTTGAAACCTGACCAGCAGAAGAGCCAACCAAATCATATATGTTAGAAGATGAAAATAAAAAACTCCAAGATCAACCAAGAATAGAAGACAAGTTGCTTTTGAACAAACATGAATGTTCCATGATCTTTAGATACAAAATATTAACTTATAGCATAAACAGCATGAACTACAGCTGTATGAATATACATTGTACTTATAAAAATGCTCAGTGTACATTTTAAAATAATATTGATATAAAAGCCTGACTTTATGTTTGAAAACAATTGGGGGTTGGAATCAATTTATATGACAAGTGCAAGATGACCTCAATCGTAAACAAATATTCACTTCCAACAGGCTAACCACTAGGTTGCTTCATTAGATAACATAAGCTCTCAAGGTTGAGACAAGTTAGAAATAACACTTTGGTTTCCTTTAACCATAGTGTAACAAACATAATGAAAAGATAAAGGTTTCAACTTAAAATAAAAAGTTTCCTTTCGCACAGTGCTATATTCATTCAAATTAGTCCAGTTATAAGTTAATTCCCTGTGATAAGTGATACGTCTGGTGCCCCTCAGTAAAATATATATTTATATACATTTGTACCCCCCCCCCCCCCCCTCCCCCCCTTCACAACAACTACAACATTAAAAGACAGGATTAAAACTTTAAATGTAACTCTGAACAGTTACATTGTTGCGTTCTATAATTTGTAGTTATGTACAAATGTAAATTATAAATTGACTGAAATGACTTACCCAAAAATGTTATGCTTGATGACCATGCAATTTTATGTGCTGATTGAGAATAGGGTTTTGATTTTGAAACATTTTTTATACCAGTTACATGTATAAGCCAACTCAAAAACCCTTGCTAAAAACACAAAGTATAACTTGGCCCAGGGCTTATGGTATAGCTAAGATTTTATGGTATCTTATTGTGTATAAAAAAAAAACAACTATGGCAACAGCCCTCAAATCCTGCACACCCCTCCCCCCCCCCCCCCCCCCCCCCAAAAAAAAAAAAAATAATAATAAATACATTTGTATTAATAATGAAATAAATAAATAATTGACCTCTTAGGATCCTACTCATTTTCATTAATAGTTTGTTGGCATAGTGTGGCATAGGTTTGAAAGGCTCTTGCTTTGAAAAACTATTAATCATTAACTTTTCTGCCTTGCTCAGCATTGCTATTTTCTTATTTATCTTATCTGGAATTTAGCTTTCCTCTGAAGCAGCCTAATAGGCTGGTAAAACATTAAAGCTGTGAATACTGAACTTAGAAAGGAAAATGTGGTGACCTCAGGTTGTTACCTTTGGCAGACTTGCCAGCATTAAGTTAAGCATTTTGCTGAGCAATTTCAGATAGATTAATTGAGTGTCTAGCTTCTAAAGTTCAGGCAAAGGGAAGGAGGAATCTTAAAATCCAGAATCTTCAGAAGGGGAATCCAAAAAATGTCAGAATTTGTAAAGCTATAATCTAATCAATCAGACACATTCATAGACACATTCATTGACATTCAGATCGACATCCCTGTTGCATATTTCAATATTATTTTTAAAGATTGTGCCCTTTTGAAAATGCCAGAATGAAACAAAATTATATATTTTTTTTTACATATTCCCCTTATTTTAAATTTCAGCTTGTTCCAGATTCCTGCTTTCAGATATAGCCTGAAAAAAGCTATATCTATTGACTAGACTACATAATAATTATTATATCAACTTTGTTGTGCATGTTTGCCAAGGAATGTATTAATTTTATTTTAATGGTGAGGTTGTAAAAGCATCATTATTATAGTTAATAATATTATTGTACAGTCAAACCTCTATTAAGTGGTCCTCTGTTAAGCGGCCACCTTCGATTAAGCGGTCACTTATCAAATTCCCGGAAATCGCTCCCCATATTTACTGTAAGCGTGACCTCTATTAAGCGGTCACCTCTGTTAAGTGGACGCGGCCATCGCTTAACTTCTCAATTTGCAAATTATAGTTAGATTAGCATGCGATATTTGACATGACGATAAGTGAAGCATGTCCAGTTTCTTTTAAGAGCTCATCAAACACAACATAATATGATTATGTTATCAACGTAAGAATGCTATTGTTTGGGCTAATTGGCTTGTGTGGGTACACTTTAAACTTTCAAATTAAGCTTTCAACCTGTATTTTAAAAGCAGTCAGTTGGCTATTTCCCGAGGGTGACTGCTTTTAAAATAGAGGTTTCACTGTAGCTTGTTTGGTCCATATTGGGGAATGTTCAAAATATTGGTCTCAAACTCAATTCACAGTTCAGGTAAGTGCTTAGTGGGTATCAAATAATCATGTAACATGGTTGCCACAGACATAAGTTTTCAAAATTACCTGACTTTTCCCTCACCTTTCCCTGATAAAAGTAAAATTTCCCTGACCAAATAAATGCAAAATGTCAGATATAGTAGCGGCCTCCAGCCTCCCCTTGCAGCCATCCTTTCCACCCGACTGATAAGTTTTCAATGAATTACAATAGGGCATTTGCATGATGGCATTAACTGGTTAACAAAATAATGAAGACAAGAAAGGGAAATGGATATTATAAGTTCCTTCACACTGGAACTTCAGCATTTATGCCATGGTTAACAACAGTTCAACCTATCAGTGGTGTCATAATTTCAATTTTACCTGACTTTTCTTCAAAATGTCAATTTTCCCTGACTCAAAATAAAATTTCCTGACTTTTCCCCTGGGCCGGGCTTTTCCTAGGCTCTATTTCCAGCCGTTTTGGGATTCCGGTTTCCATCCTCCTCCCACTAACGGCTGGATCACTGGTCCGTAGTGCTTGTCCGTGACGTCACATCCAAATTGCGCGAGCGCGCGGGAAACATATGGCGAAGGCTATGGCGCAGGTAATTATGGCGAACACAGGTTGTTTATGTAAATGGCGGTGATTGTTACATGTATAAAATCTCGTACCCAGATGTTCTCGCTCTACGAGAGAGTACATCTGGTAAAGTTGAAATGAATTGAACTGAACTGAACTGGTTGTGTTCTCCACTCTGATTGGATTGTAAGGAAAATTTCAGAGCTCGCGCGCGCTGTGCGTGGACAATCAGCACGCGCTAACTGTAGGCGTAAGCTTTTGAATTTTTTTCATATGTACCGTGTTAACTTGGCAATTTCTCAGGACAATGGTTAATTCTTAGTAAAATATAGATTTTTCAAATAGAGAGTTATTGTTTCTGGTGATTTAGGGAGTTTGAAGACGTTTTTGAAAATATTTCAGTTTGTACATCTGACGCATACAAGTGGCCAGTACGCGTGATATCGTGATACAGCACGCGCACTTTACACCGAGTCGGCGATTTCAGTTGTCAACAAATCTTGACCGAGGTCTTTTCTGCGATCTTTGGGCTGAGATATAGCGCAGTCTGAGGAGATACAACTACTACAATTTACAGGTTTTCTAATAGCATCAACGATAAGCGGGTAAGACTGAAAAATTAACGACTTTCCTGAGCCCGTTGGCTGCAACACTAAGACGTATTTTCCTTTTAGCAAATTTAATATTGCCTCTTGTTGTGTTTCTTTGAACTTTTGGATGTGAAAACGCTCTGAAACACAGTCAAGAGCCGCAGAAAATACATCGCCACTGATCAGATGTCCGCCATATTTGATGGAGCTTTCCCGCGCTTGTACTGAGTCGACCAATCACAGACAAGCCTGCCCGATCCTGGCAGGCTTGTCTGTGATTGGTTGAAAAAGACAATGGGGAAGACCAGTGATCCAGCCGTGGTGTGGGGCGAGGAACGCGGGCTCACAAAACGGCTGGAAAATCGAGCCTAGGCTTTTCCCTGACCTTGAATTTTTTTTCTCCTGACCATTTCCTGACCTGTGGCAACCATGTGTAATACATGAAATTACTGAAAAGGATATCCACATCCCCACTTTAAAATTACATGTACTTTATTTTATAAAACACCTACAGGCTGTACATGTACATTCATCATTCACAGTATTAAACTAGGTCAATTGATGAACACAGATGTAAATAGTTTTCATTTGTCCATGACCAGACACTAATCACTCTTTACATTTAATAAAGATGAAGACGCACGTAATATAAAATTATACAAATTTAATATACCGAATTAACACAAACAAAAACACTGTCTATACTTACTGAAAGCAGATGACATAAGCTCAATTAATTCCTGATAAAAAGTCGTAATTTTAATTTCCATCTCACTGAAATTACATGTAGTATCACAACACATGGTTGACAGAAACAGTGACAAGAATCATGGATGGCGAGGATCCCGGCGAGTGATGAAGAATCCACTAGCGACGAAGACTCACGCGAACTTCAAATATTAACTTCAAAGGAACAAAGGCCACAAATATCGTCCCAAATTGTGTTACAAAGACCGTTGATTGAGCCATAAATGTCCACACATTTCCAGAGTGTAGAGAAACGTGTTTCCATAAGCCAGTGATAGTTCCAGGAAAGCATCACATCATAACATAGCCACTCAAAATAACAAAAAATCAATGACAAACCCTACACGCAACGTTCAAACACTGCTTTAATGCACGTTAACTGCAATCGATCAATTACTCCAGTAGCTGTAAAAAATATTTGCGCCTCAACTGTTCGGATCTTTACCTGAAGTATCCGTGAAATTGATCGTGCCCTCATTAAAACTCCGAAACAACTCAGAAATCAACCACAACACTCTTTGGCCGCCATGATGAAAATATCGAAGCTCTACTAATGAGCATGCGCACTTGCTGCGAACTCGGTGAAATTACGTCATATCAAGCAACCAATCAGCGGTTTTTGCGCTCTGTCGTCGATATACCGATTGTGACACAATGAGGTTGGGTAAAAACAACTGCCAGTGGCTTACTCTGAGCTCCACAGACCTTTGCGGCCGGCGCTGTATAGGCGACTACTGTAAGGTGCACCTCGCCCGCCTGCGTAAGGGGCCTGGTACGAAGCCGTGCCAAAAGTGCGGGAAGGGCGTTAAAAATAAGTTCATGCTTTGCCAGTCCTGTGGATATCATTCTGCATTCGTTCAAGATTGGCGAAGAAAGTGTAGAGAGTTTGAAAAACTGGCACCATTTAGAAGTGAGTTTGAAAGACTGGCAGCCATTGAAATTTATATTTAGAAATAAGTGGAGAGCATGCGTGGACTCGACGTGCGGCGGCACGTTTTTTGAACGAGCGTAGCTTCCGCTCCCGGTTTTTTCTTTTAAAATAATAATTACCTCAAATCCTTGGGAAAGAAAAAAGCCGAAGAGCTTTATACACCAGCTAATGACAACGCATGGAAGTAAGAACAAAAGGGGAGCCCGTGGCTCGGCGGATGAAGATTTGATCACACCAAAGCGAGCCAATATGGCTGGCACGGAAGATTCATTGACAACAGAAGATCCAACTGAAATTCCAACTGAAGACGCCTTGGATGAACCAAGCCGCCATGAGCTTAAAGGAATGCTGGTGGATATACAAATAACGATATCAAGTATACTCCTAGAAAACAAGAAAATATGCAAGGAGATGGCAGATTTGAAAACCTTCGTGGAAGAACAGAAAGCTGAAATTGTTAACCTTAAAACATCACTAGCCGCAGCAAGGAAAGAACACGATGGGATGGAAAAAGCGCTTAAAACTGCCAAAAATCGCATAGACGATCAGCAAGAGGAAATATCCGAACTATACGATTTGCAAGATAGCTTAGAACAATATACGCGCAAAAACTCTGTGGAAATTCACGGGGTACCTGAAAGTGCATATACGTCCACCGAAGAGGTTGTTCTTAAATTAGCGGAGGCTATGGAAGTTATAGTGCAGCCAAAAGACATAGAAATATCCCATAAACTTCACAGGAAAGGGAATAAACCAATCATCGTCAAATTCCAAAGCCACAAAGTTAAATCGTCACTGTACAAAGCAAGAGTGAAGCTGAAGAATATAAGCGTGTCTAGCCTCTTCCCTCAGGCAACCTATGCATCATCCGTACAGTCAGGTAAGATCTTCTTGACCGAAAGCCTGACTTCTTACAGACGCAGCTTAGTAAATAAAGCGAATGAAAAGCGTAAAGATGGAGAACTATTAAGTGTCTGGACAATGGACGGAAAAATTTATGTTAAAACCTCTCCGCAGGGTAGGCCTCTCCGAATAAACGAGCTAGAGGACTTAGAGAATATCTAAAATTTATTAGGAACTGGAAATCGCCAAGGTCGCGAAATCTGAAAACCTAAAATTGGGGCGGAATCGGAAAGTGTATTTTGAAGAAGGAACTTACTCGAAAATTACTGGTTTGTGTTTTTTTTTTTTTCCCTGTTTGTGTGTTTCTTGTAATTTTTGAATAATAAGTAGTACGATTCTTTGTTTGTGTTCAAATTATGACACTTGTCAAACTACTATCTCTAAATGTAAGGGGGTTGCGTAATCACATCAAGCGAAGGGCGTTATTTCTTTTTTTAAAGAATCAAAAGGCTGATTTTTATTGTTTACAGGAAACATTCTCACTGAAAGAAGACGAAATCCCTTGGGCCTCAGAATGGGGAGGGAAAATACTTTTTTCTCACGGAACAGAGCATTCAAAAGGCACCTGCATAATGCAGAAACCAAACTCATTATTCTCACTGAAAAGTCTGTCTGCCGATCCAAACGGTAGATTTGTTATTGATCAAATCAAGCTAGGCGAAGAAGAACTTTTTTTAACTTCAGTGTATGCTCCATGCGACTCTCAAAACCAATCCTTATTTATTCAAAATTTAGCCACGAACGTTGTTTCGAAAACAAACACTTCGAAGGCCATAATCACTGGTGATTGGAATACTACGTTGCAGTCAATACATAAGAAGGGAGGGCGACAATGGCATGAAACCAGCTATAGAAACTCTGTTCTCAGTTTTATGGACGAACTAGGACTTTTTGACACCTTCCGAACTTTGCATCCCAGAAAGAAGGCATTTACTTATAATTCCAAAGCATTAAAGTGCTACTACGATCAAAATTAAGCATTTTCTTTCTCGTTTTTTTTAGACAATTTCATTATTTGGGTAATGATAAATACAACACGCTAGAAATCTGACCAGAAAGTACAAACACGGCAGAGAACCAGCCCGCGAAAATCTAGTAAAATCGCGTAAAATCCATCCGCCATTGATCAGTTCGCAAACGTCGCGGCCCGCGATTTTTGCCATTAGCGGTCTGTTCGTGACGTCATCCAATCAAGTTGCCTTCGAGCGAAGTGTTGCAGTCGTATGGAAGAAACACAACAGCGCCGATGTTGGTGAACGTATTCCCGTTGTCTTTCGCCGTAAATGACCCAGAATTTAATTGAAATAAGAAGTATGTCGACCCTTTTTCTGAGCTTTACTATGCACTAAAAGAAGAAAAGAGCAGCGCGCTAGTGGAACCACGAGAAGCGACCAAAGGCAAAGATCAAAGATACGAATCTTCGCTCTATTAATTTCAGATGAAGATGACGGAAAACAGGAATTTTTAGAACACTTGGGAACTCCAGGCATGTCCAGGGGTATGGTAGAAGTACGTGTAATGTAGGTTTTGTTAAATTCCTCGCTAAATTAGTTGACTGTTGGTTTTTTGGCTCGGAGCACTTTTCATTACGTGATCGATCAAATCAACCAGTCAGTGCATGCATATGGCTGTCGTGTCAACAGCTGAATGTCATGTACCTTCTAACCCTCCCCTTACTTGTCCCTTGTGTGTACAGTTCGCAAGAAAATACATTATACTGATCAGCCAAATCATATGCCTTTGACCAGTACATTAGAAATTCAGACATAAACAACAATATTGTGTTTCAAAGCACAATATTTTTCAGCTCATAAGGGAAATAAAATAATATATGCAACCAAGTAACTTATGACTGTGCAGTAACTTGTAATGAGCACTGGAAAACTGTAGAAATTATTTACCATGCAGTTTTTAAATGTTGACATAATTTCATGTAAAATCATTCTTTTTATGACTTTTGTGTTGGACTTGCAGTACCCTTGCTCCCTCTAGCTGCTCCAGGAGTAGGTGAATTGTTGGGACAACCTGATAAAAATATATTTCCTCGAATAATAGCCAGGGGTGATTATTATTGTTTTTTCTCCAAAAGATATCCATGCCCAAATTCACATATTGTGCATATTCCAACCTGAATCTTACAAAAGTGAAAATAAATATTGTTTTACTTGAAAATTGAGTGTTAGTCATCACTACTTTCATAACAATGTGTCATAAAACAATTTTTAGCAACTAAAATACCTGATAGTTATTATCAGGTTAACACTGTTTTTGTGATATCCAAATGTTCTTGTTAAGTGACCCCTATGATTGTGAAGGTAGTGTCCTCAGAAACCCTTAAGGCTCAATCAGTTCTTCGCTAACTGAAGTGCTTGGGCCCTAATGGTACCCTAGAATATATACCAGTTTTTCTCCATATCAAATGTACAAGAACTTAATTTCAGACTTCTCGATAGCTCTTGCTGCTGATTAAGCATTGGTTTCCATGTTTTTAGGCTCCACTACCTGGGAAAATGAATCCCTTCCCCCTACCCCCACCAAATGCATGCTCTTGAAGACAGGAATTGAGAGAAGGGAGCAAATTGAGCCTATGTGTCCTAATGATGCTGAGTAAATTAGAATGACTATAATTGGGGGGGAGGGGGGGGGGGGGAACAACTACCTGTATATAAGCCTTGTTTTAATCAAGGGCAATTTTGTATTTAAAAAATTAAAATTTGAGATATTTTCCATACTTTTTTCCAAACCATGTTTTCATTTTACAGACTCGGCAGATTGAGGTCCAGTTCAGATGCCGTACTTCACATGAGCCATATCGAATTTGAATTTAGGCCGACCCAAATTAATTTAGACCGATTGAATTGATTCAGACGCCGAGCTTAATTCAGCCAAACTTAATTTTTAGGGGGAAATTGCTGTTATATTGAAAATACATTATAATAATTCATGCATTTGTTTCGGCTCATGTGAAGTTTGGCGTCTGAATCAAAGTCAGTCCACAGCCGTAATTCCCGGCTGAGCCAGGTGGGAAGAATGCCTGAGCCGATCTGAATTCAATCAGCCGTTCCGAATTGATACAGACACCGTACTTCACATGAACTTAATTCATCGAATTTGATTCGGCTCATGTGAAGTACGGCGTCTGAACTGGGCCTAACACACGCAATCAAACGCCGAGAACAGGAATTCCAGCTACCTGATAAAGATTTCATTGAATAACAGAACTTGTTGTACACAATGTAGCTTCGACAAATTTCCAGACATAAACTTCATTTTCCAAACTTTTTCCAGGTCTGTAAAGCTAGTCAGGAAATCCATACTTTTCTACATTTCTAGACTGTATGAACCCTGTTAATTTACAGTACAATAAAGTTTACAATAACATAGCATCAAAGATACAAATTCAATTCAAAAATGGATGATATCAAAACCAAGGATATATGCACCTTGAGCTAATTGACACTGAAGACACAACTAGCTTTAGGCTTTTATTTTATTTAAGTTAAATATAGGAAACAAATTGTTATAAATTTTGTTTGATCTCCCAGTATTACCTTGCACTAGTTCGTTGGAAGTAACTATTAAAATCCAAGTATCCAAACAAGCAGCACATGACAACACTTTATACCATGTGTATAACTTAATAATAAAATTTACAGTTCAGACAAAGTAAACAAGCGAAGCTTTGAAATATTTAGTCCATTCTGAGGAGTTTCATTCAGCTGACAAAAACAACCTCCCGTAGTCCCGTAAGCACATACCCAACAGCCCGGCCCGTAGTTAAACTGCTGATCAATAAGTCATCAGACGATATCATCCGTAATAAGCTTATCTTCGTCTTCGATTTGAGCAGCGTGATGAGGCTCTTTAACCAGCACTGAGTAGGAGAGTTGTGCGAAGAAATTCTGGCTTTTGAGACTCGTGCTGCTAGCATAGTCGACACAATACGTTGGATGTATCTTCTTGTGTGAAGAAAAAGCGTTCTACGTTTATAGAAAGCTCTAGAACCTCGTCGATATACAATACAACATGAAATCAGCCTTCGTGCACATAGAAGAAGCCATATTTGTTTCGAATTGGTTGATTGGATGACGTCATTGTCCTCTCGTCCCAATCCTTATTTACGCGCTCGGACATTTTTGAATCCAGCAATGGCGGCAAGTCGAAGTTGAAAAGTAGAGTTAAAATAATCGGACTTCCCGTGAGAATTTTTACTTGATATTTGGCACATTTACTATTTGGTGGTTAAAGTTTCGAAATCCGAAGAGAACAGGAGAAGTGTATTTTTGATCGTAGTAGCACTTTAAAGCTTAAGTCATGGATAGATTTTTTCCTCACTTCACATCGTTTAGAGGTTAATATTAAAAAGGCTGAAATCCGCTCTTCGATCGCTCCAGATCACAATGCTACTTTTCTAAGTCTTGAAATTAACGACGCATTTAAACGTGGCCCAGGTACATGGAAATTTAATAATCAGCTATTAGAAGACGAGAATTACGTCGAGCGAATCAAATGCTCCTTACCAGAGATTTTACAAAAATATCAAAATGTAGAGAGCTATCAACTTCAATGGGAACTGATTAAGATGGAATTTCGGTCTGAAACAATAAAGTTTTCAAAAGCGAAGCGACTAGAGACTAAAAGTAGGGAAAGCCTTCTCCAGGAAAAATTAGATGTTTTAGATAAGGAAATTTGTCGTGGCAATGGTCAACTGAGCCAACCACTGTTAGATGAATACGAATCAACGAAGCAAGAACTTAAGGGAATCTATGAAAAATGGGGCAGAGAAGCTATTTTCCGTTCCAAAGTCAGTTGGATTGAGAAAGGAGAGAAACCCACTAACTATTTTTTCAACTTAGAAAAGCGGAACTACGAGAAAAAAGTCATTGCTCAACTTAAACTTGAGAACGGCGAAATCATTACAGACATGAAGCAAATCAACAAAGAGATTGAATCATATTACAATGACTTATTCAGAACAAAATTTGTGAATAATAACCAGCAAATTGATTTCAACGAGGACTTTAACGAATTCGTCGTTAATCTAGAAATCCCTAAACTATCCTTTGAAGAATCAAACCTTTTTGAAGGCGAATTAACCCTCGAAGAGATTCAAACTGTTATAAAATCCTTTCAAAACAACAAATCCCCCGGGGAAGATGGTTTTACTAAGGAATTCTACGAGACCTTCTTTGATGAAATTGGTGTTCACATTCTTAACTCCTACAATGAGGCTTTCACAAAAGGACAATTGTCTGTATCCCAAAGGCGAGGTGTAATTTGCCTGATTCCAAAAGAAGATTCAAATCTCAATGAACTATCAAATTGGCGACCACTTACTCTATTGAATGTCGATTACAAGATACTGGCCAAGGTAATTGCAAAGCGAATCAAACCAGCATTACAAACTCTTATTCATACAGACCAAACAGGTTTTATGAAGGAGCGATTTATTGGTCAAAATGTCCGGCTACTCAATGATCTGATGGGATACGCAGAAATAAAAAATATTCCTGGCATTTTACTTTTTATTGATTTTCAAAAGGCTTTCGACACTATTGAATGGAATTTCATTGAAAAGTCGATTGAGCTATTTAACTTTGGCCCAAATATTAGAAAATGGTTCTCAATATTTTACAACAATGTTGAAAGTGGCGTGATGAATGCAGGTTTCATGACCAATTATTTCAAGGTCTCCAGAGGTGTCCGCCAAGGGTGCCCTCTGAGCCCCCTCTTGTTTGTGCTAGGAGTGGAAATATTGGCTTCAAAAATACGCCAGAACCAACTATGTCGGGGAATTGAACTCCCAAATGGCAAAGAAGCTAAGATTTCGCAATTTGCTGACGATACAACCCTAATTGTTGACAATACCGGGTCATTAAGAGAAGCTATGAATATTATTAACACCTTTGGTTCAATCTCGGGATTGCGGCTAAACAAAAAGAAAACAAAAGCTATGTGGATTGGTGCCTCGAGAAAAAATAAGTCTGAACCTCTAGAATTTAATTGCCCTAAGGATCCTATCAAATTTCTTGGAACGTACCTCTCTCATGATGAAGTAAAGAATAATAACAACAACTTCTTCATTAAAATAAAGAAAATGGAAACAAAGCTTAATATATGGCTGTCTAGGGATTTGACACTTTTTGGTAGAACTATGCTTGCAAAATCCATAGGTTTGTCTCAGTTAATTTACACCGCTTCTATGCTATCCGTTCCTGAATCTGTGATACAGCAAACCCAAAGTAAGCTATTTTCCTTTCTTTGGAAAAATAAGAGAGACAAGATCAAGAGACAAGTTTTGTATCGCCCTCTAGACAAGGGTGGTGTAAATTTTCCTTGCTTTAGGCTCGCGGTTAAAGCATTACGCCTTAGCTGGATTGCAAGATTCCTCAATAAAACCAACGAAACCTGGAAAGCAATTCCGAACTATTATTTTGAAAAATATGGAGGTCTATTGTTTCTATTAAATTGTAACTATAATGTTAAGAACTTGGACAACAAAATTCCCTTGTTTTATCGTGAGCTTTTGCAATTCTTTTTAGATCTGCGAAGTAATTTTGTAGATCCACTAAAACGTGAATTTATCCTTTGGAACAACAAAGACATTCATATCGAAAACCAATCATTCTATTGGAAGACGTGGTTTTCCAAAAATATTGTTTTCGTTCAAGATTTGCTCAACAGCCAAGGGAAATTCCTTTCGATAGAAGAGTTTAGGGAAAAATATAATCTCAACTTGAATTTCTTGCAATATTGCCAGATTACCTCTGCCATCCCAACATGGCTTAAACGATCTGCTTCAGAACATAGGGATATTCGGCAAATTATTTCACTTGAAGAAAGTCATCAATACCAATTATCTAAAGATATCACTCTGGACTTAAGGAAAATGCGCTGTAAACAATTTTATAAATTATTTGTGGAATCCATTGATGTCGAACCCACTGCGATTAAAACTTGGCGGAAATATTCAGGAGAGATTGCAGATCAATGGACAACCTCAATACAAACAACTTTTAAGACAACGCGTGATAATAAATTAAAACAATTTTATTTCAAACTGCTACATCGAATTCTAGTAACTAATAAGGAACTAAATCGCTTTGAGATAACGAATGAAGTGCAATGTGCTCTCTGCGGCGAGAATGACTCTATTGAACATGCATTTCTTGAATGTCAATGTCACTTTATACCAAAAATCCCTGAAATGGTTTAATGATCTTCATAAAACAAATGTTAAACTTGGCCCGATACAAATTTTCCTGAATCTACTACCACCCATCCCTAACTTATCAAATCAACAGATAAACTGTTTGCGTCTCCTTCTCTTACTTGCGAAGCAATACTCTTATGTTTGTAAGACGTTGCAAAAGAATGCTGACACCGCGGAATTTATTTCCAAATTAACTTTTCAGCTTAAAGTAGAGCGCAAAGTGAGCTTGGTGTGATTACTTTAACCTATACAGACAATAACATAATTTATTTCTCAGTAGTGTCATATCCGTTTTTGTAAGTATGTTCATGTAGGAGTAAACAGTGTAAGTAACTGTATGGTAAACAGTGTGCGAGTGTTGCATTGTAAATAGTGCACGTAATTGTATTGTAAGTAGTGTAAACAATCGTATTGCAAGTTGTATAAGGAACAATAAGGAATTGTAAGTGGTGTAAATAATTGTATTGTAAGTAGTGTAAGCAATCGGATTATAAGCACTGTAACAAATGAAATGTAAATAGAGCAAGTAACCATATATTTTAATAGGGTAATAATCAGATTGTAAGTAATGTTTTTGTGTGTTGCAAATAAAATTAAATAAAAAAAAATTAAAAAAAATTAAAAAAATAAGTGAATGTTTGATATACTGTCTGCCAGCTATTTAATTTTCATTTAGAAGTAAGAGACTTTTAGATATACTGATACGACATCATGGATGAGGCCATCATGCTGAATGCGTATATCGAGCAACTGCTTGCGGAAATGTCTGATGAGCCTCTCCACGATGTTGTTAAGAACATTATGGAGGAGCCTATTCCTCAAGAAGTGAAGGAGCGTTTGCTCAAACCTCTGCTTTCACGAAGATGTCCTCCTACAGCTCCATCTCGGAAGAGGAAGGAAATAAAAAGAAGGACATACTGGGGGAGTATGATCCAATTCCTCCACAGAAAATACGAACGGTGACGGACTATCAGAATGAGATTATGGGTCTGTTTGATGATGATGAGGTCAAGGGGAAGAGAAAGAAGGACGCCGTTTAATTCGATGGCACTTCATTCGAGGGTTGGAAAGATATCTCACACTGAATTTCATGACTACGCTCCGGAGCGGGTTACGACAGCTTTCTATCTGCGTTGCATCTATTCATATCAGATTCGCCACATAGAAGATGGAACTATTATCGTGTATTATAAGAACTCTGTTGGTTCACCTTGGATTAATCAGTTGTCTGAGGCAGAGGCTTGGTTGAGTGAACAACAGAAGAAACGACTGGACCCTGACAACATCGCTCGGCCTAGCACGAAGTGGAAGTTTGTAAGTTTCTTCAATGTTGATGTGAAGGCGGTGCTTGACCGACAACCATTGTTAGGCACTGGCCCATTGCCAGACTGGCTGCGCAACCTTGCGCGCGGACGTGCAGGACCAATGGTGGCCCTGGATACGTACCAAGATAACTTGTGTCTATGGCTCTGCATTGCTGTGCACCGCGGCGCCCGACCTGATAGAAGCACTCAAGCTGCTCGAGAGCTTGCTAAGAGTTTCTACAAACTCGGCACTGTTCCAAAAACGCCACTCGATGAGTTAGATAAGGTTGAAAGACATCTCAACCAGAGGTCTCCTCTCTCGGATTGGCGCGACATTCGAGTCTATGAGCCTGAGCGCGAGGGTGATAGAGTTGTGTGGCACCTTAGACGGAATCCGTCAGACAAGCTGAAGAACATACTGACAATCGCCGTTTACGATGGCCACGCATTTGTCATCAAGGATATTGTGAAACTGGCAAGAACGTATGCATGTGTTCATTGCCGAGCTCGCTTCACACAAGCTGGGAGCCTTCATCGACATACCAAAACGTCCGCCCAAGGGGAGACCATTATCGATTGCCCAAACGAACGAGTCGAAGCGCAGCAGACAGCTTATGAGAAGGCTTTCTATCCAAAGAATAACGCTTCAGAAGCATCCTTTCGGTGGCTTGAGCGAGAAAATACACATCCATCACGCCATGTGTGGGCACGGTGGTGAAAGGTTAGTTGAGCGGGCTCCTGTGGACGGCTACGACCCTGTCACGAGGACTGTATTTCAATACCACGGCTGCCACTAGCATGGATGTCCTCGGTGTCACCCAAAAGACCGTGATATAATTATCGCCCACAACCGAACACATGGCGGCACCAGCATCCCCAAAACACGTGAACAATGTTATCAATCAACTGTGGAACGCACAAGAACGCTCCAAGCTGCTGGCTACACCGTCGTCGAGGGATGGGAGTGTGAAGTCGGTATGTCATTCCACAGAACAGCAGCAACCTGCAAAACTCAAACACGGAGCTACCCTCACGCCATCTTCTATGATTTCGAAGCGTACCTTGACAAGAGCCAGCGTAAGGAACCGACGGCGGCATTCACGTTCGAAAACACACACGTACCGATCTCGGTGAGTGTCGGTGATACCCTTGAACGTGAACACACACACATCTGCGAAGCTGATACCGCATAGCTGATCCGCAAGTTCATGGAAGAGTTGGAGCGGCGAGGTGCGCAAAAAAACAGCGCATCAAAATCGAGGAATGGTGCGACCAGGTGCCGGTTCTCGGTTTCAACTCTGGACGCTACGATCTGAACCTCATCAAAGAACACTTCGCAGAGCAATTAGCTGGCACGGCCACCAAGGTCAGAGTGGCGAAAAGTGCCAACACAATCATGTTCATGATTACTCCGGGCTTCCGTTTCCTTGATATTATCAATTACCTCGGTCCAGGAACTAGCTACGAAAAGTGGACGAAGGCATACGAATGTACCGTTGAGAAATCGTGGTTCCCGTACGAGTGGTTCGACGGGCCCAAAAAACTCGATTATCCTGGGCTACCAGATTATGAAGATTGGTATTAACGTCTGAAGGGTGATTATGTTCTCAAACGAACAGAATAACAGGCTTGTACGCGGTTGTTCGAGGAGCGAGGTATGCAGACATTTGCAGACTGGTTGCGTTTCTACAACGATCTTGACGTGGCGCCTGGTCTGGAGGCGCTGCAAAAGATGAGGGCGTTCTACACGGAGAAGGGAATCGACATCTTGAAGGATGACGTCAGCATTCCTGGAGTGAGTTTACATTATCTACTGCGAGGGTCGATAGAGCGGGATGGTGAGCTTCACAGTCCTTGCAAGGAAGCCTATGAAATGTTGAAGGGAGCTGTTGTTGGAGGCGAAAGCATCATGTTCACCCGGTACCACGAAGCTGAGGTCACGAAGATTAGATCTCATCAGATTGCCGAACCGCGTCTTTGTAAGCGTATCCTTGGTTACGACGCCAACGCTCTCTACCTGTCCACCATGTTGAGGGAAATGCCATGCGGGCAGGGAAGAAAAGATCTTCCACTACAGAAATGCGCGCGTTGCTGCGCAACAGCTTACACAACGGCTCAAAGACAAGACTTGGTTCGGATTCGCAGAAGTGGACATCGAGATCCCAGAGGCTCTGTGGCCGACGTTTGAGGAGATGTGTCCGTTCTTCTACAGCAAGAAGGTGCCTGTCGAAGCCGTGCCGCAACAGATGCTGGACTATTTACAGTGCACCGGCAGAAAGCGTGGAGACGGAAAAAAGTTAGTGGGAGCGCTGTCCGCAGAGAAGTTACTTCTGTACACTCCACTGCTGCGTTGGTATGTGGAGCATGGGGCAGTGATCAAGGCGGTCTATCGAACAATCGACTATCAAGCGACCAAGGTCTTTACCTGGTTTGTGGAGCAGGTAACAGAGGCTCGCCGTACAGGAGACGTGGAAAGGAGCAAGGCGCTGCTAGCTGAGGTGTTCAAACTGCTGGGAAACAACGGGTATGGGAAGCTCATCGAAGCTCTGGAGCGGCAAACAAACGTGATCTACACCAACGATGAGAAGGTGGTTGACAGAGCTTTGCGAAGCGCATACTTTAGTGATCTTGATGAGGTCGGGAAAGCGTATGAGCTGGAAAGCAGGAAGCCGCGGATCACAATCAGACGACCATTCCAGATCGGCATCGCTGTGTATCAGCTGGCCAAGTTGCGGCTCATGTTGCACGTCCAAATTCTGGACGTTGCGTTAATTGGATAACACACAAAAGGCTATTACGTCACATCACCGTACCAGAACTTGAAGAGATCGAAGTGGAGCCATTGAAAGCCTTGTCGTAGAAAGGAATAAGACGAATAGCCTGCGAATACACCGCCTTCCATCGCGCCCCTCTCGGTGTTCTCGCTAACTGGCTACGAAAAGAGCCTGATATACCAGCTGCTGCCGAAACTCCTGTCCCAGTATCGCCAGTTTGATGAAACTACTTGTAGTTTCACGGGTCTTCACGCGGTGCCAGAACAAGGTCGAGCTCAGATAACTGTTATAAAAGACAGCCGGATCGCTCGATTGAATTGATGCAAGAATTGAGTCTTAGGCCCAGTTCAGACGCCGTACTTCACATGAGCCGAATCGAATTCGATGAATTAAGTTCATGTGTAGTACGGCGTCTGAATCAATTCGGAACGGCTGATTGAATTCGGATCGGCTCAGCCGTTCTTCCCGCCTGGCTCCGCCGGGAATAACGGCTGTGGACCGGCTTTGATTCAGACGCCGAACTTCATATGAGCCGAAACAAATGCATTAATTATTATTATGTATTTTTCAATATAACAGCAATTTTTTCCTATCAAATTAAGTTCGGCTGAATTAAGCTCGGCGTCTGAATCAATTCAGTCGGTCTAAATTAATTTGGGTCGGCCTAAATTCCAATTCGAATCGGCTCATGTAAAGTACGGCGTCTGAACTGGGCCTAAGCCTCAGAAAAATAATATATATTTTCTCCAAATGAAATAGCTTCTTGGCTACAGTAATCGCTGACGAAATTGGACCGACAAGAATATATCCGTGATCAAATCAAAACAACGAAGTATTGCAACATGCGCTGGGCCCGGCAAGGCAATAAAGTCAAGAAATCCCGGGAGAAATGCAAGAAATCAACGGCCTGCACGGATTATTAACCGGGCGTGGGCCTGGGGCCCAGCCCGGTTAGTAAAATAGCTTTATTTGGACGATTACGTCATAGGGTCGGATGTTACTAAAACCGGGAACGAGGAACGAGGAACGAGGAACGAGGAACGAGGAACGAGGAACGAGGAACGAGGAACGGGGAACGGGGAACGGGGAACGGGGAACGGGGAACGGAGAACGGGGAACGGGGAACGGGGAACGGGGAACGGGGAACGGGGAACGGGGAACGGGGAACGGGGAACGGGGAACGGGGAACGGGGAACGGGGAACGGGGAACGGGGAACGGGGAACGGGGAACGGGGAACGGGGAACGAGGAACGGGGAACGAGAGGTCAGCGGTATTTTTCATAAAAATTCAAAATGGTGGAGAAAAGGGAGGAGGGGTCTAGAAACCAGTTGTATCAAAATGGCGGCCAATTCTTGTACTGTTGATGTAGACTTGTAGAGGTCAAATCTTTGTCAACAATCCTTTGTTACGGCTTGGAAATGATAAAGAAAACAACGCGTTATGTGTACTAAAGCGCAACGAGGTGTTCGGTTTTCTAATTGACAAGAATATGCTGTTTTTTGCAGTCTTACTCGATACTGATCGATATAAAGTTATCTCATCATGCGGTCGCGGATCATGCGGTCTTTCGTGTCATTCGATTTTCCATCGCGAATATGGGCCAGCAGTCCTGGAGTATCCAGACTTTAGGAGAAAATGAAGTGGACGGATATCTTTCAATTTTGGTTAAATAATTTTCGTTTTGAGAAGGTACAACTTGTGCTTGTTTACTGTATTCTGCTGTATTTTTAGGATTATTTTTGTAAAGATTGTTCTATGCATTTAGAAATGACAGAAATGTAAAAGGCAAAACAAAACTCCTATTAATACTTAATTGTATTTTCCCAGTGAATCTTTTTCGGATTATTTAAAGTCTATAGTTGATCATATAGTTAATGTGTATTGAAAAAGGTAGTATCGAAAACGAAGCACTCGAAAACGAAGACCGAAGCACGAAGCACCCTGAAGTCGAAAACGAAGCACCCGAACTCGAAAACGAAGCACCCTAAGGTCGAAAACGAAGCACCCTGAGGTCGAAAACGAAGCACCCGAACTCGAAAACGAAGCACCTAAGGTCGAAAACGAAGCACCCTGAACTCGAAAACGAAGCACCCGAACTCGAAAACGAAGCACCTAAGGTCGAAAACGAAGCACCCTAAGGTCGAAAACGAAGCACCCTGAGGTCGAAAACGAAGCACCCGGAACTCTGAGGAAAGATCGACTTGGAGAGCTTTTTTAATCTTGAGCTAAAAAGAAAACTTATAAGAAACTTATGTCACTGGTTTTATCGAAAACAAAAGGCAAACGCGCGATTGGTGGAATCACTAATTATCACGTGCAATAGCCGTGCACTGACAATTGGTGACAGAAATAAAGCGAGTCTGTCGTGATAAACCGGTTTAATAGGTTTGAAGAAGCAAAAAAATACACAGTGTGCACACAGGCCTGGTGTGCACAGTGGCTAGAAGTACTTACACTTCATTTAGTACTTAGGTGCCCACGGCCTGCGTACACCTTTTTTGCCACCTCGTTCCAAGGGTCTACTCCCTTTTCAGGATGGCGGATGGGCGCCATCATTTGATCCTAGAACCGTTAGTCAAGTGTAGCGAAGACAATCGATCTTGTGTCACGTGACAAAATACTCCATGATTCGTGGCGGATGTCCCGCGCGCAGCCGCCATCTTGAAAGCGGAGTAGACCCTGGGAACGAGGTTGCTTTTTTGCTTTACACATTCTGTTCTCGACCCCAGAGCCCAGAGGTAGGACTTCGACTTTAAATCCCACTGGGGTAAGGGTGCTTCGTTTTCGAGTTCAGGGTGCTTCGTTTTCGACCTCAGGGTGCTTCGTTTTCGAGTTCGGGTGCTTCGTTTTCGACTTCAGGGTGCCTCATTTTCGACTTCAGGGTGCTTCATTTTCGACTTCAGGGTGCTTCGTTTTCGAGTTCGGGTGCTTCGTTTTCGACTTCAGGGTGCTTCGTTTTCGACTTCAGGGTGCTTCGTTTTCGACTTCAGGGTGCTTCGTGCTTCGGTCTTCGTTTTCGAGTGCTTCGCTTTCGATACTACCATTGAAAAAGCCTTGCTATTCTTATGCATGATGATTGGTACGAATTCTATACCCAGTACATTTACTATCAAAATATCACAATTTAATAATTTGCATCAACTGATATAGGGAGGTAGTATCGATCCATCAAAGCACAACTGCTGTGTTAAGCAGTTACCAGTCTGAGTCACCTTAAAATGATGCACAGAGAAAATATAAATTGAGGTGCTTGTTTAAGTCAAAATAAAGGATAAAAAACAAATAATTTTACATGAATCATTGCCATGAACTGAATAAGTTACAATGAACTACACATCAGAAGAAATTGCATGGTGATGTAGTCAAATTAATCTCTTTGCAACAACGCAGGTACATGTTCTATGTAGTTATATTACTTTAATTTGGAAATAGAAGATTAAGTCAAACCCTGTAAAGTTAGTTGTAAAAAGCACATATTACTTCTGATAGAGACTGTTGAAACTAAGGTAAAATGTGCTCTATGCAATATTCAGGGTAGCAGTACTACAGCAAACCCCTGCATTATTTGGCAGGGAGGTTTACTCACCAGCTTTATATAAGGTTTATGGATGTTTCTCTTGACACCTTTGTTGTAAGGTGTTTGCATTGGATTTTACTAAAGAAGTCAGTTATAAAAGTGTGTTTGACACCTAGAGTCAAGGGAAAAAATATTTTTCAATTCCAAAACTTTCCCTATAGTCAGAGGGTGTAAACTGCAGGTTGTAGGTTGCAGGTTGAAAAAAATATATTAAAAAATAATAATATAAATTAATAAATTAATAAAAAATGTTACTTTTTGTGTAAAAAAAGAAAAAAACAGGTTCCCCGTCCCCCGTTCCCCGTTCCCCGTTCCCCGTTCCCCGTTCCCCGTTCCCCGTTCCTGGTTTTAGTAACATTCCATAGGGTCACGTCGAATCGTGACTTGAAGAGATTGTCTGTGAGGTGCCTACGTACATCACATACATTGGAAGCGCCATTAGATCAATTTTTTTATCAAGCTACGTTAGATTTCGCCAGGGTCATCCTTTGCCTAAATGATATTTTATGAATATTGTCCTGTTAAATAATTGTCATTTGGTGTGAAATACATATATTTTCCGTGTATTTTCTGAGAAAAACAGAAACTTGCTGAGAAATGCAGATTTATAAATAAGGACGATTACGTCATGGGGTCACATGAGTCACGTATAACTGTGACTTGAAGAGATTTCGCAACGTCTGTGATAAACCAGGGTCGCCGTTAGGTCAAATTTCATATCAAGCTATTACTTTTGATTTGAACATGAATACTCTGCTGTTTATTTAGTGTGAAATACATTACTTTTTCGTGTTGGTGCAGCAATTCACTTCCTTGTATGCAGAAGATTTATAAATAACAACCATTACGTTACAATATCACATTTTGACTCACGCAATTTGTCGAACTATGACTAGCATAGCTGCGAATGATGATGGTGCAACGCGGAACGTCTGCGATTGATGGTTCAACACCGATTCGTACCTATGTTGTCGTGTTTTTTCCTCTTATTCAACTTTGGCTTTATATTGAGGAATGATCTTCAAAGACTGCTCAGAGGCAAGAAAATTGACAGTAGGCACTATACGCAAACATCAGACTTCAGCGTGACTGCCGTGACTAATCTGATAGATTTCAAGCAAGAAAGCAGGTAAAATGGCTTGCTTGATAAAAAAAAGCCCGGTTATATTTTCTTCGAAAATTCTTGTTTCAAATTCAGTCTGTTCCGACTGAGAGAAAATTAAGAGAGCCAAACCGAGTGTCTCGCAACTGAACTGAGCAAAACATCGCAAATTACAAAGGTGTCTTGAACTCTACAGGGCAAAAGTCCGACAGGAAACCAAACATGACCTCATAAAATTTGTTAGAGTAAACACTAGCGAGCGCAGTCGAAGGCTCTATTCTACTTCAAAATCCTCCTGATAACATATCTTGCCCGTTGGAAACACACTTGAAGCAAAGTAGGCCAGAAGACCGAATTAAACAGACAAAGGCAAATGTCACGAACTGTACAAACCTGTCACCTTCTTATACTATGACAGTTCTCGGACAGCTGCATGACCGAAAATGATTTTGATTGGCTACTATTTTCGTAGAAGCGTATCGTGTTGCGAGGGGGCGGAAGGGTCAAATGAAAGCCTTTGTGTCAGGCTTTTCTTCCCTTCGCTTTTCCTTCCGTCCGCCCGCTATCCCTCCCCTCGAAAAGCCTGATACTCAGGCTAATAAAAACCTTGGTAAGCTTTTTGGTAATATAAGAGATGATTTCAAGAAACCAGATATTGTAAAAACTTACATCACACAACTGAAATCACCAAAATTTTATTTCATTCACTGCGACTTGGTGGACAAAGAAAATATTCTATATAATGGCAAACCGAGCGACGTACTTGCATGCATTCCAATCTCAGGGAAACCTCTAGAAATGGCTTCTTACCCACAGCATTTCATGGCCAATTCACATCACACACGTAGGGCAAACTATGTAAACAGCTTAACGCTATCTGTGAAAGATTTGAACGATGAGCTCTTCGATTTCAATGAAATTCCACTACGATTTAAATTAGAAATCAATTAAAATAATATCACAGATATAAAATGATGAGTTCCGCTAATGTGTTACCATCAGCTCCTGGATATGATGTGGTTGCCGTTGCGCAGGAACAACGGGCAACAACGGAAACCTCACAACAGCTGTATCCGGTTTTGCCGAATGCTGAAAATTTCCGGTTTACAAATATCACTGACTTCGAAAAAGAGCTCGCAAATGAGGTGGACCATTACCGCCGAGTCGGTAAAAAATACAAGAAGGCCATTCCATTGTCCACGGTTCAGCTATCGGTCTTGGGTCTATTGCTGCCGGGCTTTCGTCTGCTGGGCTCGCAACAGCACTCACTGGTATTGGTGTTATTGCGAGTGTTCCATTAGCCGGCATTGCGGGTCTCGGTGGATTTTCATCTGCAGGTCTGACAGCTTTCAGCAAAAAACTTGAAACAAAAACCAAAAAACACGAAAAAATACAAATGCTAGCTGTGGCTAAACAGAATTCTGTCAGCGAGTTAGTTTCGAAAGATCTCGCTGACAATCATATTACAGACAACGAATTCAACATTATTGTTTGCGAAGTTCAGAAATGCCATGAACTTAAAGGCGCCCTTCGGTCTGGTAAAAAGATGAGTAAACACCCTCCGCCTGATCGTGACAAAATAAGGCAGCAGATACGACTGGAAGAAAGAGAGAAGTTGAAAAAAAGGCTTTCCGTCGAGTCGAAGTTAGATTTGAAAAGCTAGATTCTGGTTTTTATATTCATTTGCTCAAAACCCACTCTTGATCTGCAGCGCGACACTTCCGGTCAATAATGTTTACATCGCCGTTTCCGATGCGCGTGACACGCAACCGTGACTGCATTCCTTTTGTGCAAAAAAAAACAATTTATTTGAGCTTATTAAACTTTTTTAAACATTCAGGAATAAAATAAATTGGTTAAGCTCTGCTCTTTGCAAAGAAAAACAAAAATGATCCTGTTGTTCCACGCTATTTGCTATATTATCGTCGAACTTTCAACGCCTGATTGGCAGAATGATGTTAGAAGTATAACATATGAAGTTGTTGAAGCGATGGAAAAAGCAGAAAAAATAAGACAAGCTCAATTAACTCCTTGTTCTTGACAAATCGTGTCCTTTGATCGATCGATCTCTGTGATCAAATCTTGTTGTTTTCTCGTAAATTTGAATAAGATTGTGCCTCAAGCGCTATTTTATCGCCCAGCCTCGTAAATAATGACGGTCCGGTCTTCATATCTAAATCGGGCCTTCGGGGGTTTCCCTATTGCGTATGCAGCAAACTTTGTTTTGATTGTCTGAGCGAAAAATGCTGCGTCGCGCCGCGTATATCAGAAATTTATCAATTTGATAAAAATATCAGAACTTTATCAATTTGATAAAAAGTTGATAAAAAGTTGATAGCGGAAAAATGATCATGTTCTTCCACACAGTTTGGTTGATTTTCACAGAACTTTATACGCCAAATTGGTAAAGGCAGGTCAGGCAAATAACATATGAAGTGGTCGAAGCGATGGAAGGCGAAACAAAAAAATAAAACACGCTCAAACAACCCTCGTGTTATTCACAACGATCGATCGTGTTATTTTTTACTTTCTTCTATTCCTATCATTCTGACACTTTCCTTGGCATTAAAAAAAGAGCCTAAGCCCTCAATGAGCGTAAATTTGTGTAACATTAAAACTTAGAAGCGTTGTTTCTGCTGTTTTTTCGACCAAACTTGGGATCGAAGATACGCATAAACACTTCGTGACAAAGTGGGTCTGGGTTCCTTGAAAGTCTGGATCGGGGATCGGGATCGGGGATCGGGGCCGTTCGAAACTTCAAGAACATTCCTGAGCAACCCACGCCTGACCTCACGTATTTAAATAAAACGGGGATACAGGTTTCAATTTTTATTTAAAAAATGTAAGAACAAGCTTTTGATCGCAATGCTGACGTTAGAAACTTCAAAAACATTCCTGAGCAACCCACGCTCTTCCACTCCATTGTTCTTCCAAAGTAAAATAACTATCACTTGCCGGCTACGATAACCTGCGATCAGGCCCTCCTCTAAC
The DNA here is from genome assembly GCA_029204205.1 of Desmophyllum pertusum. Lineage (NCBI taxonomy): Eukaryota > Metazoa > Cnidaria > Anthozoa > Scleractinia > Caryophylliidae > Desmophyllum > Desmophyllum pertusum. The sequence goes on along the minus strand of MU825441.1, from coordinate 105,319 downwards.
CTTGGGGAGCGAGAGGAGGAGGGCCTGATATAATTACTTGCCGGATCTCATGTAAAACATCCAGATTCTGGACTTTTTCCTGATTGGTCGAAAAACAATACTGTGAAGTTGGCAATACACTTCCGTCAATCATGCGTACCTAGTATGACTTTTGTCAATCTGGCGTACACGCCCGATTGTAAAGTACTATAAAAGCCTTCTACTTTCCCACTCCGCTACCGCCTTTTGTGAAGGGAAGGACTCTTCAGAATCATTACTAAGCCAATATAAAGATCTTACATTCAAAACGGCTGAAGCTTCCGCTTAAAAAATGGTTATTTGATTCAAATCTCTAAACGGAATCATGGAATCATTCGACCATAACGACTGACTAGACATGTCTTGGACGTTATTATGCAAATTTGTGTCGTGTAACGCAATCGTAGTCAGTGCTGTTTTCGGACTGAAATTGATGGTAAAAACATAGTCGAAGGCTCTATTCTACTTCAAAATCTTCCTCATAATACAACATATCTTGCCCGTTAGAAATGCACTTGAAGCAAAGAAGGTCAGAAGACCGAATTCAAGTGTACAAATGTCACGAACTGTAACGTAGATTTTGAAAATTGACAGCTGACAGCAGTCTTGACAGATCATTGACAACTGACAAGTGGGTGGAAAGCGACTCGGCAAATAATTGTATCAGGCGTTCCTTTTCCTCTCTCTCTCTCTCCGCGCTTTCGTTCTCTCCGCGAAAAGAAAGAAAAGGAAAAGAACGCCTGATCGCAGGTTACGGCTACGACCGCTCACATATCTGTCTGTACAGCTACTGAAGCTGTAAAGATTTGTGAGCGGTCGATGAAGGTCACAATTTTTTCAACCAATCAGAAAAAAATCATACGACTGTCTCATGACAAAAAAAACAATAGCAATTTAGTGGCAGACAAAGCAACCATTTGTAATTAAAAAAATTATTTGAATTATAAACAATATAATCGTAATAAAAAAATGTTTGTTATTTTTCAAATGCTTGTGTTGTTTTTGGACTAATTTTTCAAACCGCCTTGCAGAAAGAAGTGAGATAAATAGTTTTCAATTGTTGTTAGAAATATAGCCTTTTTGTATGTGTTATTTTTCGATAAATTTAACTACATGTTCACCCTTGCGTAGTAAAAAGTTTAATTGAAATTATCAACAATATACTCTTAATAAAAAAATGACTGTCATTTTTCAAACGCTTGTGTTGTGATTGTATTTATTTGATGGAATAGTTGTTTTTTGTTTACTAAGACGTCTCTGTAGTTGCTTCTATTTCACATGGAAATCACATGGAAATCATATGATAATCATTGTTTTATGTTTTGGAAAGCGAATCCGTGATTGTTGTTAGAAATGTAGCCTTTTTTGTATGTGATATTTTTCGATAAATTTAACTACATGTTCACCCTTGCGTAGTAAAAAGTTTAATTGAAATTATCAACAATATACTCGTAATAAAAAAATGACTGTCATTTTTCAAACATCGCCGACCGCAAAGGTCTGTGGAGCTCATAATAAGCCACTGGCAGTTGTTTTTACTCAACCTCATTGTGTCACAATCGGTATATCAATTGCAACGGATATGTCTAAAAAGAGAATCGAGAGAACTCTGGCGCTGAAATTGTAACGTATGTCACGCCAAGTAGTAATAGATGCTACAAATGAATACAAGCACCATCTAGGAGACGAGGTTCCCGAAACCGAGGCTCCTAGAAGGTGCTGGTATTCATTTGCTACATCTATTACTACTCGTTGCGTATAGTGGGAATTTATATTTCAATCAACAACAACTGATCTGAATTTTCCTTTTAATCTGTCCAAAAATGTTTGAATCGCGATACAAAACGAATTTCGATTTTGAGACGGCAATACCACATTATAATGGCGGCTAGTTGGGAGAAAATATATTCCGTATTTTCTCCCAACTAGCCGCCAATATAATGTGGTATTGCCGTCTCAAAATCGAAATTAGTTTATAAAATGTCGATTGACATTTAATCCAGGATTTAGCGTTAATCAGCTTTCGAACAACCGGCCCAAGCTGTTTATCTGTCACTTGGGTTTCAGATGTAGGGTGGGGTTAGAAATATAAATGATACATTAGGGGGAGGGGGGGGGGGGGGCTACGCTACCTTTACTGCTTCCCAGCCTGCTACGCTGCCGCTCTTTGGACTCGGTAAAGAAATTGCGTGATGAGCCCAAATGGCGTATGTGTAGGAGGCTATCGCTCCTGTGGGGTTCTGAGCGGGTCCCAAGCAGACTGTTTGAAACCCTGACATCTCCGCTGAAAACAACCATAGCCCAAAAATATCAGATTTTCCTTAAAAGATGTGCAGCATAGCTGAATTTGATAACAATAAAACGTCCGGTCCTAGGAGCTGAAAGTCCATTCTGGACTAATTGAGTCGAAGTGGGAAATACTTTATTTTCCCAATCCCACTCCGCTCTCAAAATATATAGACACAAGCGAAAACCTTTCTCGAGATTTCACAACCGTGAAATGTAAATTATTTTATCATTTTGTCTATGAATCCTTTGAAAGTACATCCAAAGTTATAGGGTGGGAATGATCAAACCATGACCCTCCCCCTTGGGTGTCCAATAATTCCATGTTTAATGTACTAATACTACAATAATGCTTAAGAAAACTGGAAAAATGGTCGTTAAAACGAATATTTACATCTCAAAATTCGAAGGTTGGATAAACCTGCATGTCATCACGCGGTTTCCATAACAATGTAAAAAACGGCGGACCAGCAGTTGTCACATCAAAATGACCGGAAGGGCCTCTGAAAGTTTTAGCATCCTACTCCAGTTTTTAAAATTGTGAAAAAGTCTCATCTCGGGAGGCCTTTACACCCCCCCCCCCCCCCCCCCCCCCGCCTTTGTACACCCGAGGATTAAATCGCAAGGCCTTCTACCTAAGTTAATGATTAATTTAAATTAGAAATTAGATGACGTCGTTTCCTTTCTTACTTGTTGTTAAAAGCTTGATTTTTGCATTTTTACACTTCTTATGTCTATTTTAGATTGCGGGCTGAAATGTTTTTACATCACGACGGTTATGTTTGGAGAAAATACCCTATCTTGCCGGAATGCAACATCAGTCGGAGACATTGTTAAATGCGCGTCAATAATTACAGATAACATGTAAGAATGTCCCCTGAGGCATTTCAACGTGCTATTTTATGTTGTTTTATTTGTTTACCCTAATTAGATTGGGTTTGTTTTAAATAATCATGATTTCATATTTTTGGGGGGGACGTTCAATATAATAAATAATTAACCCTATACAGACGGAGTTTCAGTTTTTTGCTTGCGGAGAAAAAAACCCTTTATTTATGCTTAGCCAAGTTTAATAGCCACGTTTATTGAATAATGGCGTCAAGGGAGTAAATGACGTACTTAGATACGTCCGAAGGGACGGTGTCATATTCCTGGAATTACGTCACTAGGCCCAGTCTCTGCGTTACTTGGTCGTAATAATTTAATTTAAAATATGTTAATTATTGTTATTTTTATACTACGAGTATTACGTAATTTTGCAGAGATTTGTCTTCAAACTCCATTACTTTTCTGCCTGACAGAGTGTTTGACAATCTGACAAATCTAAATTATCTGTAAGTGAAAGGTTGTGAACTGCACTGCAAACCTTGCATGGTTTTATACTCATAAAAAGTGAAACCTAATAAAGTTAGCTCTCGCCTTGCGGACACCCCGTAACTACAGACATCCGCTATTGTCGCTATTACGGACAAAATCCAGCCCTCCACCAGGCGAAACCTATGACTGACTGATGACTCCAGCTATTGCGTATACGGACTCCAAACTACGTCCCAACTGAGGGTGTCTGCTATAACGAGACTTGACTATATAATAATTTAACCGTCAACAAAATAGTTAGTTATTATCGTTTTACTTATTGCATTACACATGTTTGCAGATATTTGTCTTCAAACGTCATTGCCTTTCTACCTGACAGAGTGTTTGCCAATCTGAGAAATATATTTATGCTGAAAGTGAAAAGAAGCGCACTGCACTGCTAATCTTGCATGGGTTTATACTCATTGACAAATGAAACCTAATATTAACTTGAACAAAATGTTTAGTTATTGTCGTCTTACGTATTGCATTGAGTAATTTGCAGATATTTGTCTTCTTTGCCAATCTGATACATCTGTATTATCTGAAAGAGAAACGTACTGCACTGCACTGAAAACCTTGCATGGGATTATACTAGTTCATAAATGAAACCTAATATAATCGATTTAACTTTAAAAAAAAAACAATATTATTTTCGCCAGCGACACTCCAAACTAAAAATGCTGAAAATATTTCGCCTGCATATTAAAAGCCTTTTTGGTTGATGATTTTACTGAATACCGTCGACACCAATTCCCAAAATAAAATTTTTGCCGCCAAATATATAATCGATTTGTTATGTCTTTTCTCTACAGTAGTTTTGTACATTTAATATGGTTACTCCTGGGGAGGTGTTATGGGAATTAAAATAAACCCTCCTCTCGCGTTCCTGAATGGGTCATGTGATCATCCAAGACATTTGCTTGTCATTCGTCTCGCCGCGGATCAAGACGTGTTTTCTGTTTTCTGTGCCCTCACCTTTAATGCTGGGCCGCCAGAGTATGTATTAATCATTTTTCAACGAAATTTGATATTTTAATAAAAGCGGCTTTGGGTCTTTGTCCATAGCCATATTAGTCCAAACAATGTTGTTTCGTAATTTCCCAGTAAACAGAGCTCAGGCAATGCAGCTTTTTGTGGTTAAGTTATTGAGGGTTTACGTTAAAGAGAAAAGGCATAAATATTGTTTATTTCCCTAGCAAAGGCCCTAATACTACCTTAAAATATCTAACTGTGGGCTAAATTTGGTTCCATTGACATTTTTGTCCCTAGAAATATATCAAATAAACTATTTTACGAGTAAAAAAAGGGACGGACCATTTTTTTATTTTTTTATTTTTTTTTTGGGGGGGGGGGGGGCGGGGATGAGAAGTATTGAAAACATGCCACGCATATATTTGATGGAAGGTAGTTTAAAAAACATAGTTTCCACAGACGGATAAATTGAATCAAAAGCGCTTTTTGCGCCAACTCATGAATGGCCTGGGGACAAATGAGAACAGAAGATGAAACTCACAAAACTAGTCGGGGAAAGGGCCGCACTTCTGTTAATTTCCACGTTGCAGAAAGCGATTTAAGGTCATTCCATCGAAATAGAACTTACAATAGATTTTCATTCAAACTTTGCCTATTGGTTGTTTATCTTAAGGGAACTTAAATTTTGAAATAAAAAAGGGGGGTCTCGGTATTCGTTTAGGAGCAGGAGGACCTTGTATATACCCCATAATTCCGTACAATAACAGCTCCAAGAAACGTTTTTATTTTAACCGTTCACTTTACGTTTCGTGGGAGCAGAAAAAATAGGGAGAAAGCAAAACGTGAAATATAACAATAAATATACTACATCGACTTCAAGGAACAATTTAATGTATGTTTTATGATAAAGGCACGCATTTTTAATCGACACTGATTCAACTTGTTCCTAGCATGCAATGTTCTCGAGGCCACAATTATATTTTCACGAGTACTGACTAAGTTCACGTTTCTGGTGATTATTTATTCTTCTGCAATAGAAATTAGTCTATATTCATTTTATAGAAAGAAGGTTATTGCTGGACTCAAAATAAGAGAAAACATTGATAGGTCACGGTACTCGTTTACGAGAAAATGACGATTTATCTCTCTGGTGAGCTTAGCCGTAAAGGAAAACCGCCATTTTCTTAATGTGCGCGCGCTAATTACGTGGGAAATTATGCGCAGTAAGGATGCGCAATGCAATACTAAGGAATAACCTTAACATGGCACTGGAAAAGATTTTTTTTTTTTTTATAGAAATGAAACAAGATTGGTAGCGTTATAAATACACTTTCATTTCTATATATAACGCTACCAATCTTGTAATAATTTACATCTGATAATGGTCACATGTCGTCGCCGAAACGTCATTCTTTTGTTTCCACACCTTAGTTTATTCTAATGAAATTTCATACTTTCATTTCTATATATAACGCTACCAATCTTGTAATAATTTACATTTGATAATGGTGACATGTCGTCGCCGAAACGTCATTCTTTTGTTTCCACACCTTAGTTTATTCTAATGTAATTTTTTTTTTTAATAAATTTTATTGAAACTGAAGTTGCATATTACATGCGTTACAGTTACACTGACAGAACTTACATTAAATATAGCCTTGAAAAGAAAGTTATTCGACACATCCGCAAACAATATTTGGCTATTTAGTTCTTCGGAAAAAAATTATGCGGAAGTATTCCACTTTTCATCAGTTCATCGACAGAGCATGCGCAATCCCTATTATTGGCCAAAAAACAAAATGCCCGCAAATTTAAAATCCAAGTCGCCCAAAAAATGGTCTTGGACGTCGACGATGTTAGAATCATTGAGAGATTATTTAAAAGAATATAAAAGTTTATGTGGGTTAAATTCTGAGGTCTTCAATGCTGATAAAATACAATTGTACGAACAAGTGAGAAGAGCGATGGCTGGGAAATATGCCACCGAAAATTACTTTGGACCTGTGGAGATGACCAAACAAGATAAACCTATGAAGGATATGACGAAAGAAGAATACGACGAATTTAAGAAGAGACATAACACAGAGGCAGGGATGGTTCAAACGGGCTACAAGCGGTTAAAGAAAAAGTAATAACATACAGTACTCCCTTGTATGGAGAATCAATCATTCTTAATGATGATGAATCCTTACCTTGGACTTCTCTTGAGTAAGGTTCATCAGGCACAGATGTCTCAACCCGATCTTCAACGCCAGTATCTTTTCATCAGAAGGAGCGGGAAAATGAAACTGCTGGTTATGAAGAGGCGATCCCCAAAGTCACTCCAAGAGTGAGCTGAAGCTGTATATCAGACATACCTAGGCTCATCGACAACAAAGCGAAACACCTTGAGAAAGCGCTAACATCTGCTCAACGGGACCAAAAACGTTTAGAAGCAGCTAAAGATGATGTTTACATAAGAAGAGAAATGATGGACTGCTTCAACGAATCTGCAGCAAACACTGCTAAAGCAATTAAACGCATGTCAGGTACGATGAAGGGGTTGTCTGATGTGATTGTACAGGGTACAACTCTCCTTGCTAATGCTCTTGTAACACCCGATCACATCCATGTCCCTCAGCTGTCGCCAACTGCACCCCCTGTACAGCTAAATTATTATCAGAAATCAGGTTGACATTTGTTTCAGTTTTTTTATGAGCCTATGCCAGCATCTGTAGTGTCTCATTCATCTTCAAGGGATATACATAGAGCTTCTGCTAATCAAGTCTTACCAGATAAAGTGAGATAATATATATAGATAGGCTTAGCGGAGCTCCCTGAATTCTCATATTCAAGATGGGCCAATTCAATATAAATATGACCAATTATTATACGACATAGCATTTTACAGTACGAATACGTACAAAGACGAGTGCAAATATGAGACCGTATTCAACGGGTCTTAGGGCCTGTTTATATGGAGAAAAGTTGTCCCTGGTACATGTAGGAGGGTCACCCTCCATACCGAGTAACCCCGGGCGAGATAATTTTTCATACATTTCTTTATAAATAGCAGCGAACCGTTTACATGAGAAATCGAAAAGTTGGCTCGCGGGCAGGGTAACCCTGGGTGAAGGGTTACTCGCTTTGAAGGTAGGGTGACCCTGGGGGGCGAGCCAACTTATTTCCATATAAACACTTTGGCTATTGTTGTTTCACCTACCAGGGACAAGTCGAGACATAGAGCATGCGCGAACCATATCAACACAGGTAGCCAAAAATTTATAAAAACAGGCATCCAACAATTTATAAACACAGGCAATCAACAAATATATAAACACAGGCAGCCAACAATTTATCAACACAGGCAGCAAACAATTTATAAACACAGGCAGTCAACAATTATAAACACAGGCAGCCAACAATTATAAACATAGGCAGCCAACAAATTATAAACACAGGCAGCCAACAAATATATAAACACAGGCAGTCAACAAACCAACTATTTATAAACACAGGCAGCCAACAATTTATAAACACAGGCAGCCAACAATTTATAAACACAGGCAGTCAACAAATATATAAACACAGGCAGCCAACAATTTATAAACACAGGCAGTCAACAAATATATAAACACAGGCAGTCAACAGATATGCATGTACAAACACAGGCAGCCAACAAATATATAAACACAGGCAGCCAACAATTTATAAACACAGGCAGTCAACAATTATAAACACAGGCAGCCAACAATAATAAATACAGGCAGCCAACAATTATAAACACAGGCAGTCAACAAATACATAAACACAGGCAGTGAACAATTTATAAACACAGACAGCCAAACATTATAAACACAGGCAGTCGACAATTATAAACACAGGCAGCCAACAATTTATAAACACAGGCAGTCAACAAATATATAAACACATATACATGTACTTGTAAACACAGGCAGCCAACAAATATAAAAACACAGGCAGCCATCACAGGCGGTCAACAAATATATAAACACAGGTAGCCAACAAATATATAAACACAGGCATCCAACAAATATATAAACACAGGCAGTCAACAATAAACACAGGCAGTCAACAAATACAATTTATAAACACAGGCAGCCAACAATTATAAACACAGGCAGTCAACAAATATATAAAGACAGGCAGCCAACAATTTACAAACACAGGCAGCCAGCAATTATTTATAGACACAGGAATTCAACAAAATTACAAATAAACGCAAACATAAAACAATAAACAGTTTGAACGCACAGACAATATTTACCGACAAAGCTTGCACACTTATGGTCAAATAGGGAATAAGGGACTTGTCACAAATTAGCAGGGGGGGAGGGGGGTGGAGATTTTAAATTGAGCGTTGAAAATTATGTGACCCTCCCTAGCAATGGGAATGAAATTTCCTGACCCTCCCCCACGCTGCGCAGCTAATACCTCCCATACTGTGATACTAGTGTGAGCATCTTTATAGTGAAGCAAAATTGAAAAAATCCTGCTCTAGTGATACTACCTACCCCTATGAACATTTTGTATTGGGGGGTGGGGGATGTATAATTGCGCAGAAGGCGCAATCTCTGGTACGGCGATGGCGCAAGTTTTTAAGGGGTCCGGGGCATCCTTCCTCGGGAAATTTTGAAAAATTAGGTTGTCTGAGACTGCATTTCGTGCATTTTGAAGGCAGTTTGAAATTAAACCAGGCAGCCAAAGGCGACCGTAAAAAAATGAATATTTCTGGAACTTTTTAATTTTTGCAAACAGAAAACTTTATGTGACATGTAATTTGCAATTTATTAGACTGCGAGCAGTCGGTCTTTTCTCCTCAGATCTTTTGCGCGAGCGGAAATGTTATAATTATGCAAATTAGGTGAAAAAACGAGGAGAGATTGGGGAGAGGGAGAGAATAGACCGACTGCGGAGGTTTCTTTGTTCTTTGAATTCCCGTTTCTGAGAAACGGAAAATGCTGATTGGTCGGCTACCTGTCAGTCTGTCAACAAACTCATCTCCGCCTCATCGGAATAATTTGAGACAAATGTTTTCGCGGGATGGTTTTAGTAGTGTACGGTAATCCGGATTGTAGATCGAAGACTAGAGAATCGAAGCACAACGTATTTGTGAGGGAAAGCTTGGAGGGATACTTCTGAAGTCTGAACACAAGAGGAAGCCATTTTATTTCCGCGGCCGTAATATTATCTAGCAAGCCGATTGCGCTAGCTTTAGTTTACCGTCAAACTCTTTATTTGCACATCACACAACTCTTCGAAGACGATTGCCCTATTTATCTTTTCCTCTGGTTTAATACAGAGACCTTAGACTAACTCTGTTGTTTCCAAAATACTTTGAATAAGCGTCTAAGTAAGTCAAACTTCATCTGAAAAGTTAAAACGTGAGTTTCCTTTCGCTCTATGGTGTCATACAGCTTCCTGTTAAAGTGATCATTTGGGTCAAGGGGTCAAACTGACTTTCAATATATCAGATATATCCAGTCAACGAAACTAACTTTCTTTCTCGGTCGAACTGTAGTAAGTTATGTTGGATATGAAGAGTTCAATGTTACGGCTCAGGCGGCTTATTTGATGCAATGAATCCGGGAATAAAAACGCCGCAGCATTTCGCAGTATGATCACCACGCAGATAAAATTGTATTGACTCTCGCACGACAACACATCAACATTGTATAACTCCGGCCCGGTAATAACTACAAGGTTTCAGGATCCATACCTCTCAAATACAAAATGATAGTTCCTTTCTTCAATTGTTCGCATGTTTCTGCTCGTATATCGTCGAAAAGTTGCCGAGTCAAAATCGTGACAACAAACTTAGCAAACGTATTGACGGTTTGCTGATTTTATAACACAGACCGAGGCACAGAGGCAGCAAAGGTTGAACAAAACCCCGAACAAAACAGACAAAGCTAAGCGCAAGAGAAGTTTAAGCCATGCGATCTTTTCGTAACTTCAAGCAGCATACACTAGCGCGGTGAAACCATACGTATACATTTCCTTCCTGTAGTGGCGAACAGCTCTCGTATACAGATCGGATATTATTTTCCCCAGTTATCGGCTTCTTGTGAGGGTTCAAGCTGACAAAATGGATGACAAATTCCCATACGAGACTATTTACCCGAAGCCGTATGTATATACTGCATAAAAACGGCGAAAACAGGGTTTTTTTCGACACACGATCGTCTCTAGTTGTCGTCTCTCTCCTTTCTTTGCTGGATTACACAACAATATTTTGCCGCGAAAATTGTATCGTTATAAACTGGGCGGAACTATAAATCAAATAGGTGTCAAAGGCGGCAACTTGAAAGATCAAAGATTCCACCGCAGTCTCTTTATTTTTCCTTCTCACCGCGCCCGCGATTCTCGCGGCTCGCGGCTTCGCCGCTAACCGCTCGATCGCGCGCGTGCCCTAAAAACATTAGGAAAAGAAAGAGACTGCTCGCAGTCTAGCAATTTATGGACAAAGGTATCTTTATCTTGAAAGACATTTGACATTCTTTTAATAGCTTGTCTTGATTTTGTAAACAAGTAAATTTATTGTCTTATGATTCTACTATTCCTGCCATACTAAATATATTAAAACACAATGCTCTTTATGATCTATGCTGGCACTCTCACTGGTATATCCACGATCGTAAATTTATGTGACCCTCCCTTTTTCACTGCCTATTTTTTCATGACCCTCCCTTTTTAGGGGCTCAAAAAGTTATGACTCTCCCCCATTTTCCACCCCCCTCCCCCCTGCTAATTTGTGACAAGTCCCTAATAGCTGTATTTAGCTTTGGCTTTTTGTATCACTTCAATGGCGTACCGAAGCTAAATTGAGCAAGCTAAGAGAAGTGCTGACTTTTTGCTACACTGGTAGTGATGAGTCGGTCGTGGGAAACAATCAGGAAAACAATAGAGTCCCTGAACTCTGCATTCAAATCTTCACACAACGCAACGAGGTTCATAGCATCGGCAAAAGCAGTCCTGATTTCTCCTCTCTAAGATATGCATATTCCACTTTATAGGCAGTCCAGTTTCTTTAGGCTATTATCTTTCCATTTCTGGCGTTTAAAAGGTGTGTTGTCTTTCCGAAAACCCGATAATTGCCTTGAAATTCCATCTTTAACCACACCGTTATTTGTTTGATTGAAAATTACTTCATGTACAAATGTCATGAAATACGACGTACGTACGTACGTATGGACGACAGGCGTACGCGAAAGTCGAAAAATGTTGGGATTAAAGAAACCAAACTACTTGCAATTGGCGAGACATCATAAAAGCATATAGATCTGGAAGGTGTTCTTTAATGTACTCAGTAATAACATCTCTCACACATAATCCTTCTGCAGAATTATAAGACAAAAAATATGTCTGGTGCAACATTAGGTTGCATTTGCTTATCATACTCAATTTGTCTTTCGATATTATCATCAGCTATGTGCATGTTATTGTTATTGGTCGATTCTGGTGAATCTTAATATTAATATTGTCAGATGATGGAATTACATCATGATTGTCGTTTTATTGGCAAATCGCGATTTACAGGTGATACTTAGGCTACTTAAGTTCAGGGAATTGCGGACAAGCAATTTTTGTGTCTAGGTTTTCAGCTTGAGAAGCGTCCTAAATTAAATGATCAGAATTGTCTAGTTGTAAACCATAACCTCTTTTGTGATGTAATAATCTGGCTGAAAGTTATTGGCTTCTTAGGGCCTCCACAGACTAGAGAGATAGTTGTCGATCATAGAAAGTTGTCGATAACAAAAAGCCAGTGTGTGAAGCTAGTTAGTGGAGGCCCTAAGGGAGTAAAAATGTTAAAGTTAGACTTTGAAACTTTCGATCTTTTTTTTGAAAGGTTTTCTTGCAATTCCGCTTCTGTTCCATCACAACACAGTACACTAAGTTTACCTCCCTCGCGTATCAATTCCTGAAATTCTATACCCGGGACAAAAACTTGGATACAAAATTCCCGTTTCCGAAGATCATACGAGGCAATAATGTATTCTACAATGTGTACCTTTGAAAGCTGTGAATCTAATTATGATAATTCGCGACATTCCATGCACGTGCCGTAAAACTAAGAACAATAACGTGGTAAGTAATCCCGTACATAATGTATTGAATAAAGTATTAGAAAGTAAAAAAAAATAATATTCTCATGAATGTTTCGCGAATTTTCGGCATCAGTCAGCACGGTTCGTGTATACTCTTTAAATAAATACATACGTAATGAGAGCAAGGGTCCTGCGCCGGTTTGCAAAGCGACGAGAACTTGGAAAGCAAAAGTACCTGACGTCCCGTTCTATATTATTCACAGCGTACGAACGAAACACGCTGAAATTTGGTATGGACGTTTGAAAAATACTTTTGTAGCTCGTGTTTGAAAATAATGCAAAACAAATCGAGACATTTTTTGTAAGTTGAAATTATATAATTTGTTTGATTTTCTCAATCATTAAGCAAAAAACCCTCCATCTTTATTGCTTGCTAAGATTTTTTGTAAGTTTCCGATCTTTTAGAATTTTACATAGACGTTTTAAGTGATATCAACCTTAATCAAAAGCTCTTATGAGCGACTCGTGAATGATATGTTAAACTTATTCCACTAATGGCTGTTACATAAAACAGTCATTTCTGCCACAGCAACATTCCCGATCGATTGGCCCCTACGGTAGTTCAAAGTTAGGTCAGCGTACAGTAAACACCCGCGTATAAGAACCTAGATTTTAAGAACCTGTTGGGCTAAAATTTCCCATTTAGACCCATTTACATAAGAACCTGTTTTAGGCTAAGATTTTAAAGTAGGTTCTTAATCTTGGCTGTATCCATAGCTTTTTGGCCCACATCCTTTTGCATGTTGTTTTGTTTCCTTGGATACTGTATCATGTATGGTAAGCACTGAAAAACTTACAGTGTAGCCCATCATGGGTATTAATTAGCAAAAATTGCATGTATAAGCTTATATACATTAAAAGTAGAAACAAGAACCTATTTGAGAACCTTTTGAGCCTAATTTTTCAGTAAGCACCATTTATATAAGAACCTATTGAGGCTAACTTGGAAAAATCTAGGTTCTTATACGCGGGTGTTTACTGTACTGACAACAATACAAAGAAATCTCTATGTCAATTTTAACAGCCAATGTAAAGTGCGTTATAGTAGTCGAATGGTTAACGACGTGGACTTCAAATTCGAAGGTCGCCGGTTCAAATTCCAGAAGTGTGAAAACGAAAAATATATTTTTACAATTTACGACCTCTTACTTCTTTTTTTCTTTTTCCTTTTTTATGAATCTATTACAGACGCAATTCATACAATTGGAAAAAGCAAATAAAGTGAAAAACGACATAATATACTGTCCCGAAATCAACATATATCAGTCGAAGTCCGCAGTTCGTGCTTTGAAAATCGAAAAACTTTATCCAAACACGCATTTCAGCCCTTCAAAGATGTTCAATGATCTGTTCTGCGGAAGTCAAGACTTTTCTAAGGTTATTTATTCTATTTGGAACTCTTACAAGCTATAAATCGAGCCGAAGAGTCATTCTAAGAAGCTTTTTAAAATATAATATACAAGCCATGAGACTAAGGTAGTCCAAAGTTAGGTCAGCGTACTAACAACAACACAAAGACATCTCTATGTTAATTTTCATCCCAATGTTAAATTCGCCAAAAGTAGTCGAGCGGTTAATGGTCTGGACTTCAAATTCGTAGTTCGTCTCTGGAGTCGCGGGTTCAAATCCCAGAAGTGTAGAAATGAAAAATTAACAAAAAAATCACTAAATAAAATAATAACAAATCACTAAATAAAATAATAAAATAAAATAAAAGAATATAATAGAAGAAAAGAAAAAGAAAAATTAATATTCATAAATTAAAGTTTACAGCCCATCGAGCGAGCGAGCGAGTGAAATTTGCATATCTGTTTCCACAGCTATACTCGATTCATTACATTTACTCGTAAAAAGGGTGGGTACTGGGCTAGTATAGATATGGACATGATGCGGCAGTTGAGACAGACGCAACAATAGAGCAGTTTTAAGAGCATAATTAGGAAGTCGTTCGTTTGGAAAATCGACGGTCCGGATTATCATGTAACTCGCTACGAGTAAACTTTAACTGCTTGCAAGCATGTTTGAGGTCATTAGCAAAATATTCACCGTGGCATATGAAAAATAATCGCATTTGATTAAAAAAGAAGGCTTCGGAAAATCTGTTATAACTCAAACAAATCGAAATCAAAAATTTTATAAAATGTTAGGATTCTATTATCGGATTCTGAAAAATCGAAGAAATCGATAGAAACCATATACAGCTGTTTCGAGAAACGTTGTCTTTAAAAAGCGCACGCGACAATCCCGAAAGGTAATCTGGGATATGATCAGCAAAGTACGTTCCTGACACTGTAGCTATCGAACCTACTTTTGTTGCTTTATTTTACACTTGCAAACATACTTCCATGGCGTCTCGTGCCATTTTCTCAGATTTCCTTGAAATGCTGAAGTGCAAGGAACCGTGAACTTAAAACTACCCACAATACCTTTCGGGATTATCGCGTGCGCTTTTTCCGACAACCTTTCTCGAAACAGCTGTATACCCGCGGGCTACCTTAAAAGGCTCCTGTAAGTATCGCAAATTGTGGTTTTAATTTTGTAGCTAAAATAATAGCTTTTCGTTTGATTCCCATGTCTCATTTGTAATTATCTTTGAGCATTCTAATCTGCAGAGGTCCAGAAGTAAAATAATTAGCAATTATTGGACGAGTTTGAGCAAAAAATCGTGCCTGTCAGTGGCGAGCTATGACGCGTAATGACATGATAAATCCTAGTGTCTGTAGCTATGACGCGTCAATTCGATGGTAAAGGTATTTATTTAGAGCATTTTCCAAAGTTCAAATGCGCTTTACAATTCAACTCATCCTATACCAGCATCTGTAGTGTCTCATTCATATTCAAGGAATATACATAGATCTTCTGCTAATCAAGTCTTACCAGATAAAGTACTAGATAAAGACAATATACTTTTAACAGTAAAAAGCTGTATATACATAGGATATATTAACCTCAGCTTTTTACATTTCAAATTTGGGATTTTCTTTAATTACCTGTCCTTATATTCTTGTTTAATAGACAGTGTTTTACGCTTGTGTTATATTTGTTAAGTTATTTAACCATTACTCGCCGAAGGAGAAGTGAATATTGGTGAATATTTACCGAGACGTGATTTCTGTCACTCCATCCGACACAAACACGCCCGCCCTGGTTGGCCACACAATCTGCAGGGTACAGAATTCTGTCTCACAAAATCAGTGTTGTCCCATTTAAAACTATCAATAGTAGTCAAACTTTTCTTCCTTGTCAATTTGAAATAGAAACTGTTTGTTTACAGTCTGAATAATTAACAATTAAGAGAGATAATCCGGAAGGTGTTCTTTAATGTACTCAGTAATAACATCTCTCACACATAATCCTTCTGCAGAATCCACAGTAAGAAAAAAGATGGCAAAATGTACCGCCGCCATCTTTTTTCCTACGGTGGATTATAAGACAAAATATGTCTGGTGCAACATTAGGTTGCATTTGCTTATCATACTGAATTTGTCGTTGGATATTATCATCAGCTATGTGCATGTTATTGTTATTGGTCGATTCCGGTGAAACTTAATAGTAATATTTTCAAATGATGTTATTACATCATGATTGTCGTTTTTACTGGCAGATCGCGATTTACAGGTGATACTTCAGCCACTAAATTTCAGGGAATTGTGTACAATCAATTTCGGTGCCCAAGTTTTTCAGCTTGAGAAGCGTCCTAAATTAAATGATTGAATCATCTAGTGGTAAATCATAACCTCTTTTGTGATGCAACAAGTCTAGCTGAAAGTTATTGGCTTCTAAGTGAGTAACAAAGTAAAAGTTAGACTTTGAAACGTTCGATCTATTTTTGAAAGTTTTTTTTTGCAATTCCGTTTGTTACATCACGATAGAGTACACAGTACACCAAGTTTACCTCCCTCGCGTATCAATTCCTGAAATTCTATATTCGCAACAAAAACTTGGACACAAAATTACAGTTTTCCCCGTCTCCGAAGATCATAGGCAATAATGTATTCAACAATGCTGTGAATCTAATTATGATAATTCCCTACATTCCAGTGTACGTGCCGTAAAACTGAGAACAATAACGTGTTAATTAGACCCGTACATAATTTATTGAATAAATTATTAGATAGTAAAAAAATGATATTCTCATGAATGTTTCTCGTGCTGTCGGCATCAGTCTGCACGGTCCGTGTATACTCTTTAAAATAATTGCATCGTCTTACGTATTGCATTACGTAATTTTGCAGAAATTTGTCTTCAAACAACATTGCATTTCTACCTGACAGAGTGTTTGCCAATCTGAGAAATCTGTACATTCTGTAAGTGAAGCTTAGCGCAATGACTGCAAACCTTGCATGGGTTAATATTAAATCTAATTAATTCCTCGCGTAGCGAGGTTTATAATGTTGTCCCCCAAGCTCGACTGGATCAAATTCTCGCATGGCGTTTACGGTCATATTTATTTATTTCCGATGGTACCGGACCGTTACTAGGCAACAACAACAAATCAGCGGTTATAACCGGTTGCGAACGCGGGCGTACTCTGTGTTTTCTTCAGTGGTGGGTCGAAGAGAGAAAAACTATGCTCGAGAAAATGTTCAATCTGACCCGCAATTCCTTCACGTTCCACTGAAATTCAACAGGGCAGGACTCACAATTACAGGTCGAAGGCCGGAGGAGATATGCAAACGGAAAAACCACAAGCAATAGTTCCAGTTCGCGTCATTACACCAAGACGATTGAGCGTCTTTGAATTCGATTTTCTTGCTTCGATGGCTTCAAAGAACATGTACTTCTGCAGAAGACGTTCTTCGAAATGTGTGGGATAGTAATTTTGAGGTTGACTTCGGGTCAGAATTCGGAGATTTGTCGTCTTCAGGAAATGCGTGTATCCACAACTTGAATCAGCTGATACAAGGTCTGTTTCTGGAATTTATTTTGTTTTTATAGGCAGATATTCACATAAATGATAAGAAACTAAATATTAATGCTTTTATGTCATCCGTCGTCGTTCTGATTTCTATGTATTTTAAAAAGTTGCAATTGAATTGAGCAGTACAGTTCTGTACGTGTCAGATTTCATTGTTTATGAATTTTTACGAATTAATATAAATTGTTTTCAGCGAGGCCATTCGGCAGAATGTCATAATTTAAGAAATTTATGTATGTTAGGAAGTTATTTTGGATATGTAAAACGTTTTTCAGCTAAATGAATTCCAACATTTACTAGAAAATTTCACTTTGTTGTCAATGTGTTTGAGTGTTGCGTGACAAGAAATCCTCCTATGTTACCAGAAATTCCAGGAATAATTGAGTAAATTGCCACTAAAAGGTACAGTATCTAAAATGTCTTCTTGAGTGAAGTCTTACTATTTTTGAGTCAGCTCTATGATTTGAAAATTGCTGAAAGCCAGTTTGTATACATAAGAGAAAAAATAATGATGGAAAACGTGACAAGTTTCCAAAACAGATGTCACTAGACTAATGAACTCCAGTCGATCTCTAAGGCTTGGTTATCACCCTCACCTCCCAAAAATAATTAATCCCCATTCCAGCTTCGCGAGGACCTGCGAGTCACGTATTACTAGTATATAATAATTTAACTTGAACAAAATGTTTAGTTATTATCGTCTTGCGTACGTATTGCATTACGTAATTTTGCAGATATTTGTCTTCAAACGCCATTACATTTCTTCCTGATAGTTATAGAGTGTTTGCCAGGTCAATTAGCATACATTACCATACATTATTTAGGTAAAGGCAAATGAAGGAAAACCGACAGCATTGTTTTTCATTTCCATTTATTCAGCTTAGAAACGATGTATAGCATTATGGCATATTGTGTATTCCTTGGAAATTATGCCTGTTGAGATAAAACCACCTCAAAATGTTCAATTTTTGCGGCATTCACCAAAGCGCACAGCACTTTAAAACTTCTTGCATGGGTTTATACCTATGAAACTAAATGAAACCTATAACATACTAGGTAGATCAATTTTTACGTTTTCTTTATTGCATTACATATTTTCGCAGAGATTTGTTTTTCAAACACGTCATTACATTTCTACCTGACAGAGTGTTTGCAAGTCTGATAAATCTGTTTATATCTGTCCATGACAAGAAACGAAGCGCACTGCACTGCAAACCTTGGATGAATTTTTAATATATTTATAGCCATGAAAAATTAAGCAGAATATCATAATTCGATATTTAAGAAAGACAAGTGATTCTCGCTGTTGTGTTGACAATTTAAGAGATTGCAAAGATGCCAGAAAAAAATTCAGAACGTAAATGGGATTTGAACCCATGACCTCTCGTTATCGGTGCGATACTCTACCATCTGAGCTATGATCATGAAGCCACACATTGGGCGAAAATTGTGGTTTTATATATTTTATGAATTTTTTTCAGGCTCTTAGGCTTGTCTCGGAATGTTTTTAGAGAACAATATATCCATACTCGTATGCGCAAGCTCCAATATTTCCCCTGGTTTTCAGCTAGGGTTTTCAATCTCGTTCCCAGAGTCCTCGTTACCCTTGCTCCCTGCTTGCGGCCAACAAGGGCATCTGGGGGAAGCTAGCGATCCGCCATGACAGTATTATTGGACGTCCGGTTCTACTGCGCATGTGTTTTGACTCCATGTTTCAACTAAGATTCTTGGATTTTCCGGTCTTACTGCGCAGGTCAGGCGAATGACTCTTTCCCAGAGGTCCTTATTTGCCGCTCCACCGCTGGACAAGGGTAACGAGGCCTCTGGGAACGAGATTGCTAGGGTATATAATTAATGCTCTCGTATTTTGCGCAGTTAATAAATAACATAGTTTGCCAATTTAAGTCAATTGCAAATTTAATGCCATAAAATATGCAAATAACGCCGTAAACCTATGCAAATTATATTGTGTAACTATGGGATGTTTTGGTTAAGCCATATGCTAATTAGGAAATTGTTTGTCCTTTAGAGATCTTTCTTACAACATGATTGGACATTTATCAAATGCCTTATGTTTTGTTTGAACTCGTTAATAGATCTGTATAAGTATCGCAAATTGTGTTTTTTTGTTGGGTTAGCTAAAATATGTCTCATTCGTAATAATATTTGAGCATTCTAATCTGGCAGAGGTTCAGAAGTAAAATAATAAACAATTATTGGATGAGGTTTGTGCATAATAGCGAGAACATGATTCAAGGCCGAGATTTGTGTTTATCTGCCGAAGCCGAAGGTTGAGGCGGACAACACAAACCGAGGCCATGATAATTGCGCCATCATGCGAAAAACGAATCCAATAATTGTTTTATTATACATACCTTATTGTTTACTTATTTTGGCGGGACTTAATGTTTTTATAGTCAATTTTCAGTTCACATGATTATAACAGAGCATCCTTACAAGAAAAATTCTGGACTCTGGGTTATAAATATGCCTCTTGTTAAAAATACAAGAGAGAAAGACATCGTAAATGCTGCCCAGTGTAGTATAACGTTTTACCTCTTTGTCGTAAACAAACATGTCGATCTGTTGTACGTTTTGTTTTGTTATGGTCCTTGGTCCTGTTTTAATATCATTGCAAAATATGGCTATGTAAAATAAAATTCTGTAGCACTGATTCTGAGACTACATGTTTGTTAATGCGGATCACAATTCGGAAAATTTTCGCGAAATGTAGTTCCTTTTAACACGATTTTTTCTGCCAAATCGCGAAATTTAAGGCTCGCGAAAATTCCCGCGAAAATAAGTAACAAGGAGGTTAAATCATAATTTTGGGCTTAACTTTGCAGCGTTTTATTTTCTTTCCTTACTTTCCTTCGCGGATTGGTGGAGTATTTTAATTTATTTTTCGCTGCTGGCACTAATGAAGGGAACGACGCGTGGTACACGTGTATGACGTCAATGAACATGTCTGTAGGTATGACGCGTAATTACATGATATCTCCTAGTGTCTGTAGTTTATGACGGGTCAATTCCGATGGTAATGGTATTTTTCCTAGCGCTATTTTTCGAAAGTTCAAAATACGCTTTAACAATTCAATTCAGCCTATACCAGCATCTGTAGTGTCTCATTCATCTCCAAGGAATATACATAGAGCTTCTGCTAATCAAGTCTTACCAGATAAAGTACTAGATAAAGGCAATTCCTACTTTGAACTGTAAAAAAGCGGTATATACATAGGATATATTATCGTCAGCTTTTTACAGTTCAAATTTGGGATTTTTCCTTAATTGCCCTGACCTTATATTTCCCGCTGGATGGAGGTAGGGCGGGGTCTTGTTAATAATTAACAAACCTAAACGAAATTAAAAAATGCCTGTTTTCTTGACCTGGAATGCATGCAGCAATTTAATTAAGCAGCAATCAAATGCATGATTTTAACTTGCAACAGCAACTTTGGACTGTTTAAAATTGCGTTTTGCGGATATTACTGTGTAATTGCACTCTTCTTGAACAATAATGGCCTGTTGAAATACACTTGAGATTGATAAATAATAATAGTCTTGTACTCATTAGTTGTCCCCTTAATGGAGGTTGAAATAGCATTCAGGACACTCAAAAATGTCCCCGTCTACTTAATAGAAGTGTCCCTTTAATGTAGGTGATAAATACAAAGATTATATGAGTGTTTTTTTCCGGAACCTGAAGAAATGTCCCCTTAATAGAGGTGTCCCCTTAATAGAGGTGTCCGAAAGTAGAGGTTCCACTGTATTTGAAGCCAGTCTTTTGGGATTAAAAAAACCCAAACTTCTTGTAATTGATGAGACATCATAAAAGCACATAAACAAGTATTAAATATATATGTCAATAATTAATATCCTCCATCTTTGCCAGGTTTTAATCATTAATTCACATAAATTTATTAAGTAATACCGTAAAAAGCTCTATTAAGCCCCCGGGGGGCTTATTTAATTTTAGGTCTCAAGAAGGGGGGGGCTTATTAGAGAGGGGGGCTTAATAGAGAGGGTGGGCTTATTTCAAATCCTACATTTTCGAGAAAATTCACATTAAATTTTTAAAACTTTACTATTATACCACTAACTAAAAAAGAACAAGAAATGGGTTTATGTATGACCGTCTTGCGAATACAACGTCGTTTTATACCATAACTTAAATGATAGTTTCCTGAAATAAAGACCACGTTTCAATACAAAGTGACAAAAATGCCAGAAAATATTGTTGAAAAAGTCATTTACATAAGCCTGACGGAAAGGGGGAGGGGGGGCTTAATAGAGAGAGGGGGCTTATTACAAAATCTGACTTCCAAAGGGGGGCTTATTAGAGAGGGGGGGGCTAAATAGAGCTTTTACGGTAACTCAATTCGATTTAGAGTTTTCATGTCAGAAGATAACCATGTTTCTCTATCAGAGCAAAAACTCAATTTGTTTCCAGTTAAGAATTCAGTACTATTTATTAGGATCTTAGCAAGCTTACGTTAAGTGAGTAGGGACCTAAGAGTGTTAACTGTACTACAATATATCCATACTTGTATGCGCATGCTCCATGTTGATTTCAGAGCTATGGTCTATATTAATATTCAACATAATGTTCTCGTATTTTGGCGCACTAATAAATAACATAGTTCATATCAATTTATCATATATTTAAGTCAATTGCAAATCTCATTCCATAAAATATGGAACAAAATAGACAAAGAAATACGCAAATATAAAAAAATATGCAAAGAAATATGTGAAAGAACGCCGTAAACCTACATAGATTCTCTTGTGCAATTTTGGTAAGTTTTGGTTAAGCCATATGCTAATTAGAGAATTGTTTTTCCTTTAGAGATCTTTCTTACAACATGATTGAACATTTGTCAAATGCCTTATGTTGTTTGAATAGTTTATGGCTTCTGTAAGTATCGCAAATTGTGGTTTTAATTTTGTAGCTAAAAGAATAGCTTTTCGTTTGATTCCCATGTCTCATTTGTAATAATATTTGAGCATTCTAATCTACAGAGGTCCAGAAGTAAAATAATTAACAAATATTGGACGAGGTTGAGCAAAATATCGTGATTTGTCAGTGGCGATCTGATCAATTATTTGATCTGCGAGACACTAACAAATATAACCGTGTTCAATAATTTTTTTATCGCAAGATCCCTGAGTTTGTTTTTCGCAATTATTTTCAGGAAGAGGAAAGCCGCGCTCCTTGCTGAAGTAATCGCATAAATCCTTCTCAGTTCAATAATTTATTCCGTCGACTGTAAATTATACATAAAAATTCAACACATAAATTCAACTTGCCTTCTTTGTATTCTCGCTGTTTTTTATTGGTCTAGCAGACATGTCAAATCGCTCTCCGACAACTCTGGAAAACGAGCTGCCATTTTTTCACAGAAGTGGACACAACTACGCATGAGCAGAACATTATTTGCAGCTAAACATTTTGCACCATTGTGCGCATGAGTAGAACATTATTCGTAGGCAGTATTTGCAGATCACGTGGCGGGTTCTTGGCCAATAAAAAGGGAGAAAAGACAAGCATCGAATGACAATAAACAATTATTGGATGAGGTTGAGCATGATAGCGAGAATTATCCAGGCCGAGGTTTGTGTTATCTGCCGAAGCCGAAGGTTGAGGCGGACAACACAAACCGAAGACTTGATAATTTTGCTATCATGCGAAAACCGAATCGATTATTTTTTTTATTATATACATTTAAAATACTACCTTATTGTTACTTATTTTTGGCGGGACTTAATTTTTGCGATTTTCGCGATTGCAAACAAATCAGGAAATTAAAGACACGCGAAAAAAAGTTATGCCGAAAATTAGCGACGCGAAATTTAATACCCGGCTATAATACCCCTATATTAATTTTAACGTCAGTTTCTCAGTTCACATGATTATAACGGAGCATCCCTACAAGAAGAATTCTGGACTCTGGGATTAGAAATATGCCTTTGGTATTTATGCAATACAAAAGAAAAGTCATAACGTAAATGCTGCCCTGTGTAGTATAACGTTGTACCTCTTTGTTCGCAAACAAACATGTCAATCTGTTGTTCGTTTTGTTTTGTTATGGTCTTGGTCCTGCCCAATATCATTGCAAAATATGGCTATGTAAAATTAAATTCTGCAGCGCCGATTCTGAGACTACCTGTTTGTTAATGCGGATCAGCATTCTGAAAATGTTCGCAAAATTTAGTTCCTTTTAACACGATTTTTCTGCCAAATCGCGAAATTTAAGTCTCGCCAAATTTGCCTCTTCAATATTCGCGAAATTAAGCTCCCGCGAAAATAAGTAACAATAAGGTAAATCATCATTTCGGGCTTTTAAAACACGGAGCGAGCCTATAAAAGGCAAGGACACGCCCCCTCTGACGCACTTTGTTGGGGTTTTTTATCATCAATGGCATGTGGTGGAAGCCGAAACGTCGCACAAACACAACAACGGTCGAGGAAAAATTGGGGTTGCATGGTTTATCCAAACAACTATAATTGATTGATGTCGAATAAACTGGCAAGCGAAATAATAAATATTGAGCTAGAGCAAAAAAAATACGTGTATTCACCGTTTGGAAGAACTGAATGCAAACGATGAATTATCTTCACCCGTTTCGACAGTAGAGTCCAAGTCCCTGAGAATTCAAATTTAGCGGCTAACTAGGGGGTGATTACATGGCGAATTTCAGCCCGGGCTGAAATTCCAGCCCGGTTAGGGGGGCTGAGATTTCAGCCCGACTTCCGAAACAAATCCTCTTGAAATGAAGTTAGCGATTACGCGGACAAGGTTTCAGCCCGGGCTGAAATTCATCCCGGGCTGATAATTCCAGCCCGGTTTGAGAAACCGGGCTGGAATTTTCAGCCCGGCCAAACGGGCTGAAAAAAACCATGTAATCGGAATGGAATTTTCAGCCCGGGTTGAAAAGTGAACTTGGGCATGCGCAGTGAATGTGTTTTGGCTAAATTGTAGAATGCCCGGCAACGTATTTGCATGTCATTGAATAAGAATGGTCCTCTTGTTTTTATATACACGTGCAGCCGGTATGTAAATAAGTTGCCGGGTATTGTAAAATCGCTCCTGTTTTTTAAACAAGATGGAAAAAAGGTTCCAGTGGAACAAGGGAGATAAAATCGAAAATCTTATTCGATGTGTCGCGAATTTCAAATCGAAAATGGAATATAACAACAGCTTCGTTCTTCAAACGTTCAGCCGATATGTAAATAAGTTGCCGGTTATTCAAATCGCCCCTCATTCTCTGATGACTCTTCCCGCGCAATTTCAAATTTGGGCTGAAATTCGTCATGTAATCGCAACAAAATTCCAGCTGAAATTTCAGCCCGGGCTGAAATTCGCCATGTAATCACCCCCCTAAGATTGCTGTAAAGCTCAAGCGTGCATCAACGAGCCATCTGTTTCCATTTTTCTGAGCATCCTGAGAACTAGAACGAGTCTCGTGAAGGTGACTGGCGGGATTTTCAAAATTATTCAGATTTACAAGCTTTGTGATTGTGCAAACAACTTGAACAATACTGAGTAATAGCCCTTTTCACGGTTAACCTGAAATATTTGCATAACAATGCAGCTAAACATAGAAGCGAGGCAATTTCGGTCACAAGCGGTAAAACATCGTGATTTTCTTGAGCTCCTTAAACTATGTTAGCATAAAAATAGTTTTAAAACGGAGAAGAACTAAATATGCAACTATTTTAGTTAAAGTTTGCCGTAAAGATCGTAATCCGATGTCCCTGTTGCTTATGCGAGTCTATTCTTTATTAATGGGGAAAAGTCGTTTTACATATTTTTCGAAAAACAACGTGAACTAAAAGAATTGTAGTTCTTCTACATTTTAAAACTGTTTTTATACTAAAAGAGTTGAAGGAGTTCAAGAAAAACACTATGTTTTGAAGCTTGTGCCCGAAATTGCCTCGCTTCTATGTTCAAGTGTATTGTTATGTAAATATCGCAAGTTAACCGTGAAAAGGGCTATTAGACATAATTAGACGTGGGTGATGAACCAGTCAAATGAGACCATTTGTTGTCCGTTGGGATTTGTGATTGGCAGGCTGAACACCTCAGCCTCAATATCAGGGCGCTGGAATGATGGGCGGTGAAACGACCACTGCGCTCTTGTGCGATGTTTGATGCGGAGTGAGACTGGGTTTGAGCGCCCTCGAGAGCGCTCGCGTTCAAAACATGTCAGCAAATGAAGTTCAATAGCTTATGCAGAAAGGGATTGCCACAAGAGAACGGTACGGGATCTCCACTTAGTTTTTGTAGAATGAACATGTCAACATGTTGGTAAAGCTGTAAGCAATAAAGAACGGAAATAGTTTTTCTCAAAGGATTTGTAAAATTTAGGGAAATAAGAAATATTGAAGATTTAATGCAGTTTTAAAATTCGAATTTGAAGTTAAAAATTAGTAGATGGACACCTGAAGGACGTATTTGGTACTGTAATACAATATTGCTTCCCAAAATCGTATTTGCTGTCATATTCAACATCTATTATTCGCTCTGAAGTACTTTTTTCTCCGAAAAACACACTTTTTAAGGGTCCGTTGACTGCTTCAAAGTGTCCATTGTCCGTTTTAGAGAGGTGTCCGTTTTAAAGAGAGTTAAGTTACAGAAAGTTAAGATGACTGAAGAACGGCAGGGACCAACTCCAGGTGTCCGTTTTAGAGAGAGGTGTCCGTCTTATAGAGGTTTCCGTTAAGAGAGAGTTGAATGTATGCTCTCGGCCAATGAGAATAGAGATAGTGAACAAAATGTATAATAATATCAATTAACTTTTAGCAATTGATTTTTAGGTTTCTGCAAAATAACAAGATAACCTTTGTATCGAATGAGACCTTTACAGGGACCATCCCCGTTTCATTACTGTACGTATTATAAATAATATGACTATCCTCAGCATGTCAGATTTCCTGTAACTCGTGAACAATATGGAATATTGTATTTCTTTTTGTTTTCAAATGCATTGCCTATTGGTGGCCGTTTCATCTGACGTCATCAAAATTTTAAGATCTATAAAAACTGTTAATTCTACAAAGCTATTATTTTTACATATTCTAGACATACAAAACATAGCCTGCGTAGCTGGCGGGTGTTGTTGGCGCGCGAAGGCAAAATTCGTAAGCGGCAAGCGACAGAGCAGCGAGAGTCTGGGGCGGGAGGCTTTCAGACCCACCCGCCCCAGACTCTCGCGGCTCCGCCGCTTGCGACAACGGCTTCGCCGCTTACGAATTTTGCCTTCGCGCGCCAACAAGACCACCAGCTACGCAGGCTATACAAAACATTGATCCCTGCGCAAAGTTTGCTAGATTTTGTAACATTGATGAAAACCACCAATAGACCATTTTACAGTTCTGTGAAATGATAACCAAGCCTCTGTATGAAAGCGAGGTTAGAGGTGACCATGAGATGATAGAGATCAGAAACTAGTTTTACATAATAACAGAATTATTTACATTTGAAAAGAAGGAAGGTTTGCATCACAACAAAGTCACCTCCAGCCTCAATTCCGTTCAAAGGCCTGGATTCTAAGCACACAACTGTAAAATGGACTATTGACCCAATTAT
Source organism: Desmophyllum pertusum (assembly GCA_029204205.1). Taxonomy (NCBI): domain Eukaryota; kingdom Metazoa; phylum Cnidaria; class Anthozoa; order Scleractinia; family Caryophylliidae; genus Desmophyllum; species Desmophyllum pertusum. The sequence goes on along the minus strand of MU825441.1, from coordinate 78,068 downwards.
AATGCTGATTTTATCTAAGTTTAATTCAGTTACGTTAGAAATACAGTAGAACTCCACTAACTCGAACTCCCAAGGGAAACAAAAAATAGTTCGAGATAGCGGGGCAAGGGGAATGGGTTTGAGTTCGAGATAGCGGGAAGTTCGAGTTAACCGAGTTCGAGTTAGCAGGGTTCTACTGCATATACTACTTCCACAATCTGAATTATTTTTGCTGCAAGTCGCTTCACGGCGAACGATAATCCCGCTCTAATTTATCGGATTCTTTTCACAATGAGCTAAAAGTCCATCATGTTTTCTTCAAAGTTTTAGCCAAACTTAAACAGCCGATTTAAAATTAGTATTAATTAATCTACATTGAATGTCCTACGGAATATTTCCAGCCGAGTTGATGAAAAGATTTCCGAATTTTGAGACGCCGATGCAAAGGATTTGTATTAGAGTAGGGCGCCCGCGCGTGTTTTCCCGCCATTCGTGACGTCATTCGTCCGTCTGTACTCTAATAGATGACAGTTCTAAACAGATCATTGCGCGAGTTTTACACAGCAAATTATTTAAAAGAAAATAATGCATGGTCAGATTCCATGCCGTTTATATGACAGTCTGATAAAACATTTTTTTTTTATCCAATCAGAGCGCACGCAGCTTCAAATAGTTATTTTATAAAATGACTAAGCTCAATGCAACTTGATGGATCGAAATTTGGTTACAAAGCAATAACATCGAACTACCATATTAATTATTATTTCCCAAAGAAGGACGGTAAAACGGCCCGAAACGTAGAACATTTTAAGATTTTAACCTCAGAACAATCCCGGAAAGAAACAAAGAAAACATTTGTATTACAATGAGAGGTGAAAGTTTCCGAAATACTGTTACTGTGTTAATGCATAAATTAATATTCATAAATTAATAGCGCGATCAAAGTTTTACGCTGAGTGAGTGATCGGGTGACATTTTCCCAGCACATTGCATCGTTATTCGCGACTTAAAAAAATGATACAAAATTATTCGAAATCAATATATAATGTTAAAATTGCCACGCAATGTTGCTTACAGGCTCTATCCAGACCCGGGGAGGCGGCTTTTTAGTCCCGCTCCAACTTTGCCCGTTTATAACTTTTTTTAATATTATAGTAAAAGCCGCCAAACTTTTCGATTTTTCCTAGAATTTATCTAGGAGAAATTTGGCATGACATTTCATTGTTTACGCAACTTGCTGTTACCATGGCAACCATATTTTTACAGGCATGTTTTTTCCAAATTGTGAATTTTCCTGTTTTTGAACGAGAAAATAACTTCTTTGCAATAAGGGACTGTGCAATAATTACCAGGAGGGGGGGTTGGAAAACCAGAGGGGGGGGCATAAAGTAAAATCAAAGCAAGGAGAGGGGGGGCTCTAGGTAAAATAAGTCACTCAAGAGAGGGGGGGCTTAACATTTTATTTCAAGTACATATTACATTGGCGAATCCATACCTATTTATAAGGTGGGGACCGAAAAATTTTCCGGCCCTTCGGGCCTAGCTAGCCTTCACCGGACCTCAAATAACACACATGCTCTTTTCCTTCTGCTATGGTTCTGTTGTACATTACTACGGAGGTGATGTTTGTTCCAGACGCGGATGTCCAACAATTAAACATGCTTCTTTCTGTTATAAGATTTTAATCCACAGGTGCGTGTAGAGAAATGTAGCGTACTTGTATAAAGGTGTGTGTATACTGTGAGGGGGGGGGGGGGGTCGTACATAATTTCTGACTGATTATAGGGGGGGGGGGCAATAACTAAATTCACTCCTTTAGGAGGGGGGGTATTACCTAATATTTGGCTACATGAAGCCCATTTTCCAACCCCCCCCCCCCCCCCCCCCTCCTGATAATTATTGCACAGTCCCTAACTCATAACCTTTTTAGATCATTAGTAAACATTCTTTTATTTAATTTTATTACTTTTTTTTACTTTTATTTTTCTGACGCTTTGGAAAAATCGACTGAATACAAGAACAATTGAATACAATACAAGGTTCTTCGGAATAATGAAGTAATTTCTATGACAAATGAACGTCTTCATCACATGTTGCATACGCCAAAAAAACATTTTGGACGGATATAGTAATATATTCTCACTGGGATCCCCGACAAACAATGCCTGGGCTATGATAAGATATGGGGAGAATCAGCCCGTCGGCGATTACTCCCCTAGTAACTCTAATAGGAAACTTTACTGCATGACTACAAAAGCTGAAGATCCTGTACTGTGTATATTCCTCCCAAAACTCAGAAAATTCTCCCTTCCGAGATTAGACATATACCGAGGGATATCGAAAATATAGTCTAGAGTAAGAAGTAAATCAATGATCCACAGATCGAGAAAACGCTCATCTGATGACCCAACATTCTGGGCCAGTAAATTGCATAACGTGGTGAAGCAAACCAACCATGTTCACTTTATCCCAGATAGAAAGAGGTCCATTATTAAGCATTGCATAATTGTATCGATATAAATCGTTCAAACCCATTGCAAGATAGGAAAAACAAACAAACAAATTAACTCTTGAAGGTGTTGTAGAATAAAATAAAACGAGCCTTGAAAATCCCCCAAAATGGGACGTTACATTAGCGTCAGATATAAGACAGAGTTCCTCGATGTTAAGCTGTGGAGAACAACGTTTTCCCATTGCTAGACATATTGATGAATCTACGGCCACAAAACCATTTTAATCTTACAAGAGCACAACCTAAGTTGAGGCCTAAACCGATAGCAAAGAGACTAGCATCGGGGCTGCGACTCTTTGGGGTTTACCTATCAAGTCACAGCTGCAACAAACAGATACGGAACGGCACATAGCCTCCTGTAGGCAAAAGTGACACTTTTTTGTTGCAATAGGTTGCCCTAAAAAGAATAGAAGAAAAAAGTCCCACTCAGGGATGGGTAGGACCCCAAAGCGAAGCAACCCGAAATACCCCGTCCGGGGACAGGGCAATGAAGGATATTAGATAATCCCTTAGGAAGGAAGCTCCCCCCCGAAAAAAAAAAATCGGCCACCCCACAGAAAAACGAACTAAGAACCGAGACAAAAATGGCGAGACAAACTGGCAATAATAACTGTAGGCTGAACAAAGAGGGCCTTAGTCGGAACGGTCGCATGGAAAACGAAGATCCGGGGATCGAGGATCGGATCAAGGATCAGTGATCGAGGAACACGCGCCACGAAGGGCCCCCCCCCCCCCCCCCGCCCAGGGTTTTGTCCCTTTTTGTGACCTGTCACGCAACGTCACGAGTGACAGTCACGCAGTGACACGATTGGGTGTCACGCGTTCACTTATTTTTTATCACACTAAAATGAAAGCCTGTGTTCAGTTTTTCAAATTTAATTTCCCAGAATTTAAGCTTTTTTTGTATTTTTTCACGTTCCTCATAGTGAATTTGTTTTCTGAGTTTTTCAACGTCAGGCGAGGTGGATACAATTATTTTGGTTGGCTTTTGTGTTAATTTGGCCCGCACACTCTCCTTGAGAGTTTGGTAGTTACTCATTTCGTCAATACTTATTTTGAATTCAGTGTCCGTAACGCTGTTGTCGCTGAGAGCTTTCGACAGAAGCCTATTGGCTTGTGTCTCCTTAAATTTAGCTAACGCGAGCGTGACAATTTCTTGATGTTTTCTGGTGGTCACAGTCATTGCTGCAGACGAAAGACCGAAAATCGCTGCGATCGCGCTGAGAGGCACGGATGCAATAATACCGATTCCGAAAAGCGCTAACGCGACGCCGGCTGAAGAAAATAAATCCCGACAAACCGCCGGTCCCGACAGCAAAGCAGTGAATTACTGTTTTTGCTTTTTGATATTTCTTCGCAACAAGCCTGTAATGCAATCTCATTGATTTATTCGAAAGTTTTCTGGTTGAGCTGACAGGATACAGCTGTTTCGACGTTTTGCGTTGTTGCTTTCACATGTTGCTTCATCACCATAGTTTGGTTGGAGCGTTTGGCAATACGTTTGCAGAACTCATGATTATACCATACAGGTGTGTATGTATCTGCAATCTTATATTTATATGGTGTTATCAATCAGTTCAATTTATTTCAAGTTTTGAAATGAAGTAGCCATGCGTCGCAGACGGACTGACCTCTGGTAATGTCCGTCTGCGCATTAGTGCACAAATCCGTGTTCTAGACCACCAACGACGTACCAGGATCTGAGTACTTGTCTGCAATTGGCCTTTACATAAAGCTATTGTTAAACTAACTTTTGATTGCTTCTGATTGGCTAAGGGGGTTTCCCGCGAGCAAGGACCGGAAGCCAGCTAAATTTGTCATACGATGGATTTTCCCTCATGAAAACATGGATCGAACCATGGTGAAAGGTTGTGTGTTATGTTTTCGCGAAATCCACAATCATCACGAGAGATATCTGGTTCAAGGAAAGAGGAAATTCGATGTTTTCCAAGAATTACGTAGCCTGCCTTTTAATCTGAAATCTACGAGTAGTTTTATATGCAAGGGATGTTTAAACAACTTGAAGAAGCGTAGTAGTCTGATCGGTCAACTCAAAGAACTTGACAATTCCTTGGAGAAAGTTCACGCCGACAAAATAGAGCCTGAGCTTAAGAGATCTGCGTCCGAAAGCAACGAAAGCTTTACCACGCCGAAAAAACTTCGCAGTGCAGCTCCAGAAATCGAACTTGTACATGGCCGGTTTTCTCCAGTTCAGAAACCAATAAACGATCATAACACTCAAGGCAAAATTATTAAAGGAACAGAAACCGGATTAAAGAAGACGAATGTGTCTGTAAGAGTGGAGTGGCCGTCGAAAGATTCCAAGAGAAAACTTCCCGAAGAGCTAGAATCTCTCGGAAAAATGCTCGTTCGTGGAACATACAAGCAGATTGCCCGTGCGGCTTGGAAAAATTCGTCTATCAGAAAAGAGCTGACGGAAGTGATGGCGAGGGATGTTGAGAAAGAGGCCTCGCACCTGTCTTCCAAGAAAGAACCAAGTTGCCTCCGGAAGACTGACAAAGAAAGCATGTTGTCATTTTCGATGGAGAAATTATCGGACGAAATTAAGGATAGAGCTCCTCTATTCTATTCATTGTTATCAGCTGCTTGCATCAACTCCAGAAGCAGAGCCAATAAAAGTTCGGGAAACACAGATTTTGGAGCAGTGGCCATGGCAGCTGCAGTATGTCTACGAAATAGATCGAGGTACATGATAGCTGCGCAACTTTTGGTGACAATCTTCATGTATCATTCCAATTGGCTGGTAAGATATATATTTCTATATACTAATAAATTTAAAAAACCAAGTAAGTTAAGTCCTGGCAATAATTGAATGGTAAGCTTAATAATTTTCAGCTTAACTTATATATACAATGTGGAAAGAAAACTACTACATTTGTAAGTTCATTATTTTCTAAATACACATGCAAATACATGTAGATCAGCTGCCAATGTTTTAGTTATTAATTTAGATTTCTTTAAACTTTTTCAGTCATCCATTGCACGACTGAGTACCTTGAGACTAGCTGTGAGTCACACTTACCTGTACAAGAAGCTAGATGAATTTGGAAAAGAACACACTAAGTCAATAACAGATGCTGTAACAAATCAAGGCCAGTACATGGCTCAAGAAGCTGTAACATCTGCATCTATGGATCCTGTTGAGCCCAGAGCTTCTACAGAATCACAGGCAAATCCACCTCCATGTAGAGAGACCATCCACAAACCAGATGTTGGTAGGAAAATCACCTTTGACAACCTCGATTACCGTCAGGAGGTACATCACATGACAGAAGAGCATCAAAACATTGATAAGCACTATGTCACTGCGATGAGCACCGAAAATCGAGTGTATGGCCACCACCTGAGTGACAAGTCCCCTGACAGAGGAGTACTGGACATGGAAAATGGGAAGTGCTTGCCGAGTGTCCAGGACAATGCGAGACAGCGTGACAACTACATCACCTTGGCAGAGAGGATTATATCCAGCAACATTCCTTGTCTCTATCCCCTGTCAGATGTGAGCACACCACATATTCCACACCAATACAGCCAAGAAATGAAAAATGTATCTGATACGGTAATTAAGCATTATTAATTATTGTTTTATCACTAATTAACTTAAACATTAACTTATCTTAATTTAACATTAACTTATCTTATCTTATCGTAACTTAACTTTTATTTTTCTGAAGAAAGTGCTGTTTTTATTTGCTTAGTGCAACTTAATGGACAGTAGTTTAAGAGAATGCACAGACAGTGATCATGGTTTTTTCCTGGTATCCAACCTATATCTTACTTTTTACTTCCTTCAATGCTCAATTAATATACTCATTGATCCTTTCGGTTGAAATACTGCATAGAAACTTACATGAAACATGTTATTGCAGCAGTATACTTATTGCCATTATATATTTTAGACATTTCTAGGTATGATTTATGAAAACGAAAATGACGCAGATGGCATATTAAACATCTTGAGGTCCCTTCACAATTATGTGCCCTACAGTGGTGATGATGAAGACCGAAAGTATGGGGAGCAAGGCATTGTGGGAGATCAGCTTAGTGTGGAACGAGCAGTGAATGGTCATATGTCCCTGGCCAATGGCTTCACTCCAGAAGAAAGAGCAGAAGGGTTACACTTCGAAGTAGCCGACTGGCATGCTGGCAACAAATTTCTCGATGTATGTATTATTTATAGTGTGAAATTACTTGCACATATTCAGTGTAAAATTACTCGCATGTACTGCTTCATATTCATTATGAAGCAGTACATGTGAGTAATTTCACACTATTTATTGCAGCGAAAATATTTATGGAAATGCATGTTCATGCAACAGCAACAAACCATGCAAGTATTATAATTGTGAGGGTATCCATCAGTCATGAAACATTTAACTAGCTAGATCTAACTATCATGAAATATCTGACAGGTTGCAATAAAAAAATATATAATTAAGTTAAATGCAGATGTTAATTATAATTTTGTTTTTTGTTTGGTCACTTTTATAGTTTGCATTGGTTTGTTTGGGTTTTATTTTTAAAGTTTAATTATTAATTATTATTTGTTATTAGTTTAACCCTTTAATTTTTCTTTAAAAATACTTAACTGCTCACTTGCTGAAACTTAATGAACATAATAATAACTATGAACATTTTTTTTACTTGAGTGGACCTGATTGAGTGGCCTGCTAAAAAACTCTTGGTTAATTTGCTTGAAAATTTTACTCATCTAAATATTATTTTTTGTATGTCCTAGGTTGCATTCACCCACATGTATAATGTTTCATCTGCTGTTGACAAGTGCACTATGTTCAGTGACCGCACTCTGATCAACAGGAGAAATGTGAAGGGGGATGTATCTGCAGCAGCAAATCCTTGCAGAAGATTTTTTCCAGCTGGAAATTGAAGCAAGGATCATAGCTGCAGCTTTAAAAGTTCTGGGAATGAAAAGTTTAGATCCCAAAGAAAAACCAACCCAAAATGTTTTTGTCGGTGGAGAAAATGCCTCCAACCAACAGAAAAAGCACTACCTACGGAAAATAGCCACTGCAGTTGTTGACGACTATGTAGTTGACCAGGATAGGAACACGAACATCATGCGTTCAGTTCAGGTGTTGGAACACGAGCAACATGCCAAGGAGCAGCAAGCTGACCAGCATGGAAGATATCCCTGCCGATCTCCTGGCTGCAGCAAAACATTTGCTCATGACGGAAAACTTAGAAGGGAACATGAAGCAAAGCACAATCCTCCCATTGTGATTGATGACCCTCCTTTAAGCATGCTTACCATAGACTCGCAGATAACTGAAGAGAAAAGGGATGACATGCTAGCTTACCAGAAATCTATTCTAGATTATGGCATGTTGATTCTAAATTTCTGGGATGCCATTTCAGAAGGGGATGGAGAGCGTATCCTTCGTTGTTGGAAATTTTTTCTGATGTACTTGAAACACCAGGGGGATCAGCTACAAAGTACTCCCTAGAGGCTTTGTATCTGATGTTTCAGGTCTATGCATTGTTGAGCCCTCAGGCAGCCCACCGCTTGGTTTGGAACCGAGGAGTAAAAGTGAAGCTGGGAAGTAGCAACATCCCTTTAGATTTGCTCCTGGAGTTCTTCAACAAGGTAATCAAAGAGGCCGTTAAGAAGCTTGGTCCAAGTGCTACTCCAAAGTCACTGGACAGGATTTGCAACTCATTGGGGATCACTACAGCACTGATGAAGCGTTTTGATTCGAACTTATCAGTGTTCCGGAGATCAGGAAAACACATCCAGAGATCCGCAAAGAGTGACACTGAAAAGGTTGTCAATGAATTAGTTAAACACAACGCATTCACACACACACCAGGGCGGAAGTACACCTTCTATTCAAAGATGAAGCCCAGTCTTCTCTGTGGGTTTAATTTACATAAAATGTTTTCCTGGGTTAATGATCATAAAAGGCATATGATCCTCTACAGGCGTGCTCGTTGAGATACATTGTATCAACAGTCATTGTGTTTATTCCCAGAAACATGTAACATGTATACCCTCCCCAAGGAAGATTTGAATCTGGGTTCATTCCGCCGGTGTAGCTTTGTAGTCTTGCCGTTTAAGAGTTAGCCCCCCCCCCCCCCCCCCCCCCCCCCCCACCACACATACATTATTAGGCTGTTAGTGTCTGGAGAAATGATATGCCAATCATTTGTCCTTTCATGTTGATCATTCTATCGTCTGATGAAATAATGCTGTCAATAAGACTGCATAGTAAAAAGAAGTCTGTTCCAGGAGTAATCAACATCTCATTTCTCCTTAGACATAACATACCTTGTTTGCAAGAGACAATGGGGGCAGGGGCAGATCCAGGATTTTTCGATAGAGGGGGTCCAAAATTGCACACAGTAGATAGTACATACACATGTACTATATTCCATTAACCCCAGGAAGAAGTGACGTGTAGGTATTAAAATAAGAGAGTGGCAAAGTGTCACCCAAGTTTCATTTTGAAACAACCAGTTAATAGTCATATTACGACCCTTCAGTAACGGGATGTTCAGTTTAGTTGTAATATTTCTGCAGTTTAATTACTTGGAAATCAGTTGTGTTGGAACTGTTAATGTAAACAATCAAGATGGAGCTTTAATTACTATTTCAGCTTATTTCATATATTTTTATCTCATGTTTGGAAATTTTGTGAAAATTTGTAGTTGGGGAAAATGTTTTTATATCAGGATAACCTCACAATTTCCTCTTTCAGGAGGTGTTTTTAACTTGTACTTTTTGGCTTCATGAATAAACTATCATGTTACGTTATGTTAAATATAATGGGAACATTATATTATAGGGATTAGGCTGGGAGGGTTCATGTAATCATAAATATTTTTTTAGAGGGGGGTGAGGTAGCCATCATAGACGGAATCGTAGGGGGGCTTAAAGTAGCCTGCGTCGCAAGACGGACTTTAAAGTGCCTATAAACCTTTTTTTTTTATTTTCTCATCTGAATCTAAACATTACCCAAGGAATTTCTGCGAAAAAAAATTATTTTCAGAAAACGCGAATTTTTTATGAATGTTTCAAATCTTCAAAAATCCTATTTTTGTTTGGTATACCCGTCCCGCTGTAAGAAGGCCTATGGACTCACATTTTCCTGAATGTACGTCACAATTCCTTTGTTTTTGAAGCCACGTGTTCCTTAATCTACGTCACAGTTCCTTTGTCTGATGTCACGTGTTCCTTAATCTACGTCACAGATCCTTTGTGAACCGAGAAGGACCCAGGGAGACTAAAGCAAATGGTGATCCAAAATGGCGGCAAATTTGAAAGTTTTATAACATTCATAAACAATTCGCGTTTTCTGCCAATGGCCAAATTTTTTCGCAGAATTTCCTTGGGTGATGTTTAGATTCAGATGAGAAAATAAAATAAAAAAGGTTATGGGCACTTTAAAAAAACAATGTTGCCCATGGCGAATTAATATACTAATTAATGATCAATCCAAAGATGATACCTATTTGTATAACAGTAACACAAGTACAAATGTTCATCCTTTTCTTGATGCAGCTGTCACTCAACCAATAAAATTATTGCAAGTTACTGGCACCACTTGCATCACAAAATGAGTTTCCAGTGTCATTGTCAGTGCTGTCCATGAAAGAGTCAATTCCTTCCAAGTCTTGACTGTCTAGCATGCTCACAAGGGCAGAATCATCTCTTATCTCCCCCCAGTCTGAGGCAATAGTATTGTCAAGGGAGTTTTCCTCGAAGCACAATGATTCAATGTCAACATCACCAAACACGTCATTCAAGACTTTTAAGACACATTTGGCATGATGGTGCCGCCATATTTCCACAGACTGAAGTATATCATCCACTGTAAATAGTTTGTGACAGCTTTCCATCACCTGATTGATGTGAAACATGTTGAATTCGAGAACAAAGTTGGGACATACCATTGTGTTGACTTGAACTTGTTGTCTCATGTCTTGCTGTAACTCTAGAAGTTTCTTCTGAAGATTTTCTCGATCTTGTTTAGTTACAGTTCTAACAGTTGTTGAACTCGTGTAGGTACCTGCAATTAGCTCAGGTAGACTGACTCTATCTTCACAGGGGCTCCAAAACTTACCACAGTTGTCATTTCCACATTTACATTGAGCAGCACAGAAGTCACAAACAATCATGCAATTTTAAATTTGAATGGTTTCCTTTGCAACCAAACTGATCCATTAACCACTTTCTACGGCACTGTTCAATCTGAACATATTGTTTAATGTCACTGTCACAATAAGAACTTAAAAGTCCATTGTACAACAGTACACATGTACTTGGTAAGCCATCTCGTCCAGCTCTACCACACTCTTGCACATATAGTTCCACTGATTTAGAAGGACCAAAATGAATGACCCTTCTCACTCTTTTGCAATTCACTCCCATGCCAAAAGCAACGGTACATATTAACACGCGCACATTGCCATCATCTGTTGACATGGACTTTGAAATGTGATTTTTTGCTGAAGTAGGGGTGCCAGCATGGTACATTTCGACAATTCGATTCTTAGGAGACACATTCAAGTGGTACAGGTGGTTTCCCAGATATACCTCAAACACTCTAAAGAGAACAGAACACTGTTTACGTGTCTGGCAGTAAATTAAAGTTCTATCTGTTTTTGTGTTTAACTCCTTTACTTCACAAATCAGTGATGAAAATGCTGCCTCTATATTTTCACTTTTCTCGAGGTAGGATTTAACGTAAAATAAGTTTGGTCTATCTGGACTCTGTTCAATAATTTTCATTTCATTCTCTGACAAATGAAGTGTTTTCCAGATTTGCTGCTTGGTTTGTTTTGTGGCCGTTGCTGTAAGGACAATCATTTGACACTTTTTGGGAATGAGTGATCTCAATTCCCCCAAACAGCCATACCACTTCCTGAAGGGAACTTTCTTGGCCCCAGGTAATCCCCTGTGATCAACAATGACAATAAAAAACAAATAAAAATAGGGCTGTGACAATGAGAAAACTACTAAGTAATTGTATGCACTCAAAGTGTTATTAAACATACAGCTAGTACCTGCAGTGAAATACAGGAAGGAATATATATTTACTAATATTTTTGCATGACAAATTAGCTAACAGGACACATGAACAAGTGTCCATGTATGTCAGGCAAACAGATATTCACAACGCCTTAGTTTACTTCACCGATCAGTTTATTGTTTCTTAATCTAACTATCGAGAACACTTCATCAGGCAGTTTCAATAATGATATTTATCGCTTAATTATGGCCTTTCAGCGGCCTAAAAAACGCACAAACCTCTGGATTGTTTGCAGGATTTTTTTAACAAACGAAACTGTAATTTTGTTTTGGCAAGGTGTGAAATTTTTTCGGCGTCAGATGGCATACAAACTTGAACATCTTTTAGAAAATCAATACTTTTAACGGTGTCATCCTTTAACGACTTAATTACAAGAAGGGAAATAAACCTACCACTGCACTATACAATGAGCCTCGTCGATTGCAACTCCCAGCAACATTTCGGTGAAGCTTTGACATTTGAAGATTCCCCTCCAAACGGCGGTAGACAATAAACACTCAGGCGAACCGAACACTACAAGGTAGTTCCCATTTAAAACTTGCTGAATAAGTTCAGGGTCTTCCACATCCGTGATAGCAATCGCCGGCATACCAATATTGTTCAAATATATGACTTGGTCCTCCATCAGCGATCGCAAAGGGGATATCACAACAACAACATTCGAACCACGAGGTTTATCATGAACGATATCTCCGACAATCGGGAGACACTGAAAGATTAAAGACTTTCCAAAACCCGTAGGTAAATTGACGAACACGTTTTTCCCCTGGAAGAAAGATTTTATGGCTTCAGTTTGTTCTGGGAGTAGCTCCGATAATTCAAACTGAGCTTTAACCGCTTCGAAAGCTTCAAGCCATTTATCTTCAGTGATTGCACCCGCCATTTTCAGACTCGCTTTTAGCTGGCTTCCGGTCCTTGCTCGCGGGAAATCCCCTTAGCCAATCAGAAGCAATCAAAAGTTACTTTAACAATAGCTTTATGTAAAGGCCAATCGCAGACAAGTACTCAGATCCTGGTACGTCGTTGGTGGTCTAGAACACGGATTTGTGCACTAATGCGCAGACGGACATTACCAGAGGTCAAGTCCGTCTGCGACGCAGGCTAGAAATGAAGCGCCATTTCATTAAAATCAAAAAGGTTTCCAGTTTCGTCTTTTACAGACAATGTTAAGCTGCTCACTTTGTAACGGCTTTGCTCGGAGAGTCTGAAAAGGATTCGATTTATGATAAGTAACTTTTTCATAAGATTTGCCAGCGATAGAGAGGATTTCGAGTAGTTCGCCTGGTTTCCCGTTATACAAATTGTTTTGTGGGTCAACTAAGTCACAGTAAATACAATAGAGTCCCGGTGAGCTTAATTTTGCGATGAACATACTTGCAAAATTAATGTGGTGTCTGTTTTCCTCATTAATTCCCAAGATATTTACCAGGTCTTTGTCGAAAGTAAAAGATTCTGTAGAGTCTGATGTTTCGATCACTATTCCGTCTGAAGCCTCATGTGTTGTAAATTTCAAAGGTATCTCGTTTCCATCCTTAGGTTTAGCCACTGATCTCGTCAAAATGTCTGCCAGAGTTTCAAAGTTGTAGTTCCCCGGCTTAATTCTTCTACCACGAAGCAAACCCTCTTTATCCTTCCTTTTATAAGCAAGCGAACCGTCTTGTTTCAAATTATACAATGAATTGTACAGGGTGCAAGAGATGAGACTCACAAAACGCGGTTTCGGGATTGGGAAATCGAAGTAAACAGTGTGTTCGCTTGAATGTGTGACAATTGAAAGCACAACCATTTTGTACTTAATATAAGAATATATATTTATATGCTTTGCATATAATTCAAAATGTCTGATTTAACTCCAACGCAAATGGAAGCTTTATTGAAATGGATGTCTTCGCGTGCAGCAGAGAAAACTGCAGCCGCAGCAAGAGATAAAGCGCTGAGAAAGTTTTAAAAAATTTACCCAAACGCAGACATGAGTACGTTCACCTCACAAGTTGACTTTGACGCGAATCGTAACGCAACAGAGGAAGTGTATTTCAAGGCAGGGCCAGGCTATTTGAAAAGTACGGTGGCTTCTAAGGGACATACATTTCTCCCACTTTTTTTTCTTACTTGCGACTTACTTGCGACTTGCGACTTAGCTTGCGACTTAGCTTGCGACTTAGCTTGCGACTTGCGACTTAGCTTGCGACTTGCGACTTAGCTTGCGACTTGCGACTTGCGACTTGCGACTTGCGACTTGCGACTTGCGACTTGCGACTTGCGACTTGCGACTTGCGACTTGCGACTTGCGACTTGCGACTTGCGACTTGCGACTTGCGACTTTGTAAAGCGAGGAAGCGGACGGCGGACGGCGGACGGCGGAAAAGTAAATAAATAAATAAATAAATAAATAACAACTGAATTAATGACAACTAAAGCATTGGTAAAAACAAATACCCGATTGTTACTTATTTTCGTGAAAATTTAATACCACTTGTAATTGGCAGCAACAAGCTGTTTATACTTGTTTATTATTGATTTCTTCCTTGTCGTAGCATCCATTTCGATTATAACTTTAACTGGAATTTCTAATCCCCTCTCCACCAGTGGAGATCTTCGGTGCTTGAACTTATCCATGACTTCAGCATTAACGATTCCTCCTCTGTTTTGTTATGGTTCTGTTCCGAATATCATTGCAAATTATGGCTATGTAAAATTAAATCTGTAGTACCGATTCTGAGACGAGCCTCAGACTATATACCTGTTTGTTAATGCGGATCAGCATTTGGAAAACGTTCGCAAAATTTACTTCCTTTTAAACGATTTTTTCTGCCAAATCGCGAAATTCAAGTCTCGCGAGATTTGACTCTTCCATTTTTCGTGAAATTAAGTTCCCGCAAAAATAAGTAACAATAAGGTATTTATTTTTAGCAATGCTTTAGTTCCTCGTTAATTCAGTTTTTATTTATTTCTTTATTTTTATTATTTCCGCCATCCGCCGTCCGCCGTCCAACGTCCGCCGTCCGCGTCCACAAGTCGCAAGTCGCAAGTCGCAAGTCGCAAGTCGCAAGTCGCAAGTCGCAAGTCGCAAGTCGCAAGTCGCAAGTCGCAAGTCGCAAGTCGCAAGTCGCAAGTCGCAAGTCGCAAGCTAAGTCGCAAGTCGCAAGTCGCAAGCTAAGTCGCAAGTCGCAAGCTAAGTCGCAAGTCGCAAGTCGCAAGTAAGTCGCAAATAAGTCGCAAGTAAGAAAAAAAGTGGGAGAAATGTATGTCCCTTAGAAGCCACCGTAGAAAAGCGTATTCGGCTCAGACAGTAAATACTGGAGTGAAGAAATAAAAAACGCACTTGGTTTGGGGATGTCGGTGTTTTCCTTTGCAGTTATCGCCCAGGCGAGGAGGGGCTTTGTCGATTCCCGCAGTCGGTTTCACAGACGCGGCGCCAAGTTTGAAGAAGATTTTACAACAAAATTCTGGGAAATCTTTCAAAAAACAAAGTTAGAACACACAACAGAGGCGGAGGCAAAAAAATGGCTGGCAGGCACGAACATGAGTTATTGGCCGCAGCAGCTGAATTTTGCAGTGTGGGGCGCCACGACAGGCTGTGGTATTTCACGTGAAATATTCGACACAAACCATACCACGGTAGCTCTGCCGGCGGAAATAGGGCTTTTTACATCTTTCATGTTTATTTCACCGTAAGGCGAATATTGTACCAGCTGGGTGGTATTGAGAGCATGAGCGTTTTGACCGGAGATCCGACCTTCGACCAGACTAACAACCATTACGACGGGGCTTCATACAAAAGGCTGTGCAATGGATTCGGAGTCGACCCGTCGAGTGATTTTCGCTTCACACGCCGTGCTAACCACGGTCTGGGGAGCATTTACATTTATGCCACAGGTGTAGGCCCTATAAAAACAGAAATGGCTTACCCGGGAAGCAACAAGTTCAGCGACGAGGGCGGCGCCGCAAACAAGGGCAACTTGATTTATTACATCGAGCCTGACAATATTGCTTATTCTCAGTATGATTGGTTCGCGCCAAACACAGCGCCAGGCTTGACACAGGTTGGAATGTCGCGCGTAAACCAATCAATCGAGGCGTTTGTTTACTGTATCTCGGGCGCGCAGGTGAACGTGCGAAGCAGCATTCTGGGCAACGGCGGCCGTGCGAAAGAGTCGCAGAGCGAGTTCCTTGTCTTATTGGAAGACGCAATAAGGCAGCCGGACCTGACCAAGAGTGTGCAACGGTATCAGATGGCGGTTGATGAGGCAAAGGTTAGGCTGAATCTCGCGGTGTGCCCGGGCGCCTGGCTGATGCCCGCGAGCTGGGTGATCAACACAGAGAGCACGGTGGGCTACAACAACCAGTTGATGCAGGCAACGAAGGAAATGAAGCTGGGGATCAATGATGGCGTTAAAGAGTGCACGTTCCCAACAGGGCCGGAGGGCCGTCCAAAACAAACCGCTCAAACAGTCACCCCTCGAATCAAATACACAAAGCAGCGGTTGCTCCGCAACAGAAAATCACAGCGAAAACAGTGTAACCACACCCAGACACCACGAGTACAAATGATCTGGAGGATGTAGCCGTTTCGACTGGCGTCACGTGTGACAGTCACGAAACAAACGAAATATGGCTCATTGCTGGTCTGGGTTTGGGGGCTTTTGCCCGTAGTCGCGCTTTGTAACGCGCTCGATAAGAAACGCGCCAACCGCTAGAAACAGCAGCCATTCGTTTTTGCCGAGAAAGGAGATCACCTGGCCGGCCGTGCGATACACGAAGCTGGCAATAGTGCCAAGAAGACCTGGCAAAAGGGAGCCAAATTTTTCCCGCACTTCTTTCAAACCATTGCCAATCCCAGCGGCAACGGATTTCAGACCATTTGAGAGAGACGAGAGGATAACGTCGATTGTGGTGCCGACTGCAAGGAGAACAGCAGTCACGGTGAAGCCGCATGTTTTGAAAATCGCTTTCACCTTTTCTTTGAGTGACAAACCTCCCTCAAGGCGCTCTCTCTTCTTTTCAAGCGGAGCCAGCTGTTCTGTTTTTTTCACGAACTTTTCCCGAGCTTGCTCCCTGATTGCGGGTTCTACATTTTCGTTATTTGCAATTTGCTCATCTTCAAGTCTTTCTTGACGTAATTGTTCTGATTGTTGTTCACTTTGCTCTATCAATACCGTCCTCTCTGGTCCGAGAGCTTTTTTGATTTCTTTTGTAAGTTGTGGGTTCAGCCTTTTTCACCAGTTGACTTTTCTTTTGTGAATAGGTCATATGTTTTTTTACCAAAGCCAGTCTTTTTAACTTGCAGCTTTCCTGATTTACTGTAGGAGACCTCTGGGAATATACCTGTTAGGGCACCCCAGACCTTTTGCTTCGGCAGTGCCTACCCTTCATAGCTCGGCATTACCTTCGATGAAAGAGGTTTCTGCCACCTGTGGGTTGTGTGAGCCGCGCTCAGGAGGCCTGTTCATTGTGGTCATCTCCATTTGTTGGAGTTCTTGGCCGGGCGTTGATGCAGCCCCTGGCTCAAATCGCCCTGTTGTGTCGCCAGCATCATCATCACCATCGTCGGTATGTGGAATAAGGGGATCTCTTTCGTCAAAGCCCCCTTCTGCCATTTTTTGCTTCACAAAAATGCACAACAACAAATACTTTGTATTTGATAATATATTGAACATTTTTTCAAATCTTAAAATAACATGGCTTCCGTGAGCGAAAGATTCAGACCGACCTTCAAAGAGAAAACGCCGAACGCTCTCAAGGCTTCCAGGGCCCAGCACCGGACCACATTCAACCCGAACAAAGCTTCACCGGGCGAAACCTTGTATGTTGCTGTCCCCAAGCTTGAAGAGGGGGTGGTGCTTGTCCCGGCTCGTTCGCCCCTGTATTTGATTTGGTCGTTAGCGGACACGCCGACAACTTTCTCGTGAATAATGTCGCGCGGGCGCGCTTGTCTCAAGGCAGGTAGTCAAGTTTGCTGGAGAGATACTGCAAGACACCAACGCATTCGACATCTACAAGCTCTATGAGGATCTTTCCTTCCCAAGACCCAACGGGCAAACATGTTTCTCGAAGGAATACAGAGCGAGGATAAGAAAACCTCAGGCGTTGACAAGGAAAAAAAGTTGAATTCCGTTTATGGTAACAAATACCGAATCCTGCTGGACGAACACGAGATCCTGAGAGATCACGGCGTTTTCTACCCGCGCGCTCTGTCCTACGAGCTTGTCTTCGATCTCACGCTTAGCCCTGCAAATGTTGTAGTGAAAGGATCGGACATAAACGAGTACGAGGCTCTCCACAACATCGGCCTGGCCAAAGAGGCCCAAAGTACATATCTCAATGACAATGCGTTTATGTACGACCACGTCACCCATCACAAATTGATCACGATAAATCATGGCTCACATTATATCATCAACGAGAACATCAACATTCCTCGCCGCTCCATGAAAGGCATCCTCCTTCTCTTCTGCGACCCCCACGTAGGCGGCGCAAGAGACTCGGAAAAATTCGTTAACCCCGACATCACTAGTGTGAAGGTGAGCGTGAACGGCATACCAAACAAAGTGTACAGCCAAGGGATTGAAGGGCGTGACCTGTGGGATGAGGTTTCCAGACATTTCGGTGATGATGCTTCACAATCCGCAGCTAGCAACATGAACGCCGCAGATTTCTACACAGGTGATATGTTCGGGCTGTTTCGTCGATCTCCGCTCCATGGAAGACACCCAACTGCATGGGAGTGGTCCTCCGGCTGGTGAACACCAAGGATGGTGTGCAGCTCGAAATTGAGAGAACCACTTCGGGCTCCGGCGTCACGAATGCCACATCTTCATCATTTCGGGACGCGCAGTTCAATATTATAAATAATGAACTTGAATCCATACAATATACATGTATGTAGTACATAATTTATGGACCCACAACAAGCTTCCGTTCAACGCTCTTATTGTGGGGCCGACGAATTCAGAAAGACGCAGTTCCTTGTGAACCAGCTCTAAGGCCCTTTCCTGGCAAGTTCGACTACATCATGCTTATATGCCCGATATTCGCGCATGACAAGACCCTCTATCACTTTGCTGAGAGAGACCCACGATTGTTTGTGATCATCTGCGAGCAGTACCAGGTGGAACTTTAGTTGAAAAATTGTGAGCCTGTTTCTTGAAGGTACCAACACACTCATTCTCCTTGATGACTGTGCAGCCTCAAAAGATGTGAAAGGGCGCACGGGCCAGCTGGTTAATCTCGGTTTCAGCACTCGGCACATTGGCATCAGCGAGGGCCATATTGATGATTACGCCGGTGAACTGACCCAAGCCGAGTACAAAGGACTGATTTCAAAGCTGAAAGAGCATACGTTCTCCCACCTTGGTTCTTCCTTCGTCACCTTACGGGATAAAATTGATTCTTAATTAAATGATAATATATAGCTATTATTATGTACGTAGCAATACGTTCCAACAGAACTGCAACACAATGTCTGAAGTAAACGATGCAGTTGCTGCGCAACAAATGGCAGAAGTTATGACCTGCTTGAAGTCGAACCGTCGAGCGAACCAGGCACTAACTTCGCTGCGTGGCCTCCTGGCATTCTAGATGTTGCTTCGCAACGTGAGCAGCTGGCAATACTTGTTTCCACAGGCAAAGCCAAAGAGGCTATCGGCGTGCAGCTGACACTGAACAGGTAACGCGCCTGAGCGATAAAGATGTTGAGAAGTATTGCAAAAGATATACATCATATGTGGGCGGTAAGACAACTGAAAACCAAATTGAGAGCTTTCTCGTGATTGCTACCAAAGCGGTTGGCATAGCACTACCCATCAAAAACGTTGAGGTGCTACAGAAAGAGCTTCAAAGTGACTACATCACCATCAATGAGTTTCTCCTCTTTAGCTGGTAACCTTGCTTTGAAATGTGGCCGGTTTCTTGCTCTGGCAAACGCTGCTCTGATAACGGCCAAGCCACATTGATTTTGCTGCGCGTCCGTTGTTGCACAAGCAACAATGTAGACGATGAACTTCCCAGGCTGAGCAAAGGCCTCATCAATCCTCAGCAACTGCTGAATAATTGCTAATTAAAATTATTATCATTAATGATAATAACAATGGCGGACGCAATTGAAACGCAAACACAGCAAGTGACTTCAGAAACTCCAGCCACAAAACCGAAAAACCCAAAGCGAGTTGCTTCCGGCAAAGCCACCGCTGAAGAAACACGACAGACTCGCGAAGTCCAGAAAAAGGCCGCTGAAGAGGCCGCTGCCATAATATCTGCAAAAAGCGAAAGACACTCCCGCGCCCGCCGCAACCCCAACCATCTGATGACACTGCTTGCAGCAAAGCTGCTGAGGCAGCGGTCAGCCAGCAGCAAAGCTGCTATAAGCACCACTCAATGGCTCGCTATAGGCAGCTTTGTCGGTTTCACTGATCGGTCTTTATTACAAGCGTGAAGAAATCAAGTCAGCTTTAAGCTTGCAAAAAAGCGAAGCAAAAGATCGCGCGTTTCTTGTGCCACGCCGAAAACATTAGGCGCAGGCGCAGCAACAAGAAAGCGTGACTGTCACGCGTGACTTTACCATCAAAGATTCCTGTGTTTGCGAAGCAAAAAAAGGCATCCGTTCCATGGATTAAACATTTAGCGCAAACTGTAAATATATCATAATGGCAAAAAGATTCGACGTTCTGCAGCTGCTTATCAGCACCGGCGCTATTTTTGGAATTGGGGTGATTGGTTCAACTTCAACAAAAGGTTTTCACAACGGTCCTCTCCCTTCTTGCTGCACCATTCACTGATGAAAGCCTTACGGCCGATGTTGCGGCAATCAGTTGATTTAAATACTTAACTTTTTTTAGCAATATATTATATTACTATGTCTGACAACGAACTCGTTAAGGCGATTACAAGCGCCGCAGCACTCACCGGCCTTGCCGCTGGCATTGGCTGGCTGGCGAAAAAGGCTGTAAAAGAGAATTTCACCGCAGATCCCAGCACCAACACGATGAAACTATGTCAAGTTTACGCAGTCATGGCTGGGAGCATCGCACTCAAACAGTATCTCGAGGATCAAAATATTCTCCCCGACAGCGTTTAAGATTCTGCTTTTGAAAAAATAAAATAATACGTATAGCAAAGCCCGCAAATATTACGTTTACTTACACAGTAAGTATGGCAAGTATTGCGATCATGGTTGGGGGGTGCTGTCCTGAATGCTGCGACTTACATTGGCAGAATTTATCTTGCGAAGACTTTGGGCGACGCTGACCCCAAAGCCGCTCAGGAGGAGAAAGTGAGGCACGAAAAAGCTCTTGAGGCTTATCAGGCCGCCTACGCCCGCTATCAGAAAGATCGCACCAAACTTCTTGACTGGATTGCGACAAACGACCGGATTAAAGATCAGGTAAAGCAAGACTTCACAAATACTGACTACGCCTTCAAGCTCTACAAACAGACACACCCTGACAAACATATCACAGGCCCCCAGGAGCCCAAGTTTGCCGACTTCTACCAGCCCAGCGAGCCGCAGAAGCAAGGCGAGCTCTTGTTTGTTGAGGCGGGTGCGCTCGCTCTCGGTTACGCAGCCTTAATTTTCTTTAAACTTGTTTAAACTTTACCGCGGGCCTAGAATCCGAATAACTGATTTGGACTCTTGAGGAGCTCCTCGCCTGCAATGGCAAGCTCGACCCTGGTAGTGAGGCCTAACGTTTTTTGCTTTTTATTGATAATAATGTTGGAGACTTATGCATCAACTGGAATATGATGGCGAGTACCAAGCTATCAAAGATCTACTATAGTCCGCAAGGGTATTGGAAAGGAATAGCCGCGAGGAGCTGCTGGTTGTGCCACCCGATACTCAGTTTACCGCCAATGGAGGTATGAAGGGGTAAATGCTTTAATTGAAAACAATGGGGTTTGGAGGGGGGTGATCTCAAATATCAATAGTAGTATAAACAATGGGGGTTCTGGGAAGGGGGTGATGAGGTGGCCCAGAACCCCTATTGTCTAGACTACTACTGAGCTTGGCGAGAAAAACGCTTAATACAATAACTGAACTTGGCGAGAGAAGCTCGCAATAATGACTGAACTTGGCGAGACAAACTCGCAATAATAACTGAGCTTGGCGAGAAAAACGCTCAATACAATAACTGAACCGGCTTGCCGAGACAACTGAGCTCGCGATAATAACTGAACTCGGCGAGACAAACTCGCAATACTGAACTTGGCGTGACAAGCTCGCAATAATAACTGAACTTGCCAGGATAAACTCTCAATAATATTAACTGAACTTGTACAAACTCTCAATAATAACTGAACTTGGCAGGATAAACAAAACAAACTCGCAATTAGAACTGAACTCGGAGCAACAAACTCGCAATTAGAACTGAACTCGTTGCGACAAAATCGCAATTAGAACTGAACTTGTTGCGACAAAATCGCATGTAACAACTAAAACTCGGCGAGACAAACTCGCATGTAACAACTAAAACTCGGCGAGACAAACTCGCAAGTAACAACTAAAACTCGGCGAGACAAACTCGCAAGTAACAACTAAAACTCGGCGAGACAAACTCGCAAGTAACAACTAAAACTCTGCGAGATAAAGTCGCAAATAACAACAAAAACTCGGCGAGACAAACTCACAAGTAACAACTAAAACTAGGCGAGACAAACTCGCATGTAACAACTAAAACTCGGCGAGACAAGCTCGCATGTAACAACTAAAACTCGGCAAGACAAACTCGCAAGTAACAACTAAAACTCGGCGAGACAAACTCGCAAGTAACAACTAAAACTCGGCGAGACAAACTCACAAGTAACAACTAAAACTCGGCGAGACAAACTCGCATGTAACAACTAAAACTCGGCGAGACAAACTCGCAAGTAACAACTAAAACTCGGCGAGACAAACTCACAAGTAACAACTAAAACTCGACGAGACAAACTCGCATGTAACAACTAAAACTCGGCGAGACAAACTCGCAATAACATAAACTCAGTGGACTAGGCGAGACAAACTCTGCCTGGCATTGAACAGCTAAATTCGGGAAGCCAAACTCGCAAAAACAATAAAACAGCCAAAACAAGACAGTGAACTGGTGAAATTTTGAACAAACTAATTACCCGCAATAGACAACCGGTTCTTCATTAGACGGAAGAAGGACGGCCCGCGCTCGACTGCAGAATTGATTCGAAAAGGCACAGCATTCTACTGGGCCGGAGCAGGTTGGTCTCCTTGAGGAGCTTGAACAGGAGCAGCCGGGACGGCGAGAACTTCTTGAAGTAAAGAATTATAACGCGGGTAACGGTAACTTGCACTGCCATGGAACTTGGTAGAGAGGGCAGCGATGAACTAGAGAAAGAAACAAACGAAGCAAAGTGACGGTCGTCCTGTCGAAAAGACTGAGCGAGTTATGGCGTGAGGTGTAGACTTTTATACTGATATATGGTTACGCAACACATCCCCAACGGACCACATACTGCACGTAGAATATATCTTATCAGGAATAGAGAGGCGTTATATGCGGGTTCCCCAGTGAGAATATCCCTCCATGTTTTCATTGTCCTTCAGAGAACGGGCCTCTGAAGTCTCCCCCCCCCCCCCCCCCCCCCTTGTCCCAGAAGTTCCCAAAAAGCCCGGTCTGAATAGCAGATAATGAAGTATTATATCTGAAAATTAAATTGAGTAAACATGTAAACATGGAAACGTCAAAACTACAGAGAAACAGTTCTCACTTTAAAATATCCGAAAAGGATGAATAAACAGCTACTGAAAGTGTGAGCATCCCAGAGTAAATCCTCTTTTTAAACGTCCATTGGGTTAATACGTTGTAAGAATAAGTATCAGTCTCAGTATTATAATAATGTTTACTATTAACTCCTAGATTTCTGAGTGCTAACCAATTAGAGAATATTCCACGCCGAACATTCTGTAATGTTAATCCACCCGATCGGAGGCCTTACCCTAATATATTGTGAGTAACTACGATTAATACACTGTTGAGAGTGAGAGGAGGGAGAAAATATAATTACCATGTGTGAGCGCCTTAAATGGAGTGTGTTTATGCGACGTACGTCATCAAAATGATACAATCTAAATCACTTACTCTGCACAGTTTTTATTTTAACATGTATTTTATACTGGTCGAACCAGTACGGACATAATTTTTAATTATTTTTAAACGAAATAAAAGACACTTTATATCGCATAAGGCTAGATATTTACAGTTTTTTGAGACGAGTATGTCATTTTTTATTATTTCTATTTTATGATTTTTAAGAGGATTGCATGGAATGCTTTTATTCCAAATATGCTTTTTTCCAGTAACGGAAGTCCCCAAATACACTTGCCCACAAACAAAGTCCTCCTCTGATTTGTAGCTTTTAAAAAAAGTGTTTGTTTGAAAACTACCGTAAAACCTATTTCAGTGCTATTTCAAGATAGACAAGGGCCCGGTCGAAACAGAAACAGCGCTCACGTAAACACTCGATAAATTTAGTGTGGACCCTTGAACTATCGCGTGTGCGTGAATGCCGATTCTAATAAGATGAATGCACAACGAGTTCTTACCTTACGTGTGTTTATAAGTGAGCGCAAATTTGTCCGATGCTCGATAACAGTATTCAAAGTTTGCTTCACTGGATCACAGCCAAAACAGTGTTAAAACATAAGATGGCGGATGGAGTAAAAAACTTCACGTGACCAAAACGACCACCAAAACTAGTTGCCAGTCCTTTTCGGTTCAAAACACGACATCCATCCGACCGACATCGACCAAGGGTGTTGACCAAGACGCTGACATAAAGCGCTGACTTTGACTAAGTCATCGCTAAAAAGAGAAAATACGGTATATTATAATTGTGCCCACAAAAATATAGAGAAATACTCTATTAATATCACTATAATCCTGGTTCTGCAGTGACATAATTTTTTTATTGTTATTGTTGAAGAATGTTCTCAGATAATCCGATACAGACAATCGAACCAGAAGCATTTAAATGGGGCGCCTATGAATATGGAATGCATGTGTAAGTTACGAGTATTTTTTAACACTTTACCTTTTTGACACAAAAGCTGAGATACAGTATAAGGCTATTCAACACTAAATGCACACTATTACTGACTATATGCAGACCATAAATACCAGAGACTGCGTAACAGTATTCCACTAAAGGGAAGTTGGCTCGTATTCATTGCGATATGTTCGTCGAGCTCCACATTGTGAATATTTTCGACTTTCCTCGCATCATTCTTCAGTTCTCAAGAAGTTACATCTCGCTGAGTTTTATGAAGATTACTCTTGCTTTCTTGACATGAACAAACTTTTCCGCAGTTCTCTGCGAATTTTGGTGCAACGGCTAGCCAAGCAACCCCGAGCGTTCATTCATCACTAATGAAATGTCATCATTCAGGTCTCTGATTGGCTAAACTGAATCAGTTTGTTCATTACAATATTAATGAGTAAATGATATAAATGACAGTACCTATGAAATTAAATTATATCTCGTGTTTTGAATCACAATCGCAATACTGGGAAAAGGAATGATTTATTTTACAAGAAAACAGAAAACCATGTGCATTGCAAACTCCTGCCCTCGTGTCCCTCCCCCCCCCCCCCCCCCCCAACTTCATTTAATCCGACATCTTGGATTTGCTACCTCAGATTTAACTACTTTCTCATGACGTCACACAATAGTATAAATCGATAATAAATTTGTTCCAAAACAATAATTGGATAGTACAATTTTGATTACTAAATAACTGTTTTTACAATATGATATTCCAGAGGAATGAATGAACAGCTATTGAATGTTTTAGAAAACGAAACTAATTATTATAATTAGTCATGTCTTGTCTTGGATGTTGTTTCGTTTTTAATATTGTCGCTTTGTAATATCTTCCTCGCAGATATTTGTTGCGGACGAAGCTGAAGATATTGAGCCTAGATTCCTTTCTTGGCCACAGTGTTCAGGAATCTCGAATGTGACGTATTCTTTTATATAAATACTTGAAAATACTGGACTGATAAATAATCAGAAAACAGTTGTTATACAATACATTTATATCTTCTTAACCAGGTACGAGGGCAACACTGGAAAAACATCAGCCTGAGGCCTTGATAATACAAAAAGAGCACGGGTCAATATTCTCCCAGTTATTACATGACTGGGAGTCATAGCTGTAGAAATTAACAACAAAAGACAAGAAGTTTCATATCAACCAGAAATATTTATATATTCCGAAAAAAAGACGTATTCTGAAACAATTCAAGATTAGAAAACTATATGGGTATGGTATTGTGATATTGACGCTCCGCGACCCTTACCAACCCTGATCTTATTAATCGAGCTTATTAACCTATCACGAGGGCCGTACTTGGAGAATATCGCCCGAGGTCTTTCCGGTACGAAGGATTTTGAGAATAATAAGAGAGAAATTTAGAAAACACGAGTTGCGTCCTATATTTCTCAAGTGTTCTCAAATAACCAGAGTGTTTTATGACAGCGTAATTAAATACATGGTTCTGGCTTCTTTATGTGCGATAAAACATGGCTTTATATGTTTTATTTACCTATTAAAATATAGACTGAAAATTTCGCGCGCTCTGATTGGTTAAAAACCATGTTTTATCAGAGTATAAATCATAGAAAAGCGTGTTTTATCGTTTCGCGCGCGTAAATCTATATTTTAAAGCACATAAAGAAGCCAAAACCATGTATTATACTGTCATAAAAACACTCCGGGAATTTGAGAACACTTGAAAAATATAGAAAACACTCGCCTGCGGCTCGTGTTTTCTAAATTTCTCTCGTGTTCTCAAATTCCCATCGTGTTTTATGACAGTATAATACATGGTTTTGGCTTCTTTATTTGTTAAATAGAAGATGGTTTTCTATGTTCTATAAGCGGAAAATGATGCACGCTTGAGGTCTAGAAAAGGAGCTAGTCAATGCACGTGATCTGTGAGAAATTAGTATAATTTTCAGAGGTGAATATGAGCATATTCACCGCGCTATGCGGTGAATATGGGATGTCAAGGCGTGGCTGCTAAGCTAAGCCACATGTCTTGTACCGGCAAGCAAATTAAAGATGGCGACTCGTTTTTGAATGAAATTTTCGTTTATTCTAAAGACATCACTCCAAGTATGGGACATTCAAAGCATTGGGAACTTAGGTAAATGACTATCAAGACGTTTGAACGGAAAATATTTTCAAGAAATGATTTTAACGCATTTAAAACTCGTTAACTTTTTAAGGTTTTTTTTGTGGACAACAAAGGCGACCGTGTTTGTGTCGGATGGAGTGACAGAAATTTGCTTTTCTTCAGACCGAAGCTACTTATTTCAGAACGATAACTACAGCTACTCATGAAATCAGCAACGATCAAACAAAGATACCCGATGAATAGTGTTCTTTTGTGTATTTTACTGCTTAATTTGATGTGTAAACGATGTAACTACGGTAATGTGGCGAGTACTTGCGTGTGTTGTTTTTCATGTTTTAGCTCGTAATTTTGTAGTTCTTGATATTCACCTCTGAAAATTATACTAAAACATTCACTTCGCCTTCGGCGAATAATTGTTAAATAATGCACGGCTAGATTCTATGCCGTTCAAATGACAGCTATTTTCTAAAGTCTGATAAAACATGGTTTTTAACCATGCAATCAGCGCACGCAACTTTAAATAGTTATTTTATAAAATGACTAAGCTCAATGCAACTTGATGGATGGAAATTGTTGGACTTCTACGAGTTTTGCAGTTGTGATTAGTTGTCACTCAATAACCTTCAGTTTCAGATATTGGACCTGTGCTAGTGATTCTGATTGACTAAAGTTATATTATTTTCCTTGTCAGCTGTCGTGTTCCTGTAATAATATGTATAATAATATGATTTTGTAATAGTGAAATTGGAAAATATTGCGCTGCTAATGCTTCTATTGGTATTCTTTGGTTCATTTCAGTGTAATAAACAACAGAAAAATTGCAAAAGTGACATACGTAACAAGTTTAAGATATAGAAGTGTCACAATACATCTGTCAGTACATTGTTCATATTTTTCGTTTTTATTGTACTCTGTAAATACGTGCCTTTAAAATTCTAAACGAATCCAAAAATATCGAAACGCTATATACGCATGCGTGCAGACGTCTCCTATTTCCGCGTGAAGCAAGGAAATAGGAGACGTCTGCACGCAGGCTATATTTAATAATTATCCTGCGAAATCGCCGCAGCCCGACCCTGGGTGCCCGAGGCTTTTCTTGCGCGGTTTCCGGTTTCAAATCTCTCTTATGGCCCGCGCGAAAAGCTCGCCGGCCGATCTTGACGCGACGGAGAAATAAACCTCTGGTACCCAGGGTACCGTAGCCCGAGTTGGCTAAAATCAGGCGATATTCCGCAAGATTGATCAGGATAATTGTTTTATTATTTAACTAGCCTGCGTAGCTGGCCGTCTTGTTGGCGCGCGATGCAAAATTCGTAAGCGGCGAAGCCGCGACAGCGAGCGGCAACGCCGCGAGAGTCTGGGGCGGAGAGCGTCGAAAGACCGCCAGCTCTAATTCCTGGAGTTTTTGAATAGTCCTTGCACCAGTGCACGGGAATTTCGGATTGGCTGAGAGCGGTGTCACGTCAACCAAATGTTAGTTGATCCTTCTGATCTTCCCAAGGGAAAACTTGCGAACTCAGTGAGCTGTCAAAAATTGGTCAATTGAAACTTCGTGGTCGTCTCAATTTTCTTCGTAACGCAACGGTTTGTATTCGATCTCACACGCTCGAAAGTCGTTTCTCGAAAATTGTTAAACGGATCGAATCGAAAAACATCTCTATCGAAAGGGGTTTCAAAGCGCAGGACAGCTAGAATATTTGTTTCCTGTGTTTGTTAGGAACTTCGCTCTGAAATTTCCGGTGCAAGATTTTGCATATTTAACTACGAAAGCCAGTGTGTAATATTTCCCAGTGCGAAAAAAGCTCTTTCTCCGGAACTACCGTACCGTTTGACTCGAGAGAGGTCTCTTTGGAAAGCATTTTCAAAGCGCTGAACAGAAAAAAATATTTATTACGTGCGCCTCCGAAGTTTACTTCCAAAAATACCTGAACTAATTTTTCTGCATGAGTGGTAAACACCAAAAGCGTCACGTTTGCTGACAAGAAAATAATTGACAAGTTTCGATACAGCTTTCTCTCTGATTGGCTAATTTAATTACACCAAAGGAGGTGATAAAAGTGGACAGCATTCAAAAACCCCAGGAATTAGAGCAGGCGGTCTTTCGACGTTCTCCGCCCCAGACTCTCGCGGCGTTGCCGCTCGCTATCGCGGCTTCGCCGCTTTCGAATTTTGCATCGCGCGCCAACAAGACCGCCAGCTACGCAGGCTATTATTTAACAAATTGATAACACAACTTAAAAAAAATACTCTTCCACTTTTATTTCAAGAACTGACTTGAACATTCTACCGTGCGCACACAAAATTACATATATCGCAGGATATCTGTTGAGTACGGCCGACAGATATTGAGTGCATCATGACCATATTTGGACAGTGTTACGATTTGTTGAATAATAAATACGCCTATACGTACTTAATATGGGATTAATCAGGGAAGCACCACCCGGAAAGGATATACTATGCAAAGCTTAAACGTTTATAAAGGTTCCGAACACTATTCATACCGGGCTTATTTTTAAATGTTTTCAGACCCGGGAGGTTAACTTCCAAAGCCACCCCCCCCCCCCCCCCCCCCCCCAATCCATGCAACATTTGATGATGACGTAATATGTCTTGGAAATTAGATCCGAACAGACGTAATATTTGATATCTTATGTTACTTTACTAATATCGACACTTGATCGAAACGGTTAAGTCCAACTGTCTTGTGACTAGAACAAAAAATACATTAAATTAATGAGCGTTGACAGGTATTTTCTAAAATAATGCTCGAACTAATCTCCTCTAGGAGGCCTATCGATTCCTCAACTGAAGCTATTCACGTTGCAATCAGGCTTTCATTCGATAAGATCATTGTTGCTGCTCTGGTGGCCTCTGGATTCAGACGAATACCCGGCGACAACAACCCGCGTGTGGCTAGAATGTTACCATGCCCCCTGGGCACATTTTCCAACTCTTCCACCAAAGGAGCTGATGGATGTACAAATTGCTCTCCAGGTATGCTATAACCTTCTTTGAATCTGTTTTTTTTATATAAAATTATTCCTAAATGCCTTGGACAAACGGTTGTCGCATCAAAATGTCCCTGATGAATAATAGCTACTGTCAGAAACGTTTAGCACCTTAGAGTAAAACTCTATATACTGCCGGAGCTTTCCCCGGTTTCTGCAGCCGATTAAGTGACTAGATGGGATGCTAGTCCATCGCAGGTTACTCCCAGCATCTTGTCAGGTTACCCTAACAATTCGCTGGCCATTTGTATTCCTGGGCGGAGAGGACCAGTGTGAGTGTGATAAGGGTCTTGAGGGGAAATTAGTAGCAACTCGCTTGCTAGACAAGTGGTGTTGCACAAATCACGAACCAGGGTCTTTCAATAGCTGTTCTTTAACGTACAGCTCACCTACTGCTTACTGCTTAAAAACCAACTAACTTATTTTACAGCCATTTCTCTATTTTCTTTTCCGGATCCGGGACTGAGTTTTTTATTTCAATTCTCCGATGTTTACATCTTAGTTAAACTGTGGCGAATTTTAATAAAGCGGCGAAACCAATAAGAGACGTAGTGTTGAGCGTTAGTAAGCTTTCAAAAAAGAATAGTTAATTAGCTAGGAGTAGAGGCAAATTTGGAAGCTGTAAAAAACTCAGCGAAGTGTAAAAATAAATATAGCACGGATTAGCGATGATCTAATAACGTTGTCAGTTGAGAGTTAGGGGTGACACTTAAGGTGATTCCCTTCAATTGCATTGGCGCATCCTTACTGCGCATAATTTGTCGCGTCATTAGCGCGCGCCACGCGTCATATTAGCGCGAGCACGAGCGCGCGCACATACAGAACATTACGGGATTTCTTTCAGGCTAAGCTCGGCTGGGAAATAAATGGTCGTTTTCTCCTAAACGAGCACGGTGACCCCCCTTTTTATTGCATAAATTTAAATATCATACAGTTGACTACGATATATCGCAATTTAAAGAAAAGTTGAATAGTCAAAATTGAGATATCTTCATTTGAATGCTGTAAAGAGCACGTCTTTAAGTAGTGCTGGGTATGTGCGCACGCAACAAATTCTTCAATTTGTTTCATAATCTTTATTGCTGTACCACTAAAATAGTTTATAATGTAAGATCAAAGTCTATTTCGTTGAACTGCTCTAATATTTTAATGCAAACAATGATGTTTTTTAGAAATTATAGTTCCCCTTTCTGATTACTTGGGTTCCTGATGAAAACCTCACGGGTCGTATAGTTACTATAATGGCCATCCATGTTGTGCAAAAACGAGCACGGTGACCCCCATTTTTTATTGCATTTTTCTAATGTGCATAACATAATCACCAACTGGATCAAGTTTTAGAACATTCTGAATAGTACTTCTATTTCGATGGAATCACCTTAACCTGTTCTTTTAGTCGCCTTGATGTTAAACAGAATACATGAAAGAAAAAAAAACGCCCATGCAATTATTGTTTTTTATGCGCATGCGCATTAAAAAACAATGATAGAGAACCGTAAAAAATGTTAACACTTCGGGCGTTAGTCAAACTTCGGTGTTCCCCTGGGATTTCCCGAAGTGACACATCACCACGAGTGTTATTTCGTATCGTCATCGTAATCAATCTTTTAGGCCGAACAACCAACAGTCATAACGGCCATGATGCAGTGGACTTCCCAAAGAAGGGAAAATTTCAACCCTGCCACTCTGAGGTTTTCAGAAGCTAAGAGAAGAGAAGATCAGACAATAGATAATTCGTGGAAACGTTTTTCTGTGAATGAACTGAACGCCAGCTGAAAAGTGGGCAGTGTGGGACTGCATGCCAGAGTCCGCGATCAATAGCGAATATCCAAGTCAACTTCTCTATACCTGCATTGACCAATTTTTGCTGTGACCTTTGGCTTGGAATTGTTTCGGAAAATCGTCATTGAATGGCGCCAAGGACCAAGGTAATTAGATTTCTATTGTTATGTTTATTACCCGACTTTTCGACTATGATGTTCGAAGCTACTCTGCTGGCAGGGTAAACATTGTCGTGTATCTTTCAGTTCTTTAGTAGCAGGACACTTTTGGGCTTTTATAGTTTAAAACGTACAAGCTTTTGGCTCGAAGCACAAGAACTTATATTTTAGCGTAAATTTAATTTGTTCTATTTTATCGTCATCAATCTCAGCGAAATATTCGTTACATACATCCCACTCCAAATGAAAATAAACCCTGTCAAAATTGCCTGTCAGAACGACAACAGGACGACTTTCTGGACTTTTTATTGCTAGGAAAGCAAAACAAACCGGCCTTCGATCGATAAAGAACGAGTTCAGTTAAAACCAATGTTTATGTCGCAGAGTTCGAGACATGTTAGAGTGCTGTGTAAACAACAAGGTTTTATAAGTTTAAGTTTATTTGTTTTCATTCTGATTTCTTGCGCTTTTCTTGAATTTATAGTTAAATCTCTATTTAAAAAATGCATTTCTTTCACTGTACATAGTTTCTTGGTAGTTTTCCCAGTGGCCCGGAGGATTTTTTCTCTCTTGTTGAACTTTTGAGTCCTGACTTGAAATTGAGAAACCCCGGAAGCGGCACTTCGATGTTTACATCCAGGCGCCGGTGATTTGGTAAATGTGAATTTTGTATTGACCTCACTAGAGAGAAATTAAAATCAGCAAATAAGTGAATCTGTATATATATAATAATACAGACGGAAAACTTCTCCGTTAATTAACGGCGAAATATTTCATCTGTATATAAAGATGCACATAAAACTTCGCCGTTAATTAACGGCGAAATATTTCATCTGTACATATTAAAGGATGCACCTAAAACTTTGCCTCCAGACGGGCTTACACGGAAATCGGTCAAATTTTCCAAATGACTCAAAATCGAAGAAATATAATTTTATAGGGTGAAAATCTAAAACGTTTGCCTCCGGACTTCCATAGATTCGGCGCTCAGACTCTATTTTCAGTTCCTGGATCCGCGCCTGACATCACTTTTTTTCGCCGGGTTCTAATGAGAACCCGGCGAAATCAAGTGTAATCACACAATTATTAAGAGACCTAACCTGAAATATTAAACTTGCCAAAACCTTACATCTGGACTGCAAATTTTTTGCCAACTATGATTCCTTTCATATATGTAAGAGGCAAGAATTCAGATGTAAGGTTTTGGCAAGTTCTTTCAGGTTAGGTCTCTTAATAATTGTGTGAAATTACAATAATATCAGAAATTTCTACGTCCCCTCTTTCTTAAATTTGTGGATCCGCCTCTGTGTTGTGTTCTTGGGCAAGACATTTAACCCACACAGTGTCTCCCTCCTCCCAGGAGTACAAATGGTGGGTAATCTGCTATGGACTAATATCCCATCCAGGAGGAGTAGCAATACTCCTAGTCGGCTTCATGCTACAGAAAACGGGATACGCCCTGGCAACGTGGGTCAGTTTGGCCAGAGTGCAGCTTAACCTATTGTCTGCACAGTATACAATACACTTGAATATTATTTTAACTGAGTGAGCATTCATTCTCCAATATAATTATTTAATAATTTTACAGCATCCATTTATTATCCAAAATGGCCATATGGCTGAATTGATTATTTATTTATTTTTTTCATTTATTTTTTTTCAAATGGTAAACAGCTTCCAGTAACCAACTCCATTATTAGAATCTATTTGGAAAACCCATACCTTAAGGAAAATTGCATTCCCACCGGATTTTTACTGCAAATAGCAAGTAATTCCATTACCATAACGTGCCTCATTCATACCCCTGCAAATAGCATAACTTGTCTTTATTGGCACCAAACACATAAAAACAAGTACGCATTGCGGACCTATTTTTATTATTGTCAGTGAGGTGCAAAACACACACAAGGGGTGCAAAACCACATTAAATTTTCGAAAAAGTTACATGATGTGATCGGGCATGACTCTTGATGGTTTGAAGTAGGACCCATGCAAGGAGGAAGTACAGTCGTGACTGCACAGTATTGTTGTTCGCAATATATAGTCAAAGTAATATTAGAACAATTCAGGTAAATAAATTATATAAATCGATGGAACGTTGAACGTCGTCACGGGAAAAAGTCGTCCCA
The DNA here is from genome assembly GCA_029204205.1 of Desmophyllum pertusum. Classification (NCBI taxonomy): domain Eukaryota; kingdom Metazoa; phylum Cnidaria; class Anthozoa; order Scleractinia; family Caryophylliidae; genus Desmophyllum; species Desmophyllum pertusum. Next base: position 44,283 of record MU825441.1, on the reverse strand, counting down.
ATCTGTAGGTGCTTTGGTCGGAAAGCAAAATGTTACCTAATTAAACAAACGCTTTTACTAAGTGGAATACTTTTTATTGCTATAACTAAGATCTCTAGTAAATATTTATACAGCAATGATACATTTTATAATGCGTTAAGCTGAAAATACTTCATGGTGATTCACTTTTTAGGAGGATTTTACTCTGATGATCTCGGCTACGTGGGCAGTAGCTGTAAGACATGTCCCAATGGTTCATTTGTTCTTTATGAAAAAACACCAGGAACGCGATATCAAGATTGCAAGACCTGTCCAGAAGGTAAAAATTTATCACGGAGCTTTCTCCACGACCCACAAGAGTGTACTTTGATTAATTTGTATTTCGGATCCACCATAGGAACAATCAGCCTCAATCATGCAGTTGTTATTAGTACCAATTCATATCGACTCAAAGATCGGTTCTTGTTTGCAGTCTTTGTATTTTGAGAAATAAACTGAGTATTCTGCGGTACATAATGTAAATTTTAGTTTAGGGAGTTGCTAGTTTTTATTTTAGTTTGCACAACTTTATGGGTTCCGCCAAAAAAACCCATCCTAAAAAATCACTGACTCCAAACAAAAAAATATATATACACCTCCCAAATTACCAAAAAATACAAATCCGCAAAAGGAATTTTGTGCCTACGGCACATGTTACAAGTTTTCGTTTATAATGTAACTTGTAAAGATTCTAGAGGTTGCTTCTTACTCAAATCTTAAACAATTACAGGGTAGCGCGGTGCGAGATAAGTGATTCGAACTCCACTTGATAGATTGAGACAGATTTAATTGACAATCAAGGTTCACAGTTCCATACAGGTTCACAATCAACAATAATAACGAAATCCAAATAGTAGCAGTAACGGTAGCAGGTTCGAAGTACTTTGGTTGACGACTCGCACCAAAAGTAGCACAGCAAAAAAGTAGTTGATGAGATGAAGTTGAACTACGTGCGACGAAAGTATGAATAACTAAATGTAGTGGTATAGAAAATTACATAAAATTAAATTAAAGTATTGTTCTATGTGAAAAGTTTCGCACGAACAGAGTCATATTGAGTGTTCAGTTTCGTTTTTAGTTTTTTAATAAAGAACATTTCATAAACGAGGCCGTCAAATTTGTTCTGGCACTTCTTTTATTAGTTAGCAAAACTTTATGGATTCCGCCAAAAAATCCATCCAGAAAATCACTGACTCCAAATCAAAAAATATAAATACCTCCCAAATCACCAAAAAATATAAATCCGAAAAAGGAATGTTGTGCCCTACGGTAACTACTACCATACATTGTTATGACAGTTTCCAAAGTATAGTACTACTATTATTCAATTTTCAACAGGAACAGAAACTGATTTATTCGCTGGATACCGTGCTTGTAAATGTCTGGAAGGATTTTATCGAACCCATATGTTCGAGAAATGTTACGAATGTACTGGACAGGGTGGACTGAAATGCAAAGATGATTACGCTTCTTTGAAATCTGGTTATTGGTGGAAATGGAGGAACGAGACACACATAGATCGCTACAGAGATTTCATTGAGAATCTCCTGACATCTTCACCAGCATTAGATGCTTCCAGCGTTAAACTCCCTTTTCCGATACCAACGCCTTACATGTGTCCCAGAGAAGAGTCTTGCAAAGGTGGTTTAGAGTCCCCGTGTGAAAATGGATACGAAGGTCCACTCTGTGCAGTTTGCAGTTCAGGATACTATAAACAATTACAAACGTGCACACATTGTCCATCAAAGAAGTGGATGGTAGGACAGTTGTCGATCATTGCAGCCATTTTATTGATAATCACTGTAGTCCTGGTGTGGTCAAGTAAAAGAAATAACAAAGAGAGACAAAGAGGGGCTCTGATAGACATGTTTTTGTCCAAACTTAAAATCGTAATTGGCTTCTATCAGATTACCTATGGCATACTACAGACGTTCTCGTACATAGAATGGCCAGGCTCCTTGGACATTATCGCCAAATATTCAGGAATCCTCCAGATGGATGTACTTCAGATAGCACCCGTTCACTGCCTTTTCTCGCGATTTCAAGTGAATGCCTTTGGAAGTTTACTTGCGATGATGGCAATAAATGCTGCTGTGATTGTTTTTTCTGTCGTCGCTTACGGGGTGCGTAAAGTAATAATCTTACGACGTCGAAGCTTGGAGGATGATGACAAATCAAGAAAAATCTCACAGACAAAGGCCCTTGTATTCAGGAATTTGTTTTTCTTCTTGTACGTGACGTACCTGAGCACGTGTGCCAAGACAGCCAGTGTCCTCCCCCTTGCTTGCCAGAAACTTTGCCGAGATTCAAACGAGGAATTGTGTCCCAAGTACATGAAAGCAGATTACAGCATACAATGCCAAGGTACAGAGTACAATCATTGGCTGATAGTGGCGTACATTTCTACTGCCTATATCGTTGCCCTACCTGCCTCCTCGTTCATCGCCCTTTGGAGACAACGAAGAGTAATAGCTACAGTAGAAGCCGACACATTCCAGGATCCAGGATCTGAAACTGAAATGATCTCCGGATTGCGTTTTCTTTTTGAAAACTACAAACATCGTTCATGGTATTGGGAATTAGTTGAAATGTCTCGTAAAGTAATCCTTACATCTGGTCTAATTCTTGTGGGTCAAGAGAGCAGATCCTACATTGGTTTGGCATGGGTCCTCGCCGGGATGTATGGAATGCTTTTCTCCTGGATTAAACCCATGCAAGATGCGGTCGAAAACAGATTAATGGCGACGTCCCTTGCCGTTACTGTTGTTAACCTTGGTATTGGAGCTGTGAGTAGAATTCCTGCAGAGAACCTACCATCCTCGATTGACCCGTACTTGGATGCAGTCTTATTTAAAAGTTTGGTACTTGGAGCAAATACGTTGGTGATTGGCTTACTTGTTGGTAAGTTAACTGTAGTGTTAAACCTATTCAGACCATTTTTTATGCTGTTCACTTTTGAGGTTATGACGCTGTTGAAAACTCTTCTATTCATTCACCTATCGTTTGCTTTCAGTCCAGTACGCAGTTTTCTTGTATGGCTACCTTAAGGAATGGCGCAAAAATCCACATTGGTCCTTTTCGTGCTGCCTGGCTTTGCTTCTGCCTCTCAACGATTTGCAGGGCGAAATCCGTGGTTTAATGGAGACGAACGTTCTTAAAAGCCAACTGCAAACCGGGCAAATTGAGAAGCCCACCATTTCATCTGCCGTGAAAAACAGTGGAGCTATTGATGTCACTCTTGAGAAAGGCGAACAAGGTAATAACAATAACGATGACGATGAGGACAATAAAGCTGCTCGATCGCTGTTCTCAGACAGAGCATTGATGGAGCTACGTCACGGATGGAACATTGAAAAAATTGAAAAAAAAATAATAATAATCTTCTCCATCCTCAACCATCCTTCTTCTTGTTTGGTTTATTATTACCTCTTTGGTGTTTTTCTATTTTAATAAACTATTATTTTGAGGCTTTCTTCAATTTGAAGGTGATTTTGCACTCTTCACAAAGCCACGTTTATTTTGCATATAAGGCCTTAGAGTAAGATTCGAGGAAGTTAAGAACCCCTCCTGGCTCAGTGATTGTGAACAAACCAATCTTGATACGTTAGTCCAGTCCTTCAGATCAACCGCTCTTGCATGCGCATGCTCCACGTAGACCAATCAGAAACAATAATTCGCTGTTACATCTGTTCGGATGCTTTAACTGAATAATAAACTTATTGCCGAATTTACGAGCTCCTGTTGCCTTTACGAAAATCCCAGCTGACCTTTTTTTCGTACATACAAAACGTATTTTTATGTATCCGAAAACAACTGCAGTTATTAAAGGATCGAAAGTACGAGCTGATATTTCACTATAGAAAACGCCTAAGCGTTTATAGCCCTTCTTAACAGATATAAACGATCCGTTGGGTGCCCTTGATAATTGGGCAGGTATGAGGCCTTTTCATGCTCATGGATTGTGACTGTTTGTCATAGGTGATGACAACACCATGGACATCCAGATTGAAAATTGTCAAGACGCCAAGTACCACAACACAAAATGTGATCAAGAGACTCAAACGGATCTATTTAAGCTTCCAATCGCTGATTTACATGAGCCAATGGAAGAGAAACACAATGAATCTCTGTAAGTGTAATTCACAATCGAATATCCACTATAGACTTTAAATTATTTTCAGTGCATACGGACATTCTCGATTACATGATAAAACACTAGCTATACGTTCTATCCTAATCGAGTTCGTATGTTTTAGGTAATTAATTTTCTGGCAATAAAATTGTTTTTTTTAGATAAATTGCCGAGGAAGGTATTTTAAAAACTGAACGAATCGTTGTTGTAATCGAGCGCAAGAGACGTTCATTCGTTGGAACTGCTCATTTTGTTTAAAAATAATAATACTTATTAAAAGCGTTCGTTTTTCTTTTTTGCAAGATGTCAGCACTCCATCCAACGAAACATAGATGGTTGTACCAGCATGGGTGAGAGTAGTGTCAGTGGAAATGGAGCTGGATAAGAACGAAGCGACCAATCATTTTACGCCACGATGGTGAATCACGCATAAGCAGTGATTAAGAGACTGAGAATAGAAATTAGTAACTATAATATATAGTTTGTTTAGAGGAGTATATGCACCTGTAGATATACGTCGATATTTCCTCAAGACGTTCTTTATAGACTGCTAGATGTATCATAGTTAAAAGAGGGAAATGGTTATGAAGCCCGGCAAACTTCAAAGGAGCAAACAAAGAGGCCAAGATTTATGTTGGAAGGTCCACGACCCTGCACAATCTTTTGTTTTGCGCTCATACACTATGCATGAATTACGTAATCGAAACGTTTCTATTGGTTAGTTCTTTGAACACACGTAAACACCTATTGTATTTTGTCAAGATTGTGCAGGGTCAAGGCCAAAAAGAGCGAACAAAAACATATAACAAAGACTTTTGTCTGGCTTCATAACCATTCCTTTTATTAACTATGATGTTATAAGTACGTAAGGCCTGGTTCTCACATGCGGAATGCCTGCATGTCGTCTTCTTTAATTGACCCAGCTATATCGCAGACGCGCGGTGTTCACATAGAAACATTTTTACCGCCAGCATAAGGACCCCAGGCATGCATGCGAAGTTTAACGCAAGTCAAGCTCGGGGATTATGTGATTCCGGCACATGTTCTCACACTGCAGGCATTCCGGAGGCATATATGTATGAGAATCAGGTTTAACAGTCAACTCCGCCAGCTTCTTGGAAAATTTCATTGTCTAGGGTTTGAGAACTTAATACTCAGTAGTGATTGGGAGCTTAGTACTTTAGCCTAGTACTGATTAAATCGAAAATCCGCCATTGAAAAGGCTTCGTAAAGCTGCAGTTTTCTGTGAATGTCTGTCAGAAAATTCCAACATTTCCGCGATCTTCTTTAAAGTAAGGCTGTTTTTCGATTTTAGAGTGTTATACTCTGGGAAAAAAATGTTCGCAACAGGGAAGCAGGATAAGTCAATTTCAGAAAAAAAATCAGTAGTCTCTCAGGGAAGTTAACTCCAAGAAACAATAACTCTAAAACATCAGCTGGCTATAATTTGTATAAGGTCGATTCACAGTTATATTATGACTGGATTAATTATATATAGTCAGGATTTTATTGTCTATGCATAGCGTTTGGTAATATCCTGGATATAACCCCATCCATGAATTTTATCAGTAGTGAAAGTAGTCGCAAATATTCCATATTTCACGAACTAATGGAGAAAAATTGTAAAAATGGGTAATTAAACCAAATTAAACCACTCCGAAGTTATAAACTGATGAAATTCAAGACCACATCAGTACAGTCTAACCAAACAAACTTTTATTACATCAATGGTTTGCTTATGGATGAAAATTTGCGGCCGTGGACAGGAAATTCTACGTCATAACCATCACAAAGTCTTCAAAGCAAGTTTTAGCGAACCAAAAAATTCACAAGCACACGATTTCAAAATTCACAGCAAATTGGCAACCTACAATTTGCAACCAAAATCATTCAGGAAGTTAAGTCTTAAATGGGTTGTACTGATTACAGTGAACAGCGTTTTTTCCTACATACAAGAGTAGGGCATAACAGCCAAGGCTGCAGGTTTGATATTTTTGGAGTATTTAAATTTTTACAATGAAAATCATCATGACTACGAAAGCAATCAAACCTGTTCAGAGCACACCTCGATCAAAATTCCAAGTGATGACGTTCTAAATGACCAAAAATTATTTAAGATCCAGCTTAAGATCAATTCCACACAAACAACTATCGGCTAAATCTTCTTTCTATATCGTGTATATCAAACATATCACTGCCGCACTTGCAAAGTTGGCGCCATTCTGGTGGTCAACTGACACACAGTCGGTTTTCTTCTTCGTTATATTCATGGGGTTTATTCAATTAATCGCTACAGTTTCACACAACGACTTTAGAAAAGTTAAGGCAGAATTGAAGAATATGTTGTATTACGAGCATGCGAAGAAAATAGTTTCTTGATGATGACGTATGAAAACATAGTTTTTGTCCTATATCGTCCTCTCATTGGTTAATTTGAATTTGAGTGGCGCCAACCAACCCAAAAACCCGACCTGGCCGGGCTTATAACCTTGATTTTACCTAACGGTACTATATAAACTGTATATACATTGTAAACCATATTTATCTTCGTTGCCTACTTGTTAAAGAGGGTCTGGGTGAGGTTAACGGATAACTGAAAAATCTTGCGAGAATATGAACTGGGTTTATTACGTCTCTATGACAACACCTTACAGCAATGAGTCCAAAAGTGTGGCCACTTTTAATTAATTCACATTCTTTCGTGCACGCAAACTAACCAATCAGAAGCCGAAGATAGCTATCTTCGGCTTCTGATTGGTTAGTCTACATGGACGAAAGAATGTGAATTTATTAAAAGTGGTCGCACTTTTGGGTTCTTTGATGTAACTGAAAATCTGATAGACTTCGAATCATGATTGGTCGGTCTTTTTCCTCAGATCCTTGGCGCGAGCGAAAAACTACTCGAATCTCGCGCCCTAGAAAGAAAGAGATTGCTCGCAGTCTACAATTAACCAAAGTTTATACAATAGTTTACATTTAAATGAGAGTACACTGAAGGAACTAATTAAGTCTACAAATATGAACATTTATACATCCCACCCTGACCCTAGAACCTTTTTTGTAGTCCCCTGTGTGTCTTTTGCTAAAGACAACGCAGGTAAATAATTAACTTGTTTATCTTATTTATCTTATTTATCCCTATTTATCTTAATACCAACATATTTATCACGCACGCTTATGTATACAGAGACGAGGTGGCCTAATGGTTGGTGTGTTGGACTCCGGATCAAGCGGTCCGGGTTCGAGCGCTGGCCGGCGTCATTGTGTTGTGTTCTTGGGCAAGACACATTACTCTCAACACTCACAGTACCTCTCTCCACGCACCCAGGAGTATAAACATGGGCCCGGCGAACTGTTAGGGAAACCTGAAAAAAAAAAAAAAACATGCTGGGGGCTACCTGCGATGGCCATACTTCTAGTGGCTTCCTAGCTGCTATTGAGACTTGTAAGCCACTTTGGCCTTTGAAATTATGTATACAATGCACTGAAGCAGCAATAAACAAAAATAAACAACTCAATGTGTATTGAGTTCTGTTACACCACAATAAGACTCACTGCAAGCTCGAGTTTCTGACGAGCAAATATACAACAAGGCGTAGTCGACAGACCTACAGATTTATTGCTTGTAGAAAACGTATACCCTCAAAAGAGGATGATCTAAGATTGCTGATTGGTCAGTTCGAGTAAAGCCGCATTGCACACGTTATTAAGATAATAAATTATAGTAGATACCAGCACTGCTCCAACATTGCGCGTGATTACGTGACACAACAATCTGCTTTCTGGCTATCCCATGGCATCTCTAAAATAAACACGGTGAACATCATGATCAGTGACAAAAAAATCTTACGTCAAATTAAAAATAATAGTTTCTAGGGATGTAGAACAGCCCTTTTCCCCTTTAAGCCAGAGATCATCATGATGGGGGTCTGTAAAGCAAGCACTCTGTAGGGGTGCACCCAGAACATTTTGAAATCTAGAGGCTCGAAAATACTATTTTCAGCATTCTCCACAATATATTTTGTCTAAAAATCGTTCTTGATCAAGTGTAAAATGACAGGTATTTTTAGCACTTACAGCAATATTTCCAAGGTTCTGTTAACTTGATACATGGAATTCCGCGAGAGGCGCCATCTTGTAATAGCGTAGAAATCGTACGCGCGCAATGTTCGGTTCGGTTTGTGTTTTTTTTGTTTGTTTATATTTTTTTTTTATGTTTGATGTTTTATTTTTTTTTTTTTTTTTGATGTGCTCTACTGCAAAAAGAAAAATCATAGAAATTCCTGTTAAGCCCGGGCTTAATGACTTATTGAGGCTAGCTACGCCCCTGAAAACACTGCAATTTTTTCACTTGAGTAACCCCTTAAAATACTTGGGTGAATCAGCCATTAGGTGCGTCTGTTTGAGATATTTTGAAAGGTCTCTTAAGTACCTAAATGACAGTTTTCTATGCTTCAACTCGTGAAATCCCTACTCTTTTTAATACCTCCAACCTGAAAAATGTACCTCCTCCTGGAAAAAAAAAAGAGCCTCCCCGTATAGTCCGCTAGTTATTTACATGTTGTAAATAAGCGTGTTATTCCAGATCAAAAATATACATCTTTATGGCAAACCTTATTAGGATCCTATCAGGATCTTAATAGGTCTTATTGTGTGGCTTCGGATTTTCCACTGACTTTGTAAGTATAACATACATGTACACGCCAAGCCCCTCTGGAAAAGTTCAACATGATAAATCAATCTTAAATATTTAAAGGTGATTTACAGCTCAGCCCTGCAATGTTTGTGAGCCTCATACGAATGTTTGCTAACCAAAATAAACATTCCGGGACAAACCTACCTTCCGCTTCATTATTAACGCCAGAAATCCTTGCCAAACAAGCCTCAATGTTTTCCCAAACCGACGTTTCAGTTCATCAAGCATCCCTAATCGTAACGGTTGTAATGGTGGAGTCAAAAACTTACAATTACTCCATGTGTGATATCCGAAATGTAAAGTATATATCAACAAATTCAAACAAAAGTATAAATTAAATCAAAGTTGCCCAATGGGTATCTCGGGATTATTGCTGCCCGCATAGGGCAGCCTCCTAATTCTGTCCTGAGACTCGATTTCAGGATTTCCGTCTGCCGGAAAGATTTCTGGATGTTTGTTAGCAGTACCCAGTCCCCTCCGCGTGAAAAGTCTGATTGGTGACGACCATTGCACGCTCAAATTTGCACGAGAAGAGACAATTGTTGTTTTCGGGATTTCTTTTGCGCGCTCGAGGAGACGCTGTTTTGCTCTGATGCTTGATTGTAGCCGATTTCGGCAATTTTGAGACGCTGTTTCACACGCTCTTGCACGAAAGGATCTTGCGTGACATTGTTTTATTACCAAGTCGCCTTGTTTCTAGCGAACATATGAACTGACCTTTGTGAGATCCGAGTCGCGTGCTCCTTTTTTCTACGATTTCACGCACGCACGTTGCATTGGTTTACTAGAATCACATCGACAATTAAATATTTGGACACGTTGCATTGTGTTCACCTTTGATCCCTGATCCCATATACCTCGTAACTACCCTGACATATACTTGAATTGCCTCGAAAATTAAATATTTGGAAAGCAAAGACGAAGCGTGTGCTTCTGGCTGTGACATTGTAACAAATGTGTCTGTCACTACCAGATGTTGGCTTTGAGCTTTGTTATTATAAGGTTATTTTGAGACGCAATTGCACGAAAGGATCTTGCGTGACATTGTTTTATTATAAAACCAACGATGATAATGAAATTACAAATGTGGCAGCACTTCACTTCCAATATGGTACCCCTAGTATATATGGTAATGAATAATGAATGGCTGCTGTGGAATTATTGAATAATTATATTGGAGAATAAATAAAGTAATACCCTTTTGTATTGTTTTGCCCCTGGCATTTTGTCGCTGGTAGCCATTTGTATTCCTTGGAGGAGAGAGACACTGACGAGGGTTAAGGGACTGTGTAATACTTACAGGGGAAAGTGGGGGGGGGGGGGGGACCAGAGGGGGGAGCATAAATTAAAATCAAAGCAAACAAGGATTGGTTGTGCTACATATCATAGTGGCGGATCCAGACCTGTTTATAAATAGTGACCTCTACTAAGCGGACGCGGTCACCGTTTAGACTTCCTGATTGGCTAATTTTATTGTATTTTACTTCTATTAAATGGTAACCTAGTTAGAGTACAATGCGATATTTTGACATGACGATAAGCAAAGCATGTCCAGTTTCTTTAAAGAGCTCATCAAACACAACGTAATATATGTAATCAGCGTAAGAATGCTATTGTTTGGGCTAATAGGCTTGTGTGGGTAAACTTCACTTTAAATTTTAGCTAACACCTCCATTAAGCGGTTAGTTGGCTATATCCCGAGGGTGACCGCTTAATAGAGGTTTGACTGTAATGATAATTATGGACATTTTGACCAATTTCAAAAAATATTATGTACATCAAGTGTTTTAGAGCAACCTTAAATTAATGAAATATAATGTGGTTCTAATTTGGTAAAAATGTTTCTTACATCAAGTATAAGTAAAATGTGTGAAAAGGAAAAACTTTTACCGTGTAGATTTCAAGTTATTGGCCTCAAAATGTCAAACATTTGGCATTGTTTGCCGTTTTTAACATTGCCATGAGAACTGACGATGACGTCATAGTGGTATATTATTTACTGACGATATCGATGTTCGATTATAACAAACGTTCTACATGTATGTCATCATCAGCAGGCTAGCTGTTCAACAATGTCAAAGACAGGATGCTATGAGCCACTTTAAGTATCTTGCCCAATAACACAAATCAATGCCCCTGACCAGTGCTTTAATCCATGTCGCTTGATCCAGAGTCAAATGCACTAACCATTGGACCACTTCCTCTCCCAATACCATAGTAAAACTAAAATATTTCCTGATTAACGTTCATTATACATGAATTGCACACATTTTTTTCATCCTTCATGGACTAATGCACAGTGCTTAAAGTGGAATTATATATTGAAGAGTTTCTTGTAAAGCAGTATTGGGCTCACTTGGTTGATGGTATGAATTCTGAAGAAGGAAAATTTCAGGTTATTAGACAAAGCTTATTACATGTGTGAAATGCACATGAATCAATGTATTTCCCTAATGGAGAGTACAGGGGCAGACACGGACTATTGACAACAAACCGATGCCCATGCCAGGGGCAGCTTGGATTTTTTGACACACGAGAGCCCCAGAGGGTCGGGTATGTTTTATATTTTGAGCTGAAGTGGAAATCGCAAAGGTGATACATGGAAGAACAAAAGAATGTAAGAATCTTCATACATGTAGCATCCATGCTGAAACAAACCACACAAGGTCCACACATTTCGGTAGTCGTTTTATATTACAAAATAAATGCTATTAAATATTTTTGTTATTTTATGTAAAAAAGCCTTTTGCCGCATTCGTTGTATTTTGATGCTGGATTCACTTGATCAGTCAAACATGAAAATATATTTTATCCCTGTTTCGACTATATGTAGGTTCTTGTTCAGTATAAAGAGATCAAAAACATTTTTTTGGAGGGACATTTGACAAACATTGACATGTTCATAATGGAGATTATTGACAAATAAATTCCACCCCCCCTCCCCCCTCCCCCCTCCCCCCCCCCCCTTTAGGAGAAGACATTGGTACATCTTGAGGAACCTATGAAGACACGTCTGAAAGGTGGAACGGGGTGGACTGTGCAAATGGCAATGGACGCCGGAACCAAAGACGTGTTTCTATTCGACACACATACACGTCAGTGGTACCGTCCAGTGCATCACCGGTGGGACGACCACGGTCATTGGGTGAAAGAGATGCGGTTGGACCCCGTGGGAGGGTATCCTACCCTACATAATCATAGTGCAGTCGTGGGTTCCAGGCAAATCGACTACGGTACCGAACGAAGAATCGAAGAGCTCTTCCACCGAAGCATCCGTTTTGCTCACGAGGTTCATCGAATGAACATTGCCTTTCAAGGACTTTTAAGTTAAAAATTCAACGAATTTGATCAGTGATCCGAGCAATGAAGAGAATCACCTTTAACGAACAAGTGACAGTCCTTCACCCCATCATCCAAGGCGAACTGGCGATCGTGACCAAACAACCAATCACGAGCGAGGAACAATTAGCCAATAGAAAATCACCTTTCCAGGAAAAGCGCATAAAAATGAAAGCCAGGATGTATCTCAGACACTTGCAAACGCAAAGCCCTACGACCTCAGAAGAAGAAGAGGGAAGAAGAAAGAAAACTTGACGATGGACTACTACAAAGACCTGGACGTCAATGACTTTCCCGATTCAGACACTTATCTCATGAAAAGAGTGAAACGAGGACTTTTTTAACTCTCTATTCTCCAATATTAGATTTGCAATTCTCGTGTTTTGCTGTGCAAAACACACGGACCTGTTCACCGATAACGGAATTTCAATTTTCATCTGTGAGATGTAAATAAGTTAAAAGGAAAACGTCATTCGTTAACAGACAAGGACTTTGAGTGTTTAAGTAAGTAAACGAAAAGTATTTTGAACTTGTCTCGTTATGTTTTAGTCCCTTTACGATTTGATTTCTTTGCTTTCTAAAAGAAACAAAGAGGTGCTAATTTCTAATGCAAATCAGTACCAAGCGTTTGTTAACTTTACATAAGTAAGTGTAATTGACATACCTAACACAAATTGTTTAAAAGAAAATTTTGTAGAGATTTACTTACCGCTAACGTTGTTTTACAGCTTTTTCTCTCTTGATCGTCCGAGTGGAAAGGCAATTGACTGTTTAGTCGGTGAAAGTGTGTTTGACTGTAAAAGCGTCCTTACCAACAATATGTAGTAATGCTACGGTAGGGATACCAAACCACCCCGGTAACTATGACTACCCTTTTGTGAAGACCGATTGTTAACATAGGGATACCTTATCCCCATTGTTACTGTGCTTATATTAAACGAATTCATTTTGACTTGAGGATTACGTCGACGAATTGTTATTCCTACCTTTTGTGAATACCGATTGTTACCGTAGGGATACCTTATCCCTGGTAACCATTCATGAATAAATTTGTTACTGTAAGTGATACCCCCCATCCCTCCGACTTCTCATTGGTTCACAAGCACGTGACTTCCAAAGGTATATAATCAAGAACCCAGCACACTGCGTGTCATTCTATCCTTATTATGACCGGTTACCTCCAGATCTTGGATAATGGCGAATGATTCTTTGGACAACGATATTCTAAATCGTAAGTTTCTCTTCATAGTATCGTGAATGTGTGTGCGAGTGTTGACAAAAAACTAAGTAGCTAGTGTGTCGGATGGTATGAACCAATCCGTTCCGATTTATTCAAGTCTTCAAATTTTTTCTTTGTGAGAAAAGAATGTTAACGTAAACTTTGAAATCTTTATCTTAGCGAATTGAGGGACAAAATATGTCTTCTCTCGACGAGTTAATAACACGTGCCAAGATCATTGAAGCAGACTTCATTGCCGTGATGAATCAAGTTCCACCAAATTCATTGAAAGCTAAACGGATGGCACAATGCCTACAAAAAAGCAAGTCCATATAGCGTCATTAATATACGCCAAACATGCTGCCAGGACACCCCCAATCTTCGCAGAACATATGAAATGAATACTGGATTGTCATGAACAAATGTGTCAAGACATCAATTGGTGGTTTTCATCAACATTACAAAAAACTGTTTGCTTGCATGAACAACATCAGAAATTAACAGGTAAAAGAACTGACAGAAAGAAACGTTCTGTCCAAATTATAGCTTTGTAGCGTTTTTCATAACCGAGTTATTCCCAAACTAATTTTCAGAAAATTACAGTGTTTTGTAAGCCGCGCGCCATCTTGGTGCCCTTCTCTGGGGCACCAACATGGCCGCCATAAAATTGCACAAGAAGTAGAGTATATTGTATCGTCAATATCATTACCTTTTACTTCAAATCTGTTTAGAAAACCACTTCTAAATCATTATCACGTCTGAAAATGTAAAATGATATAAAATATCCGGTTTTTGTGACAGTTCATTAACACGTTCATCCGGGACATCACAAATTTCAAATAGCTTTATTTCCAAAAGGAATCACTGGATCGATACCAAACTTTGTATAGAGATTAATGATTTCCATGTCCAGAAGATAAAAAAAAGAATAGCTTTGCAGGATTAAAAGTTTAGATTTTAGAATTTTGATGACGTCAGATGAAAACAAAGAATTGCAAAGAAGCAACAATTCACACATACAATTAAATTCAAAATATTGTTGTGATAAGTCGGGCACCAGTCCAGTAAAGATGGTACACGTCCCGCAGTGTAATTTTAAGGTTTTGTTTGATATTATACTTGTTTTTAATTCAAAATTGTGTGTGATTTTTATAACTACGCATTGCGAACCCCACTAAAAACTTCCACATGACATAACGTGACTATTGTAACAAATGACGTGACTTCCGGTAACATTTCCATGATGTCATCATCCATCCCCAATCCCTCTCCACCAACTTGAAAGCGAAACCTAGGGTCCACTCTCTTCTTACTCGGCCAACATGAAAGCTAGGTTTTCAGCCCCGTAGCAACCGACAACCGCTCGAGGCTGTCCTCCCCTAACAACCAATCGATACATAATATTTTTTTCGTTGCGTGACCATATCAAAAATAATCCGACTCTCCAATTAACCCCTTCCCATGATGACGTTATTCAGAATACTGCTCTCTGATTGGTCCATTTTGGTCAAAATACGGCTTTTTTATGACGTTTTAAAGGGAAAAATACGGCTCTCTGATTGGTCCATTTTGATCACGTGTGCCAAATGCGGCTCTCTGATTGGTTACATCCCGGTTAGACCACCTATACTACTGCCATATTTATCTCCGCTACCTATATATAGCTACTGGGTCTAGTTTCAAGCTATCGCCCGGTTAAACCGTTTCCATTCCTATTCCATCAAATAATTCAGGAAACTGAACTCAAACTCCGAAGCGACATACAAGCGAGCGATGTGTTTGAAAATTCTGATCAAAATCCCGCCGTTTAAGAAGCCGAGTGCAGCGCGCTCAGCCAATTAGGAGCGAGTAATTTTGCAACTAGGTCGTCCGCATAATCCAGATCTTGTAGTTTCTCATTAGATGCCATTGAATTCCTCTTGCTGATGATCTAAACGCCTGCCATGTCACCCAATCAAGGACAACAAGAAACAAAAGAGCTGAGGAGAAAGAACACAGCCTTGTCTTACTCCCGTTAGCATCTCAAATGGCTCGGTCATTATGTACAATCTGTGCCGTAAAGCCTTCATAAAACTTCGTGATGAGATTCACAATCTTCTCTGGTACGGCAAATATTATGTGGTCGTTAAGCGGGGCATTTGGAAATATGTCGACGGCCCCTTAATCCACCACTCTCAAAATACGTTATAAAAATTATATTAGCATCGCTTTCAAGTACATGTATTACAAGAGACGCTTATGCAATCTAATGTTTAGATGATAGAAACTGCAATGAATGAAAGGGAGATTTGGAAGAATGTTTATTATACATTTTTATTTATTTTTCAGGTAACTTTTATGAGCCACCCCCTTTTCCTCCCGACCCGATACTTATTGACTAGTCCCTAAATATACATATGAATAAAGTTCATAACTTTGACAAAAATACTTTCACAGGAATTAACATGGACCAAGATTTGAAAAGCCAATAATAAAATCCAGTGATTATAATTAGCTTTATGTCGATAAAACAAATGGTTATTCACCAGCAGACAGTTGACGAAAACAAAATTCCATTACAGAAAAAAATAAACTATTCTATTACTCATCCGTGTGGTCCAACAGCTCGGGGAAAAACATCTGCAAGTTGCAATTGGTCCAGAACTTTGCCGCGCGCATCATCACAGGAACGAGGAAATTCGACCACATCAAGCCAGCATTGAAAGAAACTACACTGGCTCCCTATTAAACAACACCTCTACCTTCGTGACGCTGTTAAATGTATGACTGGATGCGCGCCTCGCTATCTTAGCGATCAGTTCATCACCCGCAACAAAATCACCAAACGTGCGACCCGGAACTGTCAGCTTTTTAAACATTCCCCTTTTTAAATCTGCCTCTGGTCAAAGAACTTTTTATTATAGAACAGTGAACATTTGGAATAACCTTACATCGAACTTAAAAACTCTTAAAACTATTTCATCTTTTAAATTTCACTTAAAATCAAATTAATGGAGGAGTTTTTAACATAGATTAATTAGGAGTAATTTATTTTATCCGATTTTTATCATTGTAATTTTTATCATAGTAATTTTTATCATAATTTTAAATTGTAATTTGTACTGTAATTTTATTGTCACTGAAAAAGCCCCGTGAGGGGAGT
This sequence comes from Desmophyllum pertusum, assembly GCA_029204205.1. Lineage (NCBI taxonomy): Eukaryota > Metazoa > Cnidaria > Anthozoa > Scleractinia > Caryophylliidae > Desmophyllum > Desmophyllum pertusum. The sequence continues at coordinate 27,737 of MU825441.1, read as the reverse complement.
GTCAAATTAAAGTATTGTATTGTATAAACAATTACCGTAAATGCTCTATTAAGCCCCCGGGGAGCTTATTTAATTTCTGGCCCCAAGAAGGGGGGGGGGGGGGGGGGGCTTAATAGAGACGGGGGGCTTATTTCAAATCATACATTTTCGAAAAAATTCCCATCAAGTTTTCAAACTTTACTATTACGCCACTAACGAAAACAGAACAAGTAACGGGAATTATGTATGACCGTCTCACCAATGCTGAATGTCGTTTACACCCTAACTCAACGATAAGTCTGGAAATTAAAGACCACGTTTCAATACAAAGTGACTGAAACGCCAGAAAATATTACTGAAACGTCATTTACATCAGCCTGACGGAAAGGGGGAGGGCTAAATAGAGATTTTACGGTAGATAATGAGCTAGTGAAACCTGTCTTTCCTTTGCTTTATTGTTTGATTTACTTTATGAACTTACTGTGTAACACATTGACTTATAAAAAGATGTGGTTGTTCATCATGGTTTGATAGATAGCTTTTCTTTTTATCGTTTGTCGCGATATTGTCACTTTGACCGCAATACTGCTTGGCTTCATCAGGCGATAGGTTCGACTGGTTGTGCATTACTATTTATAGCACTGTGGTTGTTTCTGAATGGTGCTTAAGAATTCACCCTAACACAGCGGACCTATGAGGAAACAGTTTCTTAAAAATCCTCCAATCAAAGACAACCACAGTGAGTATTGCGGTCAAAACGTTGCGATCCACATCATTCTTGTGACAAACGATAAAAACAAAAGCTACAATGGCTAATATTGTTTATATAATATTATTCTGCTGTTCAAAATGTCAAAAGTCCTTTCTTGTCCTTAATTTATAAACAGATAAATAGTGTTTATTGTTCACGTACATTTACATAAATTATTTACACCTTAATTATAAATAAATAAAAGATCTGCCAGGTCAAAATGTAAGTAGCACTGACATTTTCCTGAGCACACCATTGAATTATTTCTGATGTTCTTAAAACATTTCAAACAAATTGTTTCATTCACTGTCCAAGGAGGACAGCCACACCCATGTCACACCGACTTGTTGCCATGGACGTCATTAACGTCCACTCCTGAACTAAGGGATCATAAGTCTCACATGTGTCCAGTAGTGACAAACCATCATAGCCACCCACAGCATATAGCTTGCCACACATCACTGCTGTTCCGACATAACACCGGTTGGACTTCATTTGTGCAATGCTCATCCACTGATCATTACAAGGACTGTAACTTTCCACAGATGACAAATGTTGGGTGCCATCGTAACCTCCCACAGCAAACAGCTGCCCATCAAGTACTACTATACCAGCACCTGTATTGAGAAGGACAAGAGAGAAGTATGATCACAATGCTAACATGGCTAAATGACATGCAATCAATGCATGGCTTTTAAGACATGTAAAATGATTTGTTAAAAAGGTTAAAGGGACACTGTCCTGATTTTAGCATGATTTTGGGACACTCAGAAACATACGAAGTTGAACAATAATGTTTGATTCTGTAGAATAGCACTCGACAAATGACAGGAACCCATTAGGAAGTGAGGATGACAAGCGACAGCGAGGATGGAAATGGATTGCAATATGGATTTTTGAACAAATGTCAGGATGTCAGTTTTTCAAAGTTTCAAATTTGGCTCGGAAAACAAAATTTTGTTGCAGTATGGAATTTCTTGAAGAAATTGCTTTTTATCATTTAGTTAGAGTTTACTAAGTTCTTATTTGATAGATTTAGGGACCGTTTCGTGCATTTATAACAGTTTTGAGCAAATACGCCGGGACAGTGTCCCTTTAAAGTTTGTCTACAAGCCTATTGGCTTATCAGGCCAGCACTTAACTCCGGTTTCCATGGCATGAAGCAACTAGGAGTATCGCTACTCCCCTGTATTGGATGCTAGTCATCTCAGGATTAAAAAGACTTTAGCCGATTAGTTGTCCCCTTATTAAATTGAGGTCGAAATAGCATCCTTTACGTTCAACATCTGTCCCGATCCAAGGTGTGTCCATTTAATAGAGGTGATAGAATACAACGATTATATGAGCATTTTGCCGGAACAAAACTTTGTTCCAAAGAATTGGTTCCATTCCACTGTATATTTTAATACAGCAGCAGCTATACCTGATCGTCTGGTATTCATTGGAGCCAAGCCTGTCCACTGTCCTGTTCTGGGATCAATCTCTCAATACTGTTTAAAATGCTGTTTCCATCATATCCACCCACACAGTACAGTATGCCATCAAGATTAGCAAGCCCCGCCCCTTCTCTAGGAGCTTGCATCTCACTGACAAGTGTCCATCTGTCAATTGTTGGGTCATAACATTCAACACTGGTGTGCCTTGTTGTGCCATCAAATCCTCCAGCTACAAAAATCTTTCCTGAATTTTAATACAAAAATTGAGTCAGCAGTATTCTTCAAAATTTCAACTTTTTATTGGCAAATGTTTTGAAAAGATAAACTGATGACGAATATAAAGGCACTGTTACATTAGGAAAATTTTCCTACAAATGGTCTTAAAATTCTGTTGCGGCATAGCCTGCATAGCAGCGAGAGTTTTTAGGCGCACACGCGAGAAAAGACGCCTTGCGCGTTTTCTTCCTCCCGCGCGCGCCCCTCCAAGTTGCGTTCTATTTTACTCAACGCCTGCTACACAGACTAGTTGCGGCACAAGTTGCATGAAAAAATTGCCAAGTGTAGCACACCCTGAAATGAACATAATATCTTGTAACGTTTTTTGTTGCAGCGAGCGTTGCATGGAGTAGAATTTCTACATTTTGCAATGATTGCGGCAACGCTGCAACGAATTTTTTATGCGTTGCCTAGGGGTGTTACACTAAGCAACGTTTTGTGCAACTTGTCTCAAAATGGTGCCAACAAAATTGTGAGAAACGTTGCACAAAACATTGCTTAGTGCAACAGCGCCTTAAAACTGATTTGGAGAAGAAAACAAAGTTACCTAAAAATACACATACTGAAACGTGGTCATATTTTATGCCCCAGCCCTTCAATTACCGCCGGGTATATTAGTTTCTAAAAAGAATTAAATGAACTGTACCTGCTAATGTAGTTGCCCCAGCCAAGCCTCGTCTCTGTAACATAGGAGTCATAACTGACCACTGGGATGTCTCTGGATCAAAACACTCAACAGTATTAAGGCGACTTGAAGCATCATAACCACCAATGGCATACAGTCTACTATTGAGAGCTACTGAGCTGAGATAGCGTCGCTTCCTTCTCATTGGCTACAAAAATATAATACCAGTTCATTACATAAACCATTTCAGTACCTGTAGTTTAAAAAATATATGATGGGGATGAGAAAGATATTATTCTGTCAGTGACACAAGCTACTTGGAAAATTCCGAGTTCCCCCAACAGGAGTCGAACCTATGACCTTCCGCACACGATGGCGGGGATGTTATTACCTAATGTCAAGAAGATACAGATGAGCATAAACTATATTTTAAGTCTGGTTTCCATCGAGTGAGAAACAAGCATTCACATTATTTTCTGTTTTGCAAATGCAAATATAACATCCATATCTTCGAGCTACAATAGTGTGTAACATTAATTTCACACCAGCCAAGAAGATGTGGAATTTAATGAACACTGAATAGACTTTCAATAGGCCATTTCCGAGTTGCCTTTTGCCTCTGTTTCAAAACGAGTCCTGGTGCACAACGATTGATATGGAAATGAGTTTGATTTGCAAGACAATGAACATGCAAGTGAAACTCATTTCCATATGAAAGGTTCTGCACCAGGACTCGTTTTGAAAACAGGGGCAAAAGGCAACTCGGAAATGGCCTAATCTGGACTACATTGTAACACTGTGGTACCGATGTACCCATGTTCCAGGCGATTTTGAGAAGTAAATATATAAGCAATAAACAGCTAGCAATAATAGCTTAACACCCTTGTTAAAAAATGCTTGGGCTCATATTTGGAAGGGATTTTGCGTCTGAAAATTTTTTAGGTGCATACAGGAATACTACATGGTAAAACTCTCTAAACTTGACGATAAGAAAACACAACAGTTGTGTTTCCTATTGTCATGTTTTAGAGAGTTTACTTAGTAATACAGTCATCTCTTAAGCATACTGTAATGACATAAAATACAAAACAATTATTAAATAAGTTCTACAGTAGGGGGCTTATAACCAGAAGAAGTTTTAAATATCTTCCTTTTTGGGGGGGGTTGTTTTTAACTAGTGTCGCCAATTAGTGTGTACAACGCTAGAATGACTGACACTTTAATAAAGTTTTACATTACATTACATCACATTTTTTTTAAAGGATTTTGTGTTTGAGATTTTGGGGAGGTATTATGATATCAGAATTTTGTGGTGTTTAATATTCAAATGGCTGAAGAAATATTCCTGTAAGTTGTTTTTTAGTTCTTTTTCTGGATTTAACTGAAGTTTAAGTAGCAGTCCCCTCCTATACACCACATACAACTCTACTTCCTACATTCATTTTTGTTATTAGATCAGTACATAGGCTCAATTACCAGCCAGTACATCACCCAGTCTGTTATACCTGTATAATACACCACTTGTCGTATCTTTTCCTGCGTTTTTGGTAATTATTGTAACTTATTTCGCTACCCTCCAGGGAACGCGAAGGTTTCTTCATGTGACATGTGTTCGGTCACAAAATTTTAAGTTGTTTTAATCTCCTTTGCTTCGCTTATGTATGTATTTCCTCGCTGCGGTTGCACGGGAGCTCGAGTTTTCTGTATAAGGCTATGTATTGAGTATTTTGGATGAGCCGAAGACATTAAAGCTTACAAAGGACAACTGGAGATTTGTTGCCGTTCAACTAATTTGCTTTTGAGATTTCCTTTGGTCGTAGAACACCACACCACTGATTTCTGTTATTAGATCACTACGTGACCATCACCACCCAGTCTGTTATACCTGTATAATACACCACTGGTTTGTTGAAGGGTCATACTTCTCCACAACTTCAACTGGAGATTGTAAATTACCAAAGCCTCCCAGTACATACATGACTTCAGACAGGCCAACCCGTGACTTGGTTCTACTGTTCTGCATTACATGACGACATTCAGGCCTCAGATGGTACCTCTTAGCCTCATCTACAAGGTCTCTACAATCAAGGCTCTGTCTTATTAATTGCTGTAAAATCATCAATAACAGTACTGTCAGTAATTGAAATTATGCAAAGTTCTTTTATAGAATGATATATAATTAGGGCCAATTTATATGTTGGCGCATTAAGTCGCATTACAGTCACGTCGAATGTAATTCAAGTCAAGCATTAACTCTTAATTTTATTATATGCATACTGAAATTTACTCATTGCAAACCCACCAAATAAAAATTATCTGTGATACATGTATGACCCTGTACTTGCCATACATACATATTTCCTTACTAGTGAAAAATTTGGTACCACCAATCAGAAACCTTGTAAAAATTTGTCCTTACATGTACATAATTACAAACAAAACATGCACACTTCAATCAACAGTTGTGTGTAGATAACTCAACAAACAGTTACTAGACTAGCAACTTTGTTGATACCCAACCAATAGTTGTTCAACACCACAAAGTGAACAAATTTAAAATATTGAATGCAAGTGTTAATTAAAAACAACTGGTATGAAATATAGCCAAATCTGTTTACTTGCCTCACTGTCAACTATGTCTGTTAAATACCGTGGAGTGAGAAGAGGCAAACGAACAAATTCCAGCATTTTAGGCAACAAATCCTTTCTTTTCTTTTCATCTTGCTTGATCCAAGAAACAACAGCATCAAAAACTGCCTCCTCAGACGGCACCTACAGATAAACAACTTAATCAAAACTATAAAAAAATTCTCGAATCTGATTGGTTATCAGCAGGCCCGATTTGAGCACTAATAGGACAGTGTACGCATCATGCTTGTAATTGGACGATGTAATAGGACAGTTTACACGTCATGCTTGTACTTGTACAATACGCGTCATTTGCGCGCGCTGTCCTTTGTTTGTGCATGTATCTCGGTCAAAAACAAACTCGATTGTTATGTTTTTATTCACGTTTAACGTCTTTTCCTCAAATTTTGTTATAGTTATGATTAATTGGTAACAGGACTTTGTGTCGTCCAATTGTCTGTAATCATACTCGTGATTAACAAATCGGACTCCTGCTTCGCGGTCATCCGATTTTGTTAAATCACTTGTATGATTACAGACCGAATTGGACTCCACTCAGTCCTATTACCATTATTAATTAAATAAAAATAATAAAAAGTACAGCCAAATACATTGTAGTACTGTACAGTATAAAAAGGTATAAATTATCATGATGGTAAAAAAAGTAAATTAAATTTATTTATTTATCACATTTCATCATAGTTTTCTTTTGCACAATAGCCCTTTTCACGGTTAACTTGCGATATTTGCATAACAATACACTTGAACATAGAAGCGAGGCAATTTCGGGCACAAGCTGCAAAACATCGTGTTTTTCTTGAACTCTTTCAACTCTTTTAGTATAAAAACAGTTTTAAAATGTAGAAGAACTACAATTCTTTTAGTTTACATTGTTTTTAGCAAAAAATGTAAAACGACTTTTCTCTATTAATAAAGAGTAGACTCGCATAAGCAACAGGGACATCGGATCACGATCTTTACGGCAAACTTTAACTAAAATAGTTGCATATTTAGTTCTTCTCCGTTTTAAAACTATTTTTATGCTAACATAGTTTAAGGAGCTCAAGAAAATCACGATGTTTTACAGCTTGTGCCCGAAATTGCCTCGCTTCTATGTTTAGTTGTATTGTTATGCAAATATTTCGGGTTAACCGTGAAAAGGGCTATTCTGGCAAAAATTGTTCAACTTTCAAAATTGAAGCAGGTTTGCAAACATCCATCATATGTCTCTTCTACACCAGTTGCTTAATATAAAAGAGATCTTTTTAAAGATGTACATTCAAATAAATAACTAAAAGTTAATATCAAATTGCTGTCAAAATTTCAACTTTAAATAAATAAAACTAAGTTACAGCTGTAGTAGACATTCTCGTCCCCAGAGTCCGTGATCCTTTTGGTCAGCACCAAGAAATCATGACCTCTGGCTGGTACCGATTTTCTGAGCTTGCGCAGAGTACTCGTTTTCTCTTGTCTTTTGTCTGATCATTGTCTTAACAGCCAATCAAAACATTTGTTCTAACTGTCCCCGCCAGAGTCCCAAGATTCTTGGTGCTGACCAAAAGGATCGCGGACTCTGGGGACGAGAATGGTTAGTAGATTATTAATGATCACTTACAGTTAAATTGTCACATTTAATCAGTGACACCACATCTTCGTTATTAAGCTGCAGGAACTCTTCACTATCCACAAGATCAACAAAGTGTTTCAGGATGTATTTTTCAGCAGCCTTCCTCAGTTCTTCGCATCCATGGGTCTCGGCAAATGTTTTGATACCTAAACAATTTGATGGATCTAGCTGCTGTTCCAAAAACTCACAACAAGCTTTTTGAACACCTGTAAAGCAATGCATAAATTGAATATAATCAACACTGAAAATGATATGAAAAAAACAACAACCTGTGACCATTTAAATGTTTTACCAGAACTGCGAGTCAAAGCTCTCTGAGCAGACACTCGCGTAAGCAGACACTGGCGTAAGCAGACACTCACGTAAGCAGACACTCGCGTAAGCAGACAGCTCTACATTTGTACTTACAGCCGACTCGACAAAACCCTGTTTAAACTATCATACAAACTCTGTATTTAGGTACAAGTGGCCTTAATTGAGAGCAGACACTCGCGTAAGCAGACAGCTCTACTTACAGCCGACTCGAAAAAACCCTGTTTAAACTATCATGTACAAACTCTGTATTTACAGTAGGTACAAGTGGCCTTAATTTGAGACATGACTATAGATACCCTATATATTTGACAGGACGGATTGAGTGCACTGAGGTCCGTGCAGAAAAGGCTGAGGGCCGATACCCTAGCAGGCTTGGTTAATAAGGGATTTGTTACATGACTTGTGATTCAAATATTAAATCCGTCATTTCTCTCACTGTTTAGTGTGAGTAGTAGATGCTTCTGTAAGCAGCCACCTATCTCTTATACTGTTGTGGCCGCTTACAAGAATTATTCTCATTAGTATTCTCATTAGTTGCAAACACTTTTTCTGCTTTCCGAGAGACAGTGTCCGCTTATGGGAGCTTTGACTGTATTGGTGTTATGCCTTGCATAATTGTTTTCATCTGACAAGACCAGATTAAGTCCCGAAGACCAAACCTTAAACTTGCCTTGCCTTGCCAGCACTTTAATAATTATTATTATTATATGGCAAACTGGTCCACGATGAAAAGGACTATTCTGATTGGCTCCCTGAGCGGTCCGAATTTTGCAATACGGACCGCTAAGATGGACCGCTCACAAACTCATTCGCCGAATTCCTTTTATGAAACATTGAACAAAAGAAAACTGTTTTCTATTAAGTAGAAACATTTTTCCTCATCATGTCTGGCGGACAATTTTGGTTAAACTTTTCGCAAAGCGGCCTGAAAAATGCAAGAGTAAACTTGCAAAAAAAGAACTTGACCAATATTTTCCCAATACGGACCTCACGCTAGTTCAATAACATCTATTTACACGACTTGAAGACAGTTGAGAGGGCCAATAACTAAAATCAGCCAATCAGAATGCTTTCTTGCCGGTCCAATATTTTCTTAGTATCGGACCGGGTAAAGTTTCCACCATTGTTATGGTTTAATTTCCACAGCTAGATTGTTAAGCACATAGTTGTGCAATAAATATCTTGTTAACCATGCCTGCTTGGGAAAGTACTTTTACTAGGAGTATAATTTGGCCCTTGGTCTTTTCTGTACAGACCTTACTGTGCTTGATCCATGCTGTCAAGACCTAGGGCCGATATTCTCCCAGCAGAAACTATAACACTAATAACTGTAACGATACAGGTTTGCATAGACAGAATAGCATGTAGTTCTCCATCATGTCTCTCTGCGCCATTCTCTCTTCTGTCTACCTGACCTTCTGGTGCCCATTTAGTGTTACAGTGTCACCTTTTTGTTCCTGTACATGTACGGTAGGGGGCGCTTATTGGAATAGGGTGCTTATTGGAATAGGGCGCTTACGCAATAGGGGCGCCTATTGGTGGTTTGCATCAATGTTTCAAAAACTGTTTGCTTGCTTCAACAACATCAGAAAATTAACAGCTTATAGAGCAGGCAGAAAGAAACGTTCCGTCCAAATTATAGCTTTGTAGCGTTTTTCATAACCGAGTTATTACGAAAATAATTTTCAGAAAATTACAGTATTTAGTATGCAGCCGCCATGTTGGTGCCCTTCTTTGGGACACCAATATGGCGGCCATAAAATTGTACAAGAAGTAGAGTAGATTCTACCATCAATATCATTAGCTTTCATTTCAAAACTCTTTAGATATCACTTCTAAATTATTATCACGTATGAAAATTTAAAAATTACATAAAAATACCCGTTTTTGTGACAGTTCAAAAACACGTTCATCCGGGACATCGCAAATTTCAAATTGCTTTATTTTCGAAACGAAGCACTGATTTGATACCAAACTTTGCATAGAGGTTAATGTCTTGTATGTCTTGAATACGAGAAAAGGATAGCTTTGTAGAATTAACAGTTTAGATTTTAGAATTTTGATGACGTCAGGTGCAAACCAAGAATTGGAAGGGGGCGGTTATTGGAATGGGGACGCTTATTAACAAAACGACACTCAAGGGGGAGCGCATATTAGAAAGGGGGCGCTTAATGGAAGGAGGGCGCTAAATCGAATCATTACGGTATATGTAATGTAACTTGCTAAATAAACTGGCAAGTATAACATTACATACCTGTCAATTGTAATAAACATGCTGCAGGAAGCAGGGCTTGTACATTTTCCACACTAACTTGGATTGACTCGGTATAAACAAAATCCAGAATAAATTCCATTGTATTGGAATCTAAACCATGAAGTTCAACTACCGACTTGTGACTTTCTTCCATGTCGCTGGTAAACATAGCACAGAAATAATCACTGCAAGCACTTAGTATCACACGATGGGCACAAAACTCCTTCTCTCCTACTTTGAGAGTGATATCACACAGCTTTCTCTCCTTCCTAAGCCTGTTTATAGATTTTAGGATGCGATCTGAATGTCCACATTTTAAAAACTTGACGTGGTTTTCAGGGTCCTGTGCTGATTTCGCCATGGCCATGGTAACTGTCAATAGAGATAGATGTATAAAAATAAATACCAAAATAACATAAATTAAACAAACAGCTTTGGTTATGAAGATAAATGCTAAAAACATGCAATGTTTCGACTGTTCAATGGTCAAATTCTCAAGTTCTAGTCAAAAAAGAATTAGCATCATTATATGTACAATTGTGGAAGGAAAAATATGGCCGGGATATAATCTGGAAATCTGGTTTTTATACATGTATGTATCAAGTTAACAAAACCTCGGAAATATTGCTGTAAGCGCTAAAAATACCTGTCATTTTACACTTGATCAAGATCTACTTTTTTGACGAAATATCTCGTGGAGAATGCTGAAAATAACATTTCCGAGCCTCCCTAGAGGTACATGTTGTAAGCGCCAGATTCATTCAAACAAATTTTGCATGGTTCAATTCCTACTGTTGCCATCCCCCCCACCGGCACACCCCCGGGAATTTTGCCATTTTTTCTTCACTTGGCATCCTATTCCCCACCCCCGGACACAAAGAAAGAGGCAATTCCCCACCCCCGGGACACTTAAAAACAAACTCCACCGTTTCACAAGAAGATGGAAAATATATTTATTACGTTTTACAAAGTGGACGTAGACTCGTACAGCTCATACAAAGGTCAGAAAAATTATCTCCCATTGTCTTTTGTTTCTTGCCCATGTTTCTTTGGCTTTTAACTCTCCTCTCTTTCAAATACAGGTTTCATAAACTTGGACAAATTGTTTTCCTCCAACCACTCACTTACAAATTGAAGGGATTCCCCAGTAAAGAATTTCGCTAACTGCATGTCGGCCCCTGTGGTTCAACGCCAATTTTCGCCCCATAATTTCTTGCACAACTAGATACTTCAATAAATTATTATTATCCCCACCCCCTACCCCCGGGGACAAGACTAATTGCAAAATTCCCCACCCCAGGGCCACAAGGTCTGACTTTGTCCTGGAGGTTGCCTGGGGGGATGTTAACAGTAGGAATTGAACCATGCATTACATTCTAACTTCAACAAATTTCCTGTATGCCGATGCCTACATAAAATTCACCCTCTGGAATAGAGAAATACTGCAAATAGATGATTGAATACCTGCACCTTTTAATACAACAACAATTTAAGATGGCCACACTCTAAAATCACACGCAAATCTTCTCACATACAATGCCAACCAACTGCCAACCTCATTCCCAGGGTCTACTCCGCTTTCAAGATAGCGACTAGGCGCGGAGAAGACCCTGGGACATGCTGCAAAATACTCCACGAATCGTGGAGTATATTTTTAAAACGTTATACACGATCAAAATTTGTTTAGTACACTTGACCAACGGTTCTGGGTCTACCATTGGTCAAGTGTAGAGAAAACGAGTTTCGATCAGGTGTCACGTGACAAAATACTCCACGATTCGTGGAGTATTTCGCCAGCGTGTCCCAGGGTCTTCTCCGCGCCCAGACGCCATCTTGAAAGCGGAGTAGACCCTGGGAACGAGGTTGATACAATGCCCCCCTAAACGACAATTTTATTGGTTGTTTATTGTACCAACCTAATTAGTGTGACATAACAAACTTTTTTCTGAATAGTCAACAACCAATAGCTACGTAGATCGATAGTTTGCACAACAATAGCTGACTAATAAAGGCGAAATAACAACAACACAGCTATATATAAGCTACAGCTGTATGTACAGTCATTTCAACCATCACACTACAACACTTTAGAACCATAAGCTTAAATATTAAGCTTAAAATACCCTAAACACTTCGCCTGACTCGAGCTACGCACTAAAATTAATTTTGTGGACCACAATATTAAATAACTGCATGAAACCTTTGCGAACTGAGTCAACTGAAAACTGCTTTCTTGTCAGTAAGATAGTTAGTTATAAGAAAAGTTCATAATACCTCTTTCACCTTGCCTCTGAGCGAGAATATGCTTGCCAAAACGCTTTCAACATTAATTCATGATCAACTTTGTGTACGAAAACAAAAACAGCATCAAAAGAGTCAGCTTTTTAACACGGAGGGCCTGGGTACTACAAGGTTGGACCGCCGAGCAAAAAAAGTGTAATGTAGTAGACTGGGTTCTACCCTCCCTCGAAATTGATCGTCGCGTCGATTTTATAATCAGTTTATGTTCAAATTGCTACCAATGACGATCGACGACGGGTATGGCTGGGGGACACCAAAGGGGTTAGGTAGTGCACCAATTTTTCGGGGACCCGACGAAGGGAAAGGTTGCTTGCACGGTTGCTATGGAAACCGACTCCAGGAGGGGAAAGGGAAAAGGGAAAAGGGGGAGGTGAGAGAAATGAAATAGCCAAGATAACTTTATTAAAACACGGTCAGAAGAAGGCTAAAGGCAGAATTGGTAGGTAGGTGGAATGGGTGAAAAATTCCGGCGCGAAACTGTCCGCCACGAAAACGGATGAGCCCCCGCAGAAAACCCCTGCGAACCAAAGCGAGGTTGGCTGCGGGGAGCTGGTGTCTGCTTGATCTCAAGACATTAACACCCACGGCGATTTTGACCAATGGGAGGGCTCGTACTATCTAGACACGTTTCGCCATGGATATCGTGGGGTTTTTACTCATTTACAAATGCGCCATCGAATCAGGCTGAAGAAATTGCGGCAAACGCCGTCCTTAAAATCTGTTTAATAGACACACTTCAATAAAATTTAGAAAAATGTTTTCCTCCAGTGATTGATTTCTAACAGTCACTCTGACAGATGAACTTGGTAACTTCCCTTTTTATAAGCGAAATAGATCGCGAGGGGAAAAATGGCCGTTCGGCCGTACGTTGTTTTCCTTTCAATTTATTTCGCTTCTCTCTCAACGAACTAAGGCAATTTATTTATTTATTTTTATTTACTCAATGTAATTATACAGATGTATAGAGAAAAAAATATATATATATAATAAGATAAAACTACACACTGTATAATTTGGTAGGTTTATACAGAACGTTAAGCAATGAGGGATTATCAAGGACAAAGGGACTAATAGTAGTCCATGACCGCTCTTTGGGGACGATATTTTAATTACAAATGTTTCTACGCTACTAAATGAATGAGTTCCATTAAAAACTCATTTGCTCGGATCATAAATGCAATATCCAAAGTTTTGTCTAAAATTTCCATGACTTCCATAACACCGTTTACAGTGTTTGAAAAAACGAAACCGTACAACAAAAACACTATGATGTCGAAACACTTACGTTTATAAAAATACTTGTAAAAGTAATTCATAGTCTGCCATTTGTTTATAAAGGGGTCAAAATTGTAAATATACCGAATGAAATTAAATGAAAAACTCTATTTAACAATTAGATTATGAGCTCGAGATTTCTATGATGTGATAGTTGATGAGGCCGCAGGCCGAATCAACTATCACACCATAGAAATTGAGAGCGAATAATCTAATTGTTTTAGTAAAAAATCATAACAATTGTCTAATAATAACTCTAAAATCCTCCTCCGAAACTTCGGAGAAACGAGAAGAAACCGCAATTTTGTAGACGACTTCCAGGCACTGCCACACTAATGGCTGATAGTATACGAGTAGCTCAGCCAATCAGATTGTCTCATTTGCATTAGTATACTAGTAGATTTTTACTAATATGTGCTATTGTATGGCGTGTTTTGTCCAGATAAATTTCCTGATGCAATTCCAGATTCTATTCCGCTAAGATATAACTCCGCAAGGATTCGATAACGGATCAACAGTGATCTGACAATGGCCGTTTTCACACTAGAGACGGGAAACTCATAACCCGTCTCATAACCCGTCTCAGACGAGTTTCCCGTCCTAGCATGAAAACGGGAACGGTTTATAATTTTAGACGGGTAACTCGCCTGATTTTTACCCGTCTACTTTTCCGTCGCTTTAGACGGATTTCTAAGACGAGTTTCCCGTCTGTGAATTTAAGAAAAGGTAACCGCGCCTCAGCTTCAAAGTGAAATTGACAAGTAGTTAATTAGATTCGTCTCGAATTCACACTAGGACGAGAACCCGTCAGATGAGTTTTCCGTCAAGACGAGTTTCCCGTCTCTAGTGTGAAAACGGCCAATGTCTCATTAAACACGTGTTTATCACGTGTTCGGTTCTATTTCGCTTTCAACAGCCTCCAAATTATATTCCATCTACTTGTAAAAGTAACTAATAGGTTTATTAAACCGTTAAAACTTTAACCCAATTTCCATAATTTCAGAGTGTAATAAGTCAGTCATCACAACCACGTCACACCAACCGCAGAAAAAAATTCAAGCTAAGATGTCGTCCACTGAAATGAAATACTGGGGAAATCGTCCTTTCTGGGGTTTGTCTTTCGATTATGATCCACAGTGGTTTTTGACGGAGGAGCAAAAAGAAATACAGAAACGATTGATTGAACTTTGCAGAACAACTCTAAGGCCCATGCGGTAAGTAGTTTTCTGTTCAATCGCACTGATTTTATTATGCTAGTAGCTCAAGTTACGTAAATAAAATTCCCGCTCTTTTCTCCAACATAATTTTTGTAGACATGGTTTTGACAAACAATGACCATGCAGAATCATTTCACTTCCTAAGAGAATGAACGAGTAACGGTACGTTACTTCTCCCACGTCCGTTGCATTTTCGACAATAAATAAATAATAAAACAAATTTATATAATCTGTGTGATACCGAGAATACATCGGTTATGAACTCTACATGTATTCACACCTCGCTTTGATATATTTTACATAACGCAACCGTGCCTTTGAACTTGAAAATGATGTCGTCAACATGACATCGAAACGTCGTTTTCTTATCGCTAATTTTCATTTTCAAATAAATAAATTATTCATTTACTGTCGCGCCTTCGCTGACGGCCGCCTCTCTATAACGGCCAGTTAATTCTCCTCCTCTCCTTCCCCCAATGGTGGCCGTCATAGAGAGGTTCAACCGCATTTGTTTATTTTAACGACGATAGACTGTTGGTGGCGTGCAAAAATGGCGCAAAACACAGTGTTTCTGTGGGAATTCTCTCTCCGTACAATTTGTCAATTCAGTCTGGGCTTATATTTGTCCAAAAGGCTTTTTTGGTGTGCTTAAAATTATAGGGGGACTTATCTCCACCCAGGAGTATAAATGGGTACCGGCGACAAAATGCTGGGGGGTAACTTGCGATGGACTAGCATCCCATCCAGGGGAGTAGCAATACTCCTAGTCGGCTTCATGCTACAGACTCCGGCAGTGGGGGCCAGAGTGCGGCTTTACCTTTATTTGACCTTATTACCGGAAGGAATTTTTCGTTTCAAAATTGTTTAGAAGGGATTTTGCCTTTGGAAAAAATTTAGGTGCGTAAAAGAATACTACATAGTAAATATTTGTAAATATAATGATATTTAAACACAAAACAAGTTCTTCAATCGTCAATGAGTCTTAGCATACGGTAACAACATAAAATACAAAACAAGTTCTACACAACAGAGGGCTTTATAATCGGAAGAAGAGTATTTCTTTCCTGGTCTTTTCTTAGCAGCTAAATCTAAATCACGGGCTTATATTCGGTTTGGGGGGGGGGAGGCTTATTATAACGGAAATATTTTTTTGTGTCTGATATTGGGGGGGGGGGGATTACTTTCGGGAGAGCTTATTTTCTGGGGAGGGGCGTTATTTTCGAAATTGTACGGTATATAGTTTACGGCATATATTGTTATCGCTACTTCCATCATTATCAGAGCAATAAACCACAACAGAACAAGATGTTTTTGCCAGTAATAAATAAAACCCTGATTAACGTGTTTTAGAAGTGTGCATAAAGTTGTTTTACCTGTATTTCGATTAGATGTAGCGGAAACTAAACAATATTACGTTGTGTTACTAACTAAAAATAGTAGTAATTTTAATTGAAAGTGAGTTGCTGAAAATCGCAAAAACAAAACAAAAACTCCCTCCACGAAAAAGCGGTCTCCACCAATCTTAAAAATAAGATCCCGCATCTGGCCCCAAAGTCGGCAAAATTAAACTCACGAAAAAAAAGTTAATGCCATATGGTGATTCAATTTCAACCGAAGTAAGAGATTGAAAACTTGAGAGCTGGAAAAGTTGTCGACATAGCAACGACTGAGAGGTCTTTGAAAGAATGCGGATTATAAATATTGAAACTAAAATAGACAGGCTTGCAAACATAAATCAGAAGCATCGATTTTGAGATATATATTTTTTTAATTTCCGCATTGTTCTATTTTATTTCGCTTCGCTCAGCCAATAGAAAAAATTTTATTATAAGTAATGTCAACATAACAACACAACAGTTTGTGAAGGGAGCCACCAGCGGGAATTCATGTTTTCCACTTTAAACCGAATGTCAGAAGCCTAAAGTGGTCCTAATCATACTATTTCACTGACCCGGTATACGTAAGAAATGGAAACTATGAAACAAAATAAAGTTATCGGCATAGCAACGAATGTAAGTTCTTTGAAAGAATGCACAGATTATGAATATTGAAACTGTTGTCCCCGAGCTGCTCAAAATTTATTTAAAATAGACTGAACTAAAAAAAATAAATCAGAAGCATCGATTTTGAATTATATTTTAAATGTATTGAAACAATTGAATCTAAATTAATGGCAATGGTGCAATTTAGTAATTTTTCACACCATTACAAAAATTAACGCTATAGCAAACAACAACAGCTCGTTAACACTAAGAAATTATATTTCGAACTCAATGACAATTTTAAAAAAAGCATCACGAAAACAATCAATTAGGCAACGGCCCAAAACTCCACTTACGGAGATGTTCATTCAGCGGGTAATCAAGCTAAACTAATCCTCCCGCAAGCGTACACTTTAAATTGCATCGTTGGTACTTACCAGGTGTGTGTGTGTGGGGGGGGGGGGGGGGGGGGGGGATGAAAGAGACAGGGACTGGGACGAGAAACCATGATCTCAAACATATTCAATCTCGTTCCCTGAGTCCTCGTTACCCTTGTCCAGCGGTGGAGCGGCCAACAACGCTGGACAAGGGTAACGAGGACTCTGGGAACGAGATTGACACATATTGCAAAGGGATCAGCAAGCGATCAATCAACGTTTTGGTCAGCGGTGTTTCCATGCTGTTATTTAAATTATGCGCACGCGTCGCGCACGCGCAGATGATGAATCCGCTGGATTAACTTGTGATGATTGCTTTGCAAGTTGTGGGATCATGGTGGCAAGTATAATATAATTATAGACCTCTGCTTGTATGTCTTTATAGTTGGTATCGGATCAATATTACGAGTATCCTTCCAAGAACATGAAGGCTCTAGCCTCCCAAGGCCTTTTGGGCTGATTATACCTAAGGAATTTGTGGCCTGGGTCAGAATCATGTGTGCATGACAATGGTTGTGGAGACAATAGCACGATATGGCTGCCCAAGTACCGCCATGGTATGCGGTGAGTATAGCAGCCTGATTGGTTCTATTAATACAACAACGTTATTCCTGCGAACAGTTCTATATACTAATCGGAACTTGAGACAATAGTACTTAAACCAATCAGAACTTGAGACAATAGTACTTAAACCAATCAGAACACAAGACAATAGAACTTTAAACCAATCAGAACTTGAGACAATAGTACTTTAAACCAATCAGAACACAAGACAATAGTACTTTAAACCAATCAGAACACGAGACAATAGTACTTTAAACCAATCAAAACACGAGACAATAGTACTTAAACCAATCAGAACACGAGACAATAGTACTTTAAACCAATCAGAACACGAGACAATAGTACTTTAAACCAATCAGAACACGAGACAATAGTACTTAAACCAATCAGAACACGAGACAATAGTACTTTAAACCAATCAAAACACGAGACAATAGTACTTAAACCAATCAGAACACGAGACAATAGTACTTTAAACCAATCAGAACACGAGACAATAGTACTTTAAACCAATCAGAACACGAGACAATAGTACTTTAAACCAATCAGAACACAAGACAATAGTACTTTAAACCAATCAGAACACAAGACAATAGTACTTTAAACCAATCAGAACACGAGACAACAGTACTTTAAACCAATCAGAACACGAGACAATAGTACTTTAAACCAATCAGAACACAAGACAATAGTACTTTAAACCAATCAGAACACGAGACAACAGTACTTTAAACCAATCAGAACACGAGACAATAGTACTTTAAACCAATCAGAACACAAGACAATAGTACTTTAAACCAATCAGAACACGAGACAACAGTACTTTAAACCAATCAGAACACGAGACAATAGTACTTTAAACCAATCAGAACACGAGACAATAGTACTTAAACCAATCAGAACACGAGTTAAACCAATCAGAACACGAGACAACAGTACTTTAACCAATCAGAACGCGAGACAATAGTACTTTAAACCAATCAGAACACAAGATAATAGTACTTTAAACAATTGAGTTTATCGTGCTATTTCTGGACAATTAGCGTGTTGCAGGCGTTCGGTTAGTGGGAAGCGCCGCGGAGGATATTGAGTGGAAGAAAGGCGAGAGACTCCCTAGTCACTACTCTCCACTAACTAACCGAGCGTCTGGGACAGCCTACTGGTTGGACAAGTGCGATGATTTTTCATATAGGAATATTACTGAAACCTCCCCCCTCCCTTGGAGAGCATTGGGCGGTTATCATAAATAAGGACGATATTAGCTCGATCTCTCTATTTTGTTCCACTTGTGTAGTTATGCACTACATCGCATTGAGTGCACTGCTGTTGCGTCATCACAATAACGCTCGGGTCCAGGACCTTCTCCGCCGTGTGAACGAAGAGACTTTGATCGGGACAATTTCATACAGCGATCCAGCCACAGGTTTGCATTGCATTGTGTTCTACTTGAGTCAATCAGCGACCTCTGCTCACAACGGTTGCGTTTTTTTGCTGCCATCGATCATCTTAGCGGACCTCTCAGGAAACAGACGTTTACTTCAATGGATCCCAAAGGCGTCCGTGGGTCGTGATTGGTAGATTTCGATCCATTTTGTTTGTTTCTTTTCTTTTCAAGGTCCGTTGCTTGTCGTCGTAATTATGATTGAAGGCGGTGAAAAACGCAATCGTTAGTTGGATTTTGAACTTCAGAATTCGCCTGTTATTGAAAAGCGCGCGCAAATAATCCTACTCAGGAGCATATCCCCCGGAGCCTCTATCTGCGTTGATTAATGACAACAGCGTAGTTACACCTTCGGCTATTTTTAGAATTGTTCTCCTGCGAAAATATTTCCGTGTACGTCCGCGGACAATAGTGATAATTGGTAGTAACGGCATTCCACCGTTCTAGTTCTTATTCCACGTTCCTCTCGTACATTCCTGATTTTAATTTTAATCTAACCTCGTCCTCGTGCTCGCAACGGTGATTTTCGCGGCAAAAATAGCTCAAGGTGTTACGCCGCGTCATAGGCCCAATATAAAGGGAGATGGAGGCTCCAGGGTGATATGCTCCTGTCCTACTGGATTACAAGTTCAGTCATCCACGAGTTAACATGTTAAGTTCCAGGCTCGAAATATTTAATAGTTCTCCTTATAAAACGTTCAGTGGTTGTGAAAATTTGGCTATTCATCAAGTTATTCAAATTTGGTCATCAGGTGGTCACTTCTGGTACCCAATGTCCTCTCGTACTCAAATGACCGCGGATGGAAGAATCAAATTACTGAAGTGTGGATCCTGGGCTACAAGCGCCGGATTTGCGGATTTTTATGTGATAATCACAATAAGTCCTAATTTTGACGGAGATTTCTCAAATCTGTCCTGCTTCCTTCTTTTAAGGTTTGTGTACATTTGAAGTAAGTTAATGAGGCCTGGTGGCCTATATTTATTTATTTATTTATTTATTTATTATTTATTTATTTATTTACAACAATATTTATACAGGAGCATCTAATTTAGCTTGGCTAGTTAAATGGAGCCCTGATTGACTAAACATTAATACAGACAATAAAACTGACACACTAGACTGCTAGACATACAATAATAAGCAGAGAATTGCGCCGTGATGTAGTTAGCACTTGAAGTGGCGCTTGACATTGATCTAAAGGCATTTTTAGAGCGCCTGTAAGGTCCTGAGATTCCGTGGAAGGGTGGTGAAAGCGCGCGCGCCACTGAACCTAAAACTGCCCTGATATTTGATAGATAATCGTGCACTTCTCTCAACTCATTTATCAGCAGTTTGGCTCTCCTGTGAGATCCAATTTCCAACCAGCATTGATACAAGAGAGGATGATATAAGAGAAGAATTCCCCCATACATGGGTCTCTCCAATAATAATATTTTGAAATCTATTTTAATTTTCAGTCCGAAGCTGAGCTATTTTAAGAGCGCCACCTGATTGGTCAGTTCGAGTAACGTGATGTCGGAGCCTCGATCAGAAGGAAATAAAAATAACTTTCACAGCATGGCGCGAAACTATTAATAGATTTCAAAAAATTATCATGGGGCATTTTATAAAAATATTATCATGAATCATCCTCTTTTGCAGGATCTTAAAGGTGCTACGTCACGGTTGGCGCATCTTGAAAAAATTGGCCAATGTTTTTCGCAATCCGTCTTAATCTTTTCCATCCTCGACCATCCTTGTTCCAGTAGTTTGGTTTATTATCACCTCTTTGGTAGACTGCAAAAACAGTCTCTCTTTTTCTCGAGATATTGTGCGCGACGCGCGAATTGAGAGGCGCGAAGCGCCGATAATCACGCGCGAGCCTCGTAAGAGGCGAGAAAAGAGAGACTGTCCCCTTTTCATACAACAAATTCGTTCCGACCAGGGGGTCTGATGCTTCCGCTCAAGTGTCAAAAATTCCTTAAACAGCTCCGACTATACAGTGAATTCGATACCATAAACGTGACCTGAACGTGACACTTCACTTCGCTTCACTTTTGTCTGCGTGTATTCGTTTATAGAGTCATTGGCAATGTGGCGAAACATTCGTTGTTGAAGCCTCCTACGCCTAATAACTGAGCTCTATTCGAGAGAAATCCTAATGACCTTCTTCCTCAGATAATTGCCGATTATGTGACTGGTATTTTAAGATGCAATTTGGTAAAGCAATTTTCATCAGAAAAATTATTATTTGTTAATCCGCATGACAAAACGGTTCTCCGGGCTAGCCGTGGAACGGAGGAACTCGTTTGTCCTCAAAATGTTGCTCTTCGTGTCCGTTGAAGGTGAGGAACTTTGCTAATTATTCAAGCAAAATTGGCGAGTCGAGAATTCAATCCCACTCGTAATTTCACGCTCGTTCCAGATCCTTCGGCCGCGTTCCAGCCCGACACTCTCGCGAAAAAATACGGACTGTTTTGCAGTCTACCTCTTTGGTGTTTTTTTTCTACCTTTAGTAAAGCCATTATTTTGAGGCTATCTCAATTTGAAGGTAATCTTTGCACTTCGCAAAATATGGTCGACTTAAAATATCGTGACAATAGCTTGCCTTTTAATTCCGTAGTGCAACGGTTTTTTTTTAGCTAGGCTTCCTTATTCCAAGTTTCTTCTGGTGGGCTTAATAGTCAGTGTCGGGCGCAAGAGGATCTCACCCATAATCCTCGTGTTACTCGATTTTCTCTGTTCATTGGTGTCTAGCAACGATAACAACGCGGCACCAGTGGAATGAACATTTGGTGACAATGCTTTTAAGTCATTAACTAAATATTTATAATTTCAAAAGTCGAGTAAATTTTTCGCGGAATAATTGTTTGCGGAATAAATTTTGCTGGAAAAATTTTATATATCCGCTGAATTCGCTCGCTGACCCTACAAAAATTTTAGGAGTTCCTATACAGTATCGATCGTCAGAATGCAAGAAGGTACCCTTTTTTCCACACGGTTAACTTGTGACATTTTGCATAAGCAGATACAGTTGGAGCAGCCCTTGGCACGCGTCCAAAGGCGGCTCTGGTGATTGGCTCATCTCGCGCGAGAGACAATCTAAGATCACGTTTGTAAAATGCGGTTCCCTGTTTTTTGCCACCAATTTATGCATCTTATATGACACGGTTGTCCGTTTTCGATCACAATGCGTTAAATCGCATTTTGGTACCTTTTATGATAGTAGTTTTTTTTTTGCTGTCTCTATGTTTCACTTTATTGGCCACACCCGTTTCCACACACATAGAAAATCATCAAACAAATGCTGGTATCAGAAACTCGGCGTGACAGGCCTACATGACTCCTACCGAATGTTTTCTGGTACCGACTGTACCCGAAACGTACCCGAGTGTACCGACTTGTGTAACCGCACTGTAACGAACTGTACCCGACTGTTAACCGACTGTACCGACGTACCGACTGTAACCGACTTGTACGCGACTGTAGCCTGTACTTGTACCGACTGTGTACGACTGGTACCGACGGTACCGACTGTACCGACTGTAACCGACGTAGTAACCGACTTGTACCGACGGTAACGATCGCTACCGCTGGTACCGGACTGTACCGACTGTAACGACCTGTACTGCTCCGACTGTACCGGGACTGCTGCCGACTGTACCGGACTGTACCGACTGTAACCGACTGTACCGACTGTACCGAAGTGTGTGTATGAGATGGTACCGACTGTTCACCCACAGTTGATGCTACCGACGTGTTGTGGTTACACGATCTTGTTCTGCCTGTGTGTCTTACTGATCACCGGACTGTTCTTGTTCTGTCTACCGAGCTGCTACCGCGACTGTAAAACCGACCTGTTAGACGACTCGTACCGGGACTGTACGCGACTGTCCTCTCTGTACCGCCGACTTCGACCTGTAACCCCGAACTGTACCAGCACGGTCAGGAACACCCGAACTGTAACCGACTGGTTGTACCGACTGGGTTTTACCAGGACTGTATCGAACTTTGTACCGAAGCCTGTACCCGACAAGTTCCTGTTTCCGACTGGTAATCAATGATACGTACACGAATATCTCGTACGTCGAACATCGTGACCGACTCGCTGACCGATCACCTCCATACCCCCTACCCGAACCTCACAGTTAAGTGTACGCTGACTGTTAGCCGAACGAGATCGCGCAGAACTGAAACAAATCAGTATACCGTCGAGCCTAAAGCCACAGGGCTTATAAAATGAAAAAAACAAAAAAATAATAATTGATCTGACAGTAATCTAATTGGGGGTGCCGAATATTTAAACAACGAGGTTGAGACCAGTGGATTTACAAAAAACTATGGAGGTGTATGTTGAACTATGGTGCTAATGGGCTATGCAACTATGGGTCCTAACTCTAACTCGACTTTAAACTTGGACAAAACGCCGAAATGTTGATTTATTAGAACGTCATTTACCCGACAGTATATAACATGCCCTGTTTAGAAGGTGAGTGTAGTAACCAGACCGTAAAAACATAATTAATGTCTTACTTAGACTAGATAGACATGACCTGCTAAAACGGGATATTTTTAGACCTCATTAAATTATTTTAATAACGACCAGCACGGGCCTACACTTAAGATCTTAAATGTCGTCGTTTTAAACTATTCGTCGCAGCTCCATATCAAGGTTTTATAACTTTGATAATTATTATTATAAAAAGTACAGCTAATTACAAAAAATAAACTGAAATGATTACAAATTACTTTTGACATGTTAATATGGCCAGCGGTCTCAGCGGGCTTTCCCTTGCAAAATTTTTTCAGTCAACAGAGTGATCTAAAGTACTATAAACACAGAGAGCTTTCACACTAATCAGGTTTTCAGTCGGCGGATTCCACAGGGAACAAAACATAGTGAATCTCGGTTGTTTACTTGGGGGAGAGTGGTAAAGCGACTGAATCTTTATGGGAAGATCACGGAAAACGTTTTTTCAAATTGAAACGTTTTTTTTTTATTATTTTTTTTAATTGTCCACATGGTCGATCTCTAAAAATGAATATTTATTATTTCTTTTTCCCCCATCGTTTTGAGTCATCTTTTGGAAAATTTATTCGAGTGTTCTCTCTCTTTTCTTTCTTCTTCTTTTTTTTTTCCCTTTTTTCCCCCGTCCTCCCATTTTTTATTTATACAGTATTTTAAAGGTATTTTAAATTGGGGTGTGGATTTTTATAATCCAACATTTTCCTACAAAAACAAGAGACTACAATGGCTTGTTATGTTGTTTACTAAAGATTTACCATCACATACGTTAGTCATTTTTAAGATATACGGTACACGAGAACGCGGGCGAGAGTCGAAAAGATGTGTCGAAAAAAGTCGGAAGGACGAAGCGCGACGGACAACCACTTCAGAGGGAGCGAATTTTGAGCGAGATCTAACAGTTGATAGTTGGACCAAAAATATTCATAATGCACTTTGAGTTCTGATCAACATCCTCTACTCTCTGCACTAAAAGAGAGAGCCGGAAAGAAACATGCGGACGTGGGCTATATTCGTCGTCGCCGCTTTATTCAAATTGCACTTTTTTTTTTTTTTTTTTTTTTTTTTTTTGTTCCGTGCCCATGGCTCTGCCGTGGATGGCCCATGGCTGCCTATGATCAAGAGCTAGGTGCAGAGCCGAGGCGATTAATGAGAGAGCAAAACAACGAAGCCAAAAGCACAACGGGAAAATTAATATAGAAAACCTGATTGCGTGCAGGTTTGAGTTTCAGTACCACGAACCCAACAGACAAAACAACATACAACACACCACACACACCACACAACCCAACGAAGTCAAGAACAAAAAACAAGTACCTACAAAAGAATAATCCAAACCAACAAAACACAGCATCAAACACGCGACTACAACCAAAGAAAAAGAACAGCGAACACACCACACTCAGCGAAACCACAAGTACAAACAACAAAACCAGACCAAAATACTAAGACAAAAACAACAAAAACAGAGAAAATACCATCAGTACACACAAAATCAAAAGAACACATGACAAAATACCAACACCAACAAAACACTACGATACACAACTAACACATCCCAAAAAGCACAAAAAGCACAGAACAAACAAGATACCTAATAAACACCAAAAATGCCAAGGCACCCATACAGCAAAAGCACATCAAGTTATACCAAAAACAAACACACCGCTGCGGGACAGATTACACAAGCAATATACACATATTTCAGTAAAACCCGGGAACCGCCCGACACAAGACACACACACCAAACAAAACAAGCAGGAACAACACCGCACAAAAACAACAAAACAACCGGGGCAGAATCAGAACATCACAAGGTCACAGCGAGCGGGCCCTGTGTTTGGCGTGACCCTATCCTCGTGGTGTGATTGAGCAACCCTCATAAAATGGCTCTTAAAAAGCATTGCGCTCTCCCGCAACATAGGTCCTCTCTGCAAAAACAAATTAATTCCTTACTAAAAAAAACACATATATCTCAACTCTAAAAATAACAATCGAAGCTCCAACAAAACAATAGCTCCGGCTCTGCCTACCACTCGTTTCTCTCAATTGAAAGCTCGGAAACTCTCGCTCACAAAAACTAAAAACAAACATATCTAATAACAGATTAAAAAAAACCAGAAAGACTTGTTAAAAAAAAAACTAAGCTCCAACAAAAAAAACCATACTCAACTCTCTCTAGCTCCTGAAAAAACATCTAGCTCAGCTAAATTAGCTCCTAAACAATTACTAAAAAGAAATTAACAAACATAGAAACATAGCTCCTTCCTTACTCTCGATAATGTGGAGCTCCGATTAGCATCCCCGGTTCTCGCCTCTATAGCTCCTTCGTAAAAAAAACATCGCTCGATAGCTCTGCTCCTAGCTAACTCCTCAAATTAAAATTTAAGACATTAGCTAATAGCTCGCTCGCTCGAGCTAGTAGCTCTAGCGCTTTGGCCCGCTCCATAGCTCAAATATAGCTCCAGCTTAGCTCTAGTCTAAGCTCTGCCTTCTCCACTCAAAATAAGCCGGCCTAAAGTCCATCCGAAGCGGCTCGACAATAGCTAGCGTCCTCTCGGGTCCGCAAGATCTCACTCCTCCTAATTAGCTCAGCATCAAGCTCTATAGCTCCCTAGCTCTCCTCTCACTCCTAGCTCTTCCTCCTGACTCTCTGCATTCGCTATACAGCTCTTTCTCTGCGTCAATGCCTTAGCCTCTTCTCCTCCTAGACTGAAGCTCTGACTTCGCCAGTGTGGCAGAGCTCTCTACCTCCCCTCTAGCTCCTCCCTGCTCGCAGCTAGCTCTCGAACCTATGTCTCTCTGCGTTCCCGAGCCTGAGCTAAGCTTCTCCTCCTCTCAGCATCCCAAAAAAAAAAACTAAAAAAATTGAATAAAAAAACACTAGCATCTAAGCTCTCAGCCTTTTCCACTAGCTCCTCCAATAGCTCCTCCGCTAAAGAGCTCCCTCCTCAAGCCTCTCCCTACTAGCTCTCATGTAGCTCCTCTCCTAGCTAGCATTCTCTCAGCTTCGTCCTAGCTCTCTAGCTCAGCGTCAGCTCGCCTCCCCTAGAGCTCTTGCTCTCCATTACCCTCTCCATCCTCCTCTCTCTAAGCTCCTTAGCTCTGCAATGCTCTGAAACATTAAGCTCCTCGCTCATCCCAGCTCATTGAAAAAGAACATAGTCAGCTCTCTTCACTTAACCATAGCTCCATGTAGCTCTGCTGCAGCTATTGCAGCTCTCTCAGCTCCTCTCCACTCCGCTCCCTCTCTCCTCAGCTCTAGCTCATAGCTCCCTAATATATCTTCTCCGCTGGAGCATCCCTCCCAAAGCTCTCTTGAGCTATCTCGTCACTCGAGCTATCAGCTCCTCTTGAGCTAGCTAGCTCCTAGCTCTCTCCTCTCGAGAGCTCTCCCACTCCTTTCCTCCTGAGGGCTCCTCCTCAGCCTCGATGTCTCTGCTCAACAATAGCTCTATTATAGCTCCACTCTACTAGCTCCACTCTCTCTAGCTCTATTAGACACATATCGTGCTTCTCTTAGCTCAAGAGCTCTCTCTAGCTCATAAAAAAAAAAACAAAAAAACATAGCTCGCTCTCCTCTATATAGCTCTAGCTCCCTCGCTCTCCCCCTCATCCCGTAAACCTTAAATAAAAAAAATAAAAAAAAACTATAAAAAAAGCTTAAAACAAACAAAACATGAAGCTCTAAAGGCTGCTCCCCTCTACATCCTATCAGCTCTCACAAACATAGCTCCTTGCAAAAGCTCCAACCTAGCTCTATAGCTCATCTATGGAATAGCCTGAAAGCATCTCTGAGCTCGCTCTCCCCCCTCTGCTCTCCTCGAAGACATAAGCGTCCTCCTCGGGTCTCCCTCTCTCCCTCTTCATGGGCTTCCTCACAACCCCAACAACATCATAGCTCCTCCCAACTTTTTACGTCTCCTCGCCCCCTCACTTTTTACTCGAGCTATATAGCTTCCTCTCCTCTCCCATCCTCTAGCTCTCTAGCTCCCTCTCCTCCGAAAACTTGGACCGCAAAGCGCCCTAAATCACAATTTGTGTGGTGTCTAATTAACAAAATGGGCGGGTAAGAATAAAAGCATTTATTATATATCGCTTTTTATTTATTTTTTTAAAATCGG